>WAAD01036997.1:25939-100397 GCA_013389945.1 Fregata magnificens | reverse complement strand
GGCCCGGGCGCTGCCCACCGCCCCCCTTCCCCCCCCACGCGTGGCCCCGCGGAGCGCGGCGTGGAAGTTGCGGTGCTCGGCCAGGTCCGTGGGGAAGGGGAAATGGAGGACCCGAGGGTGTGGCCGGCAGGAAGGCTGGGGGGTCCCGTCCTCCTGCACCCCGCCTGCGGCCCCTCGCACTTGAGCGACCCGGGAGGGGCTGGGGGCGGGGAGGGGGAAGTAGTTTTTTGTCTTTTTAGGTTTTCTTAGTTTTCATTCAGAGTTGAAACTTTGTCACATATGCCGAGAAGCTTGAAAACTCGCACTCCTATGATCATTGCAAGTAGCAAAGTACAGCCAATGTGGCCTTGCAGTTTCTTGAATTTTTTTTTTTTTTTATTTCTCTCACGGCTGTGCTTGAGGAGGAGGGCATTCAGCAAAGGTGATTATCGCTCCGAATGCCATTTGCCAGCGTGTGCTTGTGTTTGAGGCAGGGGTGGAAAGTATTTCCTCGACTCAACATGCATGTTGCTTGCAAGTCGAAGGGAAAGTACCTACGACGTTCGAAGGCTTTTCTGTCAAAACGACTGCAAGCCAGAGGCCTGCTGGCCAAAGAAAAGCTCTGGGTTAGGTGTGTCCCATGTGCATCTGTCCTTTTACAGCGTGGCAGTCTGAATGACATCTTTTTTCATTTTACTTTTAATACTGTCAGCATTTGCCTATGTCCATAGAAAGCTGAAAGATTTGTGTACAGAAAACAAGTATAAGTAGATCTTATAGAAAATGAGAAAATAAGCAAAATATCTAAGTTTTTGACTGGTACATCTTCGTCAGATGCGATCGAGTGTATGCTTTTCCTCCAAATCTATGGAGAACAGTCCTTTTGTAGAGTATTAAAAGGTCAAGATCATCCTGCTGCATCACCAGTGTGGTTAAATTCACGGGTCTTGCTGCACCTGTGTGCGTACATGCATAATATAGTATGGGTGAATACTGCTGTGCTGGTCTCCTTGGGTTGGAAAGTTTCAGCTCTAATGTGAGGATGAGACCTGCATGGCAACAAGGGGAGAAGAGAGCCCGAGAGCACCGCATTAGAGTAAAGAGCCACTGGAAGTTTATTCCTCACAGCGTCGCTTGAGCAGGAAGGCTCCTTGAGCTGTTGGCATGCTGCAGACCTGCTCGCTGCAGCAGAGAACATGACACGTATCAGGAAGCGTTAAAAATATATTGGTTTTATTTAATCAGACCGGTACAGCCCGGGCCTCTCCCCGAACTAATTGCACGCAGTCGCATCCCTCCGTTAATGATGCAGCTGATGGCCTTTTCTCCCCAAAGGCTGCCCTGTATGACGGAGGAGCTGGTCCGATGCGTGTCAGGAGCTCATCCGATGGGAGCCTGCTTCTGCGGTGGGCAGGTTTAGCCTTTGGGAGGAGGAGGAGGAGGAGGAGTGGGGGGGGCCGCAGGGTGTGGCACCATCCCCAGCCCCCCCACCCCGCGCCTCCGCCTTGGCCGCTCCTCGCAGGGTAGAGCTGTGTCGTCTGCTGGGGAACTGCAGCAAAACTGAAGAGGTCTAATTTTAGTTGGGGTTTTATTCTCTCTTCCGAGAAGGAGCAAGTGAAGGTGAAGCTACAACTTATGTAATATTTTGGTTAAACAGGGTGAGGTCTTTTTTTGTCTACAGTGGAAACCTGCTGAATGTTTAGTTTTTGATGAAAAAGAATTACAGTTCACAGGTTTTTCTTTGAAGGCTGAGGGGTTTTTGTAGATAATATGGGCACTGATGGTAGGTTTGACTCACAGCAGCATGCTCACACCTGTATTTGTTAGATTTGTTGTTTGTTGCAATGGTTGTGAATTCCTTGGGGGCTATGCATGGTTATTTTTCTTAAATACGTAAAATGTCACTTCTTTGTATTTCAGGCATGATCTTGAGTTAACAGAAAGTTCTTGAAATGTGTTAAATGTGTTATTCATGGTGGGCGACATTCAGACTTGTTTCATGGAAATCTCATGTGCCAGTAAATGACTGCTTGTTGTCTCAGGGAAAACATCAAACCATTTATAAGCGGTTATAAAAGCATACTTGTTTCTCATGAGATGAAGCATCAGCTTTATCTCTTGAGCTACAGCCTTTTCAACATGAAAGAATTAATAACTGTCTGACTTTATCCCATCGAAATACATCCTTGGGTGAGAATCTGTGTACGTTCAGTGTGCGTTCAATGTATGTTGGGCTTTGAAAACAAAGGGTCGGTCCACGCAGGGAGGGCTGCTGTGAGTCTGCAGGATTGTGCTTTTTCAGTGTGCGTAGCATGGCCCTGGGATATTGTGTTTTAGCATCTTATTTATCATATTTTTAACTGGAAATATGTTACGACTGCAGAGTTTGAATTTTCAAAGTGTTTTGTTCAGACATAATTTCTCTCTGATCAAGTGAAAGTAAATGCATGCGTATAACGGAAAAATACGATTGCTGTCAACTAAGCTGAAAATTAAGCTGAAAACATATTTATTTCCAAGGATCATGATGGGTTGTTTTTATTTGGTACAAAAGTTGTAGGGTATATAAAAGGGTGTTACCCAGAACGAGACTTAAATAAGCATCGCTAAGCAGTTTGAATCAGTACCGTAAAAGAAGCCTTTAAAAGAGGTGAGCTACTGAAAAGATGATGAATTAGCTAGGTTTTATAGCATGTTCCTCTTAATTTTTAATCTCCAGTATTAGCCATTTCTAATGGCTGGGGAATGGTCCAAGTCTAAATGTGTATATGGACACATAGCACTTCCTCTTGCATTAGCTGGATAGAAACACCCAAAGAGAAATGCTTGTTTTCTTTGGAAAGTTCTCCGTTTCTTAAAATGGACAGCACAGGCAGTGGAGAAGAAGAGTGTGAGCACTTTTCTTGGCTTCAGTAGGAGAAATCCTACGGGCCCTTTGCGCCTGCCCCTGCCAGTCCCAGTCATTGTCACCGTAAGCATCGGTGCAGAGGAAACTCAGGAGGATTGCCGAGGACTAAATATCTGTGGAAAAGCAGAAATGGGTCAGTATTTGGGACAACTGAGTTAATCTGAGACAATGTGCTGTATAGACAGCAAACTCCGTATCTGCTACACCCTTCCTGAGTAACTGATATAATGCAATTTGAGTAATTGTCAGCTTTTTGTCTCTGGAGCAAAATGAAATCTTTACTTTTTACTTGGCTTTTGACTGGATCAGCAGAGCTGGTTGGTTTTGAATAAAGCAGATAAAAGCAAAAAGGAAATTATAATAATCTTCTAAATCACTTACGAATCTTTTTGCACCCTATGTGATGCAGTATATGAAAGGGTAATACATAAATAAAAGTTTTAAAAGTACACAGAAGTAAAAAAAGGGGAAAAAAGACCCTTTTTACATAGACCCCTTCAATTTTTACCCTTTCCTTTATAGATCTTGGAAATACTTTGTGTGCCACAGACAGAGAATCCCTTTCAGTGGCTTTACTACCCATCAAAACTGATCTGTTGGCAAGCTGAAAAACAAAAGCAGTACTGAAATCTGCATGAGGATCACCTACCAGATGTTTGATCCCACTGAGAAAAGTCTTTATAGTTTAGAGGGTTAAAGAAGAATGTGGAAACCGGGGACTCGGAGTGTGTGTGTGGGGTAGAGGGCTAGAATAAATGGAAAGCATANGGTGTAGTGTAAAGGGAAAAAAGCAGGATACAATTTTGGATACATGCTCACGTGCATGTATTTGTATGAAACGCTTGTTTACTGACAAATGTGACAAAAGGGAAAACTCATAGCACTGCTCTAATGAGTTAGAGGTGGGAGAAGAAAGCTCCCGCGTGGAATGGAGAATGGTTGATGTTTCTGGGTTTGGGCTATGTTAAAATCTGGACTGCCAAGGTATAGCATGCGTCTATCGCTTGGCTTTTACTGCAGCCTTTCTCCTAAAATGGGCTGGGTTTTGATCCCAGATGGGCTGCAGGTAGCAAGTGGGGGAATATATTTGAGGTGGGAACAGCTGACCCTGGCGGTCTCTTGGAGCCCTGTTGATGGACGAGGGGATGTTCATGGGAGAAAGGAAGGGAAACAGCCCTCTCCAGCCCATGTCAGACCAGAGCAAGCCACACGCTTATGCCTGTGGTTTTGCTGTTCTCTTTAGTTGTGTCCTGCTCCCCCAGCCAGGCTCTTGCCTGTCACTCCCACCACAAGTCCCCTTCGCCCGGCTGTGGTCACTGGGTGGGTGCCCCTTCCCTTGGGCTCCCTGGCAGGGTCCCTGCTGGGGCAGGAGCCTCTGGCACTGTCCATCCTTCCCATCACCCAGGCAGGTGGTTGAACATCTGCCCCCCTTCCCCTCCTCCTGATTTCAGATTATCCCTCCGCGTTCCTCATCCTGAGAGCTTCACCCCTTGCAGTGGCTCATCAGCCTCAGCACTCTCCACCTCCCCGGAGGAGCAGAGGAGGTGAGTAAATCCTGGGAGGCAGCCACATGCCGGGGTGCTCCAGCAGCCTTTCCCCGGTGGCAGGAGGTGACACTGCTCCCGGCAGCTGGGGAGCATGGCATTGCTGGTGGCAGTGGAGCAGGAGGAGTCCCTGGTGGTGGAGGTTACCTTGTTTACTCCTTATGAATCTGAGGGCAATTATGTGTAACACCTCCTGGTTTCCTAGGATGTACTGGCTGCAAATAAAATCTTGTTTAATAAGCCAGCAAATGCAAACAGGCTGTGAAGAGGGGGGGGAAAAAAAAAAAAGCTCTTCCAGACCTGGGAAACATATGTTTATGCTAACTGAGAGACCTGTTCTTGCACCCTGACTTGCGTCGGGGTGTATCTTTATCTGCCAGTCTTCCCACATAAATCAGTAAGCCTGTCTGTGAAGCAAGGCTCGATTTGGTTTAGATAGAGGTATCAAAATCTGACCCTACCAAATCATAGCTTAGGTCGGGAAGCTGTAATCTCTCTAAGGACCCTGGAGATGATTACTTCACCGGGTCCGCTGAATTCATCGCTGTTTTCTTTCAATTAAATTACCGCTGTTGCAGAGCAAGGGTTGGAGCAGGCAGTGCTCAGCCCTTCTGCTCCCCAGCGCAATGTGATTGCTGCGGGTGCCCCACAGCTGCGCTGGAGTCAGTATACGGCCACATACATCTATACAGAGAGAAACATTGCCGCTTGCCTATGGGAATTATTCGCAGCAAGAAACCTAGTACTTCTGGTTTGTTCCTGGTAGTGGTTGTTAACCTTACATATCAGTAAATACGAGGTCTGATAAAGGTAAAGATGGTGGGTGAGGTATAAAAGTGTGCTCTCAGGAAAGCAGAGTATTTTCGGTTTAGTCAGATGGTCTTGGTGGTCCAGGCACTGGTTGCATAGAGCCCTTTGCATGGGGCATCTGGCACTGGCGTTGGCCGGGGAGGTTGGAGGGGGTGGTGGGCAGCTGCCCTGTCAGAGGTCAGCACGTCGCCTTGTCTCGAAGCAGGAGTACAACACAGGTCTCGCTCCCACTTGAGGGGCTGGCGCAAGGCACAGTTACCTCTTGTTGTAAGCAGGTTTCTTAATTGATCACTTTATTATGGTAGTACATTGCTGGTTTAGCCATGCGGCTCGCTAGGCAAATGCCAGCGTAAAATCTTGAGAACAACCCTGGAAGGAGAGGCCCAGCTGTGGTGTTGAAAAGTGAAGTGAGATGGCAGGGTTTTTATCTTGGAATTTGTCTTTTCCTTTTCTTCTGTCTCTCTCTTTTGGATCATTCCAGAAGACTGAAAGTTTTCATTAATTATATGTGCTTAAAGGGAAACGCTGTAATGTAGTTTCCATGTACTGGAGCATTTTTCTTCTACAGCTGAAGCTGGCAGCCTTT
This sequence comes from Fregata magnificens, assembly GCA_013389945.1. NCBI lineage: Eukaryota > Metazoa > Chordata > Aves > Suliformes > Fregatidae > Fregata > Fregata magnificens. The sequence goes on along the minus strand of WAAD01036997.1, from coordinate 94,570 downwards.
CATTCCCTTACCACCTCCTTTTTCTCCTAAAAATAGCAGCACACTACAGTGGGATTACAGGAGAGGCAGAAGAATGTTTCCTGAGCAACAGTTTTTGCTGGATGATGGTGGTGGTGGTAGCATCAAGAGCAGATTTTGGGGGAGTCAGAGGGAGATATGAATAGGAACAGAACAAAACAGGACAGAGGCAAAACCGGGATGGAGAGGATGAGGCTGGTAGGTGGGACGGACGGCGAGGTTCACTGGGCTGTGTAAAAGCCTGCCCGGGGAATTGGGAGAAACCTCAGCACTTGAATCATTTAGGAGTTGCTGCGACAGAGCACTCAGCAGCACTGTATGGGTAGCAAACGCACGGTGCGGATAGGAGGTGCGAGCAAGATGACCTAATTTCCGTCTCTGATTTCTATGATTTATTAAAGAGTTTTGCAGGCTTTCTCTTAGGAGGCTTAGAGCTGGAATTTGAGGCATGGCAATTAGGAGGGTCCTTTAATACTGTGCCAGCACGCTGTTGGGGTTTGACCGCTTGCAGGGGTAGCGAGCTAAGTGTGGGTCATTCTCCGCTCCAGCAAATGGAGGTAGAGGACAGGCTCTGCTACGTTTTAGGTCTGGTGTTGACACTGGTTTACATTATGCGTTCAGTCTTGCCCTCGATGCCACTAATGCTGTATGTAGATTATGCGTGCACATATGACAATAAATAATGCATTAATGTGCTATAGTAGATATCTTAGAAAAAGTAAAAGTAAAAAAGATAACCACCACCACCCCCAACCACTTCTCATGCCACCCTATTTAATAGCACCCTCAAGAACTAGACAATAGTTGGCTTGCCTTACTTTGTTCCAGTCTTGGGAATCCCTTTCTGCCTGTAATGGGTTGGTGAAGAAGAGCCAGCAGACAATGCTTCCACCCCCACCGGTTGTCCAAGTCAGGGAGAAAAGACAGTGCCTACCTCCTTCATCAATATATTTAAATATATTCAACTAGGCTTTCTGTCTGCATAAACCACGTGCCTACTTGAATTTGCACATAACTAAATACGCCACACAATTAATTATTGTGAAGGTGAAATACTGATATCGCTAACGTTACTTGAAAAGCCTGCCTTTCTCCTGAAAGTGTTGGTGTTAAGGTTATTATTTCTAATGTGTACCCACTGACCACAGTTCTTGCAGAGCCAAACAAAACCATCCAGAATTTCACATTTAAAGTTGGAAAGTGTTTTATCCTCATGTGCTAGTGGTGTGACACAGATTTCTTGACTTGTTCTTCATTGTGCGAACCCAAAACTATTTTTCTTACACTCACGTCATATATAAACCATGAATATTGTACTTTGCGACTTCTCTACTACCATGGTAATGCAGAGCAGTAAAGCCGGTCCTGTTCTCAGCCCGAGGGGACAGTGATTGAATTAAGGATGCAGAGCTGAAGAATAAAAAGAAGTTCCTTCTTTTTAAGTTTTTACCAGCTTCCCCCTGCTGTGCTATAGGAACAGACATAAAACGTCTCTTGCCAGTATAGGGCAAATGGCGTGGTTTTGGGGTTACCCCTGGAGTCAAGGCGGTTGTAGTTTCTGCGTTACGCTGGCCAGAAGGATACCAGCAGCTTCTGTAACGGGAGTGTCTGTATGAAAGTAAACTCTCTGCTTGGTTTTGGACTCCCTCCCTCTTCAGCTCCAATTTTGTTTTTACCTATCTGCCTTGCAGACATGATCATTGTGTTTTCCCCCTCCCCTGTTCTGAATCGCCTCACCTCACCCCAGTAGCAGTTCGGTTATTGCACTTCATTTTGCTGTTTGCCTGTGTCCTGCGTTTTCCATCATCTGAAGCATCTCGTTCTAACTCTTGCTGGTGCTTCTTCTATCTAAAGGCAAGGTAGCTGGTATGAAAGAAGATGCCCCCCGTGACCTTCTGATCCTATGACGTTGCTTTGAAGAATGCAGTCGGTGTAGTTATTCTTCCTTCTAACCAGTTTGTGGAAATCGATACAAGTGTTTAATATCTCCATAGATTTGTAAGAAATCTTGCTGTGCTGTTTTTTTTTTTTCTTTTTTAAAATAAAAAAATGCTGGCATGCAATAGATGATGCAGCAACAAGCCATCGTGTTATAAAGATACAAATTGTGCTGAGAAGATATCTGTCATTCTCTAGCTTCCAAGCAGTTATAAAGGGATAAAATAGATATCTTTACTACATACTACAGTACATAGTTTACTAAAAATGCTTCACTACCTTGTTTTAAGGCACGCCAGGGCTATTGTTGTTCCTAACCCGCAGAACTGCGAGTCTGCTTCCTTGATAGTGTCCTCTGCGCCTGGGATGTTGTTGTAAGACGAAAAATCACTGCAGGATGGGACTTGGCAAACAAATCAAGGTCTCGGCCAAGGAGATGCATTGTCTGTTCATTTTCTAAACAAAAGTAGTTCAGCCGAAGGCAAGTGTTTTGTATCTGGTTTCCACTGGCTGTATTTTGATTTTTTTAAAGTAGATGTACTAAGCAATTATTTCTGCTTACATGCCATTGTTTAAAAAATACTAGTGGTTAAATATTTCTTAATTAAATGTTGGCTGCTGAGCCTGAAAGAAACTGTCCAGAAATTCAGAAGGGATAGCACAAACGTTAACAAGAGCCTGAATAAGTGTTTACATGGTGAATGCGAATTCATTTCCTACTTAAAAAACATACTAGTTTGAGAAGTGGGCTGAACAGAAGTCACTCTTTGACTAGTGGCACGTTTAAGCCCAACATCTTGAGATTCTCAAGCAAGGAATCCTGCTTTCTGGTGGCATTTGGCCTTTGTTTTAAGACCTTGTATAGCCTCCTCTACTTTGACCTAGTATTCTGAAATTGTGGTGTATGGAAAACCCATTTCAGGTCACTCTGTGGAAATTTTTAGAACTTTATTCCTTTCTGAACTCTGGTTAGACACATAATAAGGAAATTATTGATCAGTAATATGAGAGAGACACAAAATTAGTACCTAAGAGTAATACTTAACATCACTTAAGATGACAGCTCTGCAAAATGCATGGTATCTTCCAGAATGGGAGGCAAGAATGGTGGCAAGGCATCATGACAAGTGTACTCTGTTAGAAAAAGGCAACTCCTTGAAAACTTAGCAGGAGCTTGGAGTATTTATTGCCTTCCATAGGGAAATGAAGTAGTGACTGGTAATAGGTAAGGCTCTCATTCAGGCGTGAGTGAAAAGCTCCTCACGCTCCTTGGTCCTCCCTGCCAGAGCTGCTAGTACAGAACGAACCACTCTTTCCAGGTGCAGATAAAGCCCTCAACTTTGTTTCTTTGTCACCTTCCTTGCAAACCGCAGCATGTCTTATCGGTGGGGCTGCCCAAGGTCCTCCCCTGCTTCGGAAAACCGAAGCTAGGAGGTAGCAGTGGGGGCAAGGACGGAGCCCTCCTGGCTGCAACGCCTGCAGGGAGAAGTGCTTCACCCCAGGGTGCTGCACCCACCTCAAGGATGTTCTGTAGTAGCTCCTGGGGCTGGTAACTCACTGCTCCGCTTGATCCTTTATTGTAGGCACCGCAAAGATGAATAATTCAGTTTGTCAGGTGAAAATTTAAATTGCATCAGTCACACCTCTTGTAGATTTATCCTGTGATTAAAAATGACAAACAGTTTTCAGTGAAATACTGTTTTCATGTTCTCCTAACCTCTCAAAGCATACGTATTTGAAGCTTAAGCGTGTCACGTGCGCTCTTCAAAATTCACCTTTAAAATGATATGTTGAATGTAAGGAGGGGGGAAAGTTTCACCTATAGTTTAAATAGAACTGAAAGCACATTAATTTCCACTTAAGATGTTGACCTGTCTTGCCTTGCCTCTAGGAACAGGCCATAGCTGTCCAAGCCTTGAGTTTTTGCACCTGTCTGGTATGATCTCTTTGCTGAGCAGTGATGCTTTTAGAGTTGACAAAACCCAAATGATTAATCTTCTGGTAGCCTACCAAAATAGTCTTACAGTAGCTGATAAATCCTGTGCAGTTATTGAAATATTTTGCAACGTTAAAACCCTAATGTTAAATTGTTAGCCTCAAACAGCAAGATAAAATTGGAAACGAATGCGTTCCTTTCCTGAAGGTGCCCCCACTTTGTTTAAATAGCAGATAACTTTCAGCAAGGCTGCAGCCTTCATCCCCTATGAAACCAGCCTGCAGTTTCAGAAACGTGAAGGCTGGATGTAAGCACTCAGTTTAGCTCTGCCACGGGAGGCAAAGGGCAAAGCCAAAGCACGCTGCGACTCCTAAACACGTTAAGAGGAGACACGGGGGTGGCTGACCCCGAACATCCCCGCGTCTTCATCAGCAGGCGACGCAATTGCTGCGGGCTGGTGGGCTGTCGGGATTGCCGGTGGACGCTCGCCGGTCGTGTTAGGAATGGAGCCCACTCGCTGTTCGTAGTGGTAGCGCTTCGGCAGTCAAGCAAATGTTGACCTGCACTATAACAGATAATATTTGGAGCTGTTGGCTCCTGTTTTGTGGTGCATGGAGTTGCAGAGCTCCGGGATTGAGGATGCCGTGTGTTGTTATCCAGCCTTGAGGTTTGGAGTGGATGAGCTTTGTGGACTCAGTGGCTCAGCAGATGTCCCAGACATTTGGGGCTCACAGAAGTAACACGAGTTTGTGGCTGTCTGGTAGGGTTTTCTTGTGCTCGATCTGCAGGGCTTGTGGATCATCGTTCTCCAAAGCCCGTGGTGCCTGTGCCCCAGGTGTCACTCTGCCCCGACCTGCTCTGTTCAGCTGCGCTCCAGTGTCATGTTATGTTGTGTTACCCAAAACTAGTTTGCTTCAGACATCTTCTCCCTTCCTTTTTCAGCTGTGGATCCAGTAATTTTCTAATACAATATCAAGTCCTCTTGAACATTGCAACAACAGACAAAAATGTTGCCAACCATCTCTGCCCTTCATGTAATGATTTACATGAATGTGAAAAAGAGATTTTCAGGATTGAAGTGCTAACCCCAATTTACTGTTGCAATCTAAACTAAGATGTTTGGGTTTTCGTTACGTTTATTCAGAAGGTCTTTCCAAATCCTAATTCTTTCATTGCAGAGCTGCTGTTTAAACTTTGCGCTTTGTAAGTGATGGTGGTTATACGGTTCTTCCCAGTGTATTTTCCGTGCAAAATGTGGAAGCATTTGCAGCTTTTATCCATCAGTTTTGAAGCCTTTGCACTCCACCTATTGGCACTATAAAAATGCATTAGTTTAATTATTAAGATAATACCACTTGGCCATTTAATTTCCCTAGTAAAAGATGGGAAAATTTGTAAGTGAATGGAAGGTTTCTAGCCTAAAACCTCTAAGTGTAAGAGGCTTTGGCCCTAGCCCATGGTCTTGGAAATTGGAAAAAGAGCTTTTTAGGGACTGCTTAGAAACAAATGATGGATATTGGTGCCATCTCTGAGTGTGGCAGCTGGAAAGTTTAATTATAGGCTGGAAAGTCAGTTAGGGATTAAGGAAAGTGTTAGCAGAAGGGGTGAATGTTAATGACAGCTGTTTGCTGAGGGCTCAGGGGGGCGAAGTACATATAGAACATAAATAAAGTGTAGGGCCAAACATATGCTGGCTTTGAACATTCAAAAACTCCAGGTCACTTGTTTCTTGACACATGAACCTGGTTTGTATGAAATCATTTTAATGGCTCGCACACACGGAGACGTGTGCGTAGAGGGGGGGAAAATTCCTGCCTTTGTTTCAGAGCCCGCAGCACGGGCGAGCTTGTGTTTGCTGTTGGAAAATGGCACCTGGGCCAGGGATAAATATAAACCCTGAGAGAAGCATGCACCCGCGTCCGCATTAGGTGAGGGGCATTGGCCTGAGAGAAGGAGGACTGTACAACAAAACGTTCGGGGCTGAGGACCTGACACCCACGTGCTTTGCACTGGCTTTACTCTGGTCCTAAACAGCACGCTGCCAGTGCCTGCCGAGACCTGCCAATTAAAACAAGTTAGAAAACCCATGCCACCGAGCGTGGGGTTTGTAAGCACACTGTAGCTCGTGTTGCAAACCTGCACCGGTAGTTTGAAGGAAAATTTCAGATCCTTTTGCCTTTAAAAGCGTGTAGGTTGTGAAAGTTCTGCATCTGCTTAGGGTATCTGTAAGTCCTGTTGTATAGATCAGGCACCAGTGCTGAGATTAGTAATGGTGCAAATTGCTGGGGCAGTTATAGCCAATATAGTGCTAAGGCTGAATCAGTCTTCCCTTTCTGTCATTTTTCTCAGGGCTGAGTTTAGGTTTTTTCATTCAAGTACCTTCGGTCTGGTCTGAAAATACCTTTTTTTTTTTTTCTTTTTTTTCTTTTTTTTCTTGTATGGCACAGGTTTTTCACTATATACATTTTTTTTTTGAATGAGGAGGAGTTGTGAGGGATGCGTGCCAGACTTAAGCTTGCTAGGTGCATACATGACTTAACAAATCAGCTTTTTAACACATCACAGTAACCAGAGGTCATTCTTTGAGAGGAGAAAGAATGATAGCAAGAGCCATCTTTTGGGGGGGGGGGAAGGCAAAAAAAAGAAAAGCCCAAAACAACAACAAAAAAGCTCCAAACACCCAAAACCAAACAAAAAGCCAATCCCCAAAACCTAAAAAAATCCATCATTTTTGTTTTGAAGTGTTTAAAACAGATGTGCAATAGTGACTTGCTGGAGTTTCTATTCTTATGTTGAAAGGCAGTAGCGTATATGGAGAAGTTTGGATTTATCCCTGTTGGATGCGAGTTCTAAGGTTGCGTTTCATTCAGCTGCAGTAATAGATGTGCTGTACCTTACAGGCTGTCGTGGCAGTGTGGAATGCTGGCCTGAGCATTAGAGGAATAAACTGACGGAATTATCTTCCTCATCAAATCAAACTAATTTGAACATGTGGCATTATTTATAATACATTTCATAGATTTATAGCTGTACATGATCTTCCTTGACAATTAAAAGCTTGTAGAGCACAAAAACGTGTCTACTTTAATAAGCTACAAAACTGTCCCATATGAGACTTCTGGGTGTTACAACACCGAGGTTGTTGCAAAAAGGTAATAATTCAGCCTTTCCACACTTAATTGAGTATGACGGGCCATAATGAATGTATGGCTGCAGGATATAGGGTAGTACAGCCGGCTGCTTGAAAAATAACTGTGATCTTCATACCAAAAATTGGTAGCTTTTGGGTACTTGCCGATTTCGGTTACAACTGGAGCTGGTTGGTGGTGAAGTGGCTGGTTATCCCGCTGATGGTATTTTCCGTCCTCGCTTGCGTGAGCGTGGGCGGCTCGGGCAGCACCCAGCGCTGGGTGGGTGCTGTGGCACGCAGGGGCTGCTGGCTCCCTCTCTAGCCCAACTGCTTGCCGCTCGCTGGGGAAGGGCAAAGGTATTTACAGCTCTCTTTCTTGGAGGGCTTACGGTCCTCGGGAAGCTCTCTGGCAATGGAAAGAAAGCGCTTCGTGTGGTATTTAAAATGCCAGACAAGAATCTACAGCAGGCATTTCCTCTCCTCTGAAGTGTGAGCGGAGGGAGAGAAAAAAGAAAAAACTCTAATAAAATACGGCTCACTTTAGGGATGGTGAAACTGCTTACTTGAACCTGTTTTACTTAAGGTTATGTCAGCGTAGGTCAAGCAACGCGCTGAACTGCAGATGAAATAATGAGAAATAAAAAGAGCCCTCGTCTTCCTGAAGGCAGCACGCTTCTATGAGACTGTAAAAGATTACAAATGGGGTGAAACAGGGAAGAGCCTCGAGTACGTGTGTTTTGGGAGTTTTGCCCTTTCTTGTGTGAGTGCGTGTGTGTGTGTATGTGTGAGCAAGAGAAGAAATCCTTAACTTGCTCAGTTTGCAGGCTGCTGGGGTTTTTTTGGGTTGTTTTGGTTTAGTTTTTTCCCCCAGTTGATTCCTTTTCCCCCCAGCTTGGAAAACCCGTTAATTACAGTTGTAATTCTGAGGCTTAGATGCAGTTCTGGGCACAAAGGACCCTGCCATGTTTCTGGTCTTACTTAGTACTAATGGATTAGACAAAAAAAAAAAAAAAGGTCTCAGAACCCCACCCTGAAATTTTGCAAGCTGCTTTTCTTCTTAAGAACTCCTAAATGTCCAAGTCCACACTTGCATCTACTTAAGCCAGCTTAAACTAGCTTCTCTGCAAGTTTTCAGTCCTCTGAATGCCAGCCATTGTCTAGCAACTGGTTTGAATGAAATGGTATCCTATATTGGCCTGTCAGCCCGTTCCTTGGCATCGTGTCCCCATGGCATGTTTACTGTCGGTATGAGGGATAGGACGAGTAGATGTTCTCCTTAGTGGTGTAACGTAGGTTGGGGTTTTGTTCCCTCTTAAGAAACCAATATCAAAACTGTTCTTAAAATACAGGTTAAAGGAATCAGCCTCAATCAGTCTTTTGATTTTTCCATTTTTCATTGGCGAGGCATAGCACGTAGTTCCTTTCATGAGTGTATTAAGATGCCCAGATTAACCTGAAATTGCAATCTTTCCTCACCATTTAACTTTTGGTTCAGTAAGGGTTGAGGCAAACATTTGCCAGCATACGAAAAGGGACCTGACGTTTCTGTTGCAAGTAACTTTTCCCCAAAAGCACTACTTGTGTTGAAACAGTTTGGGTTCTGGCTTGCAGCCATGGGTTCACCTAAGCATATTACAAGAAGTGACAGGTAGACAGAAGTAATACATATTGTAATGTGCTTGACTCAGCTGGAGACCATAAAATGGGGTAGACTAGACTTTCCTTTCCTAGCAGATGTGAGCTTGCTCCCAATTTATTAATAAGTTACGATACTGCCAGCACTGCCACTCGGGTCACCTTAATGGCCCTGAGGCTCCTGAAAGCAGACGAGAAGGTCGAGTTCCTGCTGTTTTTTGAAGATGTTCTCAGCTCCTGTGAAACCGCTACAGAAAACGTGCTGAGGGCTCAGCCCAGCCAAATTGCTAATGCCCCTAACGCCTGCCAAGGACTGAGGTGGCTGTTTCTGGACCGGGTATTTCAGCACTGCATGGAAGCTATAAGTGACATTGGAAATGTTTCCAATTGGTACTCCCTAATATTTTAATAAATGAGAGAGTATCATGGCTTGAATGTACTTCAGATACAGGGAGCCACAGTTGTTCTAATATAAATCATGTGCACTCTGTCACTGAAACTAGATCTCATACGTTAATAAATACTTTACTTGTTTGAGTGATACTCAGCACAAGAGAAGGAACTTTTTAAATAAAAAATGAAAAAAACCAAATAATATCTACCTAGTAGATGGTTTACTTTTTATTGAATATAATGTAGTTGGATAGTTTTCTTCCACTTGGGAGATCTTTAGGCAGGAGTTTGGAGAAAACAGTGTGGGACTATGAACGGATCAAAGGTTAAAACGAAGTCGGTAAGCATCATAATATGGTGAAAATATTGAACTCTTTACTACCAGGAGGTATAAAGAGGAGTATTGTTTTCAGACACGAAGCCATCCTTGCAATCTGTTGAGCACCGGTAGGCACAGCTGATCTTCAGCTGAAAGTAGCATTTGGATGCTATTGCTCGGGAAGGAGGTGGATTGATGGGAAAGACAACAGAGGAGAGAGAAAAGAGCCTGAGAGAGGACTAAAAATAGGACTCGCCAGAAGAGGCAGAGGAGAGAGTGATCTGAGGGGCGAATGGCAGCCGTCTGCAAGCTGCAGAGCCGTGTTACGCATCCACTGTCATCAGGGTGAGGAGGAGCGTGCCTATATTTCAAGTAGGAAGAATTAGGTCAGACATTTAGGAAAATTTTCCTGAACAGTAAGGCTAGGGAATCAATGGAATAAATGGCCTGTGGGGAACACGGAAACATCAGCATTGTGGGATTTTAGTAACAGGTGACATAAATATGTACCAGGTAGAGTTTAGACAAGGGGGGCTGGGAAAGGGACCATGAAGCACTGATGTCAGTATGCAAGACACTTTGAAGTGATGACCCCCCTAATTAAGATCAGGCACGTATCTGACATGCTTGTTTTGGTGGTGGTGCTTTTGGCTTGCTTGAATGGCTGTATCTCTCCAAAGAAGTTTGGTGGCTGCTGCTGTAGGGATAATTAACGCTGTGCTGGAGCTGAGGGAATGATTAGTTGGTTTCTTGCTTCTTTGCAAACCTTCAAAAAATGATTTCTTAAGGGTAAGGTTTCTGTGGCCCCAGCTGTGGTGAAACACACGCGTATAGCGAAGGCGATGGAGAGCAGAGTGGGTTGGACCCCAGCTGCAGGGTACCGCTTCCCCAGGGCATTCATGACATCCAGGGAGGGGGTGGATTACTTCATTCATTTTTTAGTTCAGATGTAATGGCCATGTGAATATTGGCACGGAGATTTCTGTCCCCACAGAAAACAGACTGCAGAGTGAACAGAAGAGGGGAAGGAGAGGTGAAATGCAACTCTGTCGTTTATCTAGCATCAGCTACGGCTACTAGAAGAAATTTTTTGTTGTTGAACCACAATTTATGATGAACCAGGGAGTAATTCTCTGTATTTTCTGCATATTTATTAGCTCGTGAGAAGGTTGAATTGTGCGCTAAGAGATGAAAATTGTTTGATAAGTTAAACTTTGAAATTATAAATGCCTTCCTGGGCGAATCTTTCCGGTAAGGAGTGAGACAGTTACTTTTTTTCTTTTCCCCACACCACCACGTAATGTAGAGTATAAATAAGTTGAATTTGACATGCTGTGATGTGAAGGGTACTGAAAGAAACGTACTGGCATAAAATAATCCGTAGATACAACGCACAGCGGTCCTTTGTCGCATGCCCGGAGAGTCTTGCATTGGGTCCTGCACAACGTCAGGAGGAAGGATGAAAAAAGCTACCTTTTATGGACCTGTTTCGCTGATTTGGGCGCTTTCCTGCTTAGCACATGAGACAAGCTGGAAACTCAGCACACCAAACAAGGTCTGGTGTCAAAGTCTTTCACTTTATTTCTGAATTGTAGGGTTCTCCCTTCAATTAAGGTAGATCATTTGGATTATTTGGTAGCTACCAAATTAGTGGTTTGTAGCCCTAAAAACACACCATCAAACATTTAGCAGAGCTATGTATAAGGAAAAGTACGTGGGGAAGGAAATAATTCAGGTTGTGAAGTCATTCATTCCTGAGTTAGGAAGCAGCAGCATCTAGCTTAATTACCTTCACTTCTGCTTTCAGATTATCAACTTGATACAGAACAGATTTTTTTTTTTTTTAAATGCTCAATTCCTTTTGAATAACCTAGAATGATTTACGTGACTGACTGACTTTTTTTTGAATCCCCAGTGATTTAAAAGCTGCAAAAAGCATTTCTTCCTCTTTCTGCTGCAAGAGTTTGTCCATTCCCTCTTACTCTCATTTTTGTGATTAAGCTGCATCACTGCCACTTTTTACTTTCTTATTCTTCTCCTCCTCTCTTCCTCCCCCATTTTTTTTTTCTGACCACTGTCTTGCAGGGACACTTCAAGGCACCTCGCTGTCCCCATTGCCTCAACCCCTTCTGTCCTCTCTGAGCTGCTGTCACTTCTATGTGTCTTAAGTCCAAGATAGTCATACACGTCGAGGAGGAGTTGCCAGATTCAGTGACATCCATCTTCAGAGACAGCATAATCCAGCATAATACTAGGTCAGGAGTATGTAATGTAATTACTATATAGCTGTATGTATAGCATTTCAGGGTTTAATAGGTAAAAAGGGTTAGACCCTCTTTAAAGACAGCTATTTGCTTTGTCAAGCTGTATTGGATGCTGGTCGTCAAATCCTCATAGTTCAGTGTAGCTGCACAGATGGTGAAAGGTTTTGGCATTATTGGGACGTTACAGGAAGATACAGAAAGCTTGCTCTTAATTCCTTGTAGAGCTCATCATACATTAACTAGTATGCATTGGGACAACATGTGCACGAGCTTCCTGTGCTTTGAAAACATGTAACTAAAATGGTCCTAAAACACGTAACCAAAGTGTAGCTGAAGCTGAGAGGGAATCCCACTTACTCGGTGGTTTTAAGTGAGATCGCTCTACTCTGCAGATGCCTGGATCCACCGTAAATATTCTTGTCCATGCGTTTCCACTCTGACCAATTTGTTCCTAGAAGTCCCTGCTCCCACACCATCTGTAGGTCTTGGTTTGCATCCAACACATTACTTAACAGCTGGTGGATTTGAGGCGTCGGGGCCAACGGCTAGTACGTGCACTTGAGTTTTGGGGGGGACGTGTCGAATTGCATTTTCGGAGCTGGCCGTTTCTCCTGGTTGATGGTCTGGTGCGCTGTTGTCTGCCTAGGGCTGGGAGGATGGTTTTGGAGTGACCGTATAACCTGGAGCAGGGGTGCCATGGGCTAGCTGCTAGTGCCAAATGAACGGTATTTTTGTAATCTGCAGCAGGTAATTGAAGCGCTGGGGAGCACGGGGATCCCAGAAGAGTTTAAGTATAAAAAGCTGGCTGTCTGATGCCACGGGTTTGGTTGTTTAGACTCGCAAGTTTTTAATTTGTTTGGGGAGCCAGTGGTTTCCTGATACAGTGCTCCAAACTGGAAAGTCTATTACTTGATATTGCAGGATGTGTTTTATGTTGAAAACTGACATGAAAGCCCAGGAGATTAAAATCTAAATACAAAGTGAATAATCCATTTCAGAAAAACAAAAGCTATTACGAGTAAACACGCTGTGATGCCTCATCGTGTAGCTTTACTGCATCAGACCCGTTTGATGCCTTCAAAAGTTGAAAAAGGGGATGTAAAATTAGTATGATATTTGGCAAAAATAAAAAAAAAAAAAAAGAGGAAGATGAAGTAGGAGCGCTTTCAGCCCCAGGCCCCAGCACGATCGCTCACTCTCCTCAGACAGAGCTGCCTTTATTTAACTAGGATCCAATATGGATTCAGGGGTGGTTCCTCTGTGTTTTTTGCTGCCTGTGACTTCTTCCTTCCTTTTGTGTCTGCCCGAGTTTGAAGTTTTCCCCATTATTTTAATCCAGCGTTCAAGAAAACCTGCAGCTCCCCAGTGATGGAGAGCGGGGCTGGGAGCTGGGAGCAGAGCTCTTGGCCGCAGTGCTAACGTGTGTCTTGCTGGGATGGAGCAGCACAGCAGAGGATGGAAATGGCAGTGGCTGCCTGGAAGAGGCGTTAGCCAGTTGACTGCAAAACATCTGTCTTCTTTGCCCCAAATGCTTCCTTTTTTCCATCTCTGAACCACACTGGATTGGAGAAAAGGCTACAAAAATGTAAAAAAGAATCATCCCAAAACCATAAAAATGGGGGGGAAGTATCCATTCACTGCAAAAGCAAAAAAATTTGTAATATTACATTGCTTTTACAAGTAATAGGATGGGGAGGGTTTAATTCATCAGTGAGCAGTCCTTTGTGACTTTGTCAAGCACCACTCAGTAAAATAAAGCAAAAAAACCGACTGGTTTTTTTTCTGAATTCTAGTTAGTAAAACGTCCAGGACATCAGAAAATCCGTGTTGATATTTTAAATTGTAGCTCATCATTTTTTATTTTACTTTGTAGGCTTTTACATCACCTGAGGTGGAAAGATAAATGTCTGGTGGGAGGGAGCAGGAAGCCCTTGGAGGAGATGGGCTTGATGGTCTGATCCGTACCTTGCCTCTCCGATTCCCTTGTTTCTGTGAGGTTAAGCAGGTCACCAGCTCTTGGGAGCACTGGAGCACAGGCTATTTAGGTAGGGTATGAAACTGAAAATATTGTTCACAGGTGTTACAGTACTTTGGCCTGAGGGTAGTGTGATAATGTAGCATACCTGCCATGTGTCAGCAACTTGTGCAACTCTTTTTTTTTTTTTTTTTTTTTTATTTTGAATGGATTCTATTTTCTGCTCAATGTAAGAGAATATGAACTCTAACGATCTGATGCCTGAAGCACGCTCAGTCTCTGTAGCATTAAATACAACTTTTAAATAGTGAATGATGCGCAAGGGGCCTCACGTGAACGTCTGGCTCCAGACCAATTCAGAAGGGTCAAAACCTCACGTAAATGTAACCCAAGTAATCAAAGTCACTTGTCTTCAGAAAATCAGGGTGTGCCATTGAGGGCTCTTTCTTCCCTTTTCTGTTGCTGAATGAAATATTTATCAATCAGTTGTATTCACAGCACAGTACTACAGGCAGTTTTGCTGTGTTTTCTTTCGCCTGGATTTATTTTTTTTTAACTGAAATGAGGAAAAGCTGAAGTTGGGGGTGTTTCTATGCAATTCTCTCATGACCAGCATCTGTGGGATGCTGCTGTAGTCTCCATTACTGGCTCCTTCATTTCCTTCTCCTCCTCCTGCTCACAGCTGCTTCCCCCCTGTAATTCCCTGTTGTTTCTCAGCAGACTTATTTACCAAGTTATTTGTGTATTATTTCTATGCCACCTTGCCTTCCTGCAATCGCAGTACTTGCGCAGATTAAAGCTTTTTGGTGAGAGGACAATTTGCAGAAGTCTGTTATAAGCAGGAGTTCTCCTTCTTACCTTTGGGGGGGGTTTTTTGTGTTGTTTTTGATGTTTTGGTTTTTGTTTTTTGGGTTTTTTTAAATGAATGAAATAGTCGTCAGGATTAGGTTTAATCGCTGTGCTCTTTTATAGTTACGCCCTGCACTCCCAGGCATGTGTGCATTTGCCAGCTTGTGTGTGCAGTTTCTCCTAGATGGGAGCCACCTGCAGGAACCTCGGCATGAGCGGTGGGCAGCGGCCGCGATCCTGCTTTTGGAGATGAATCCTGGCACCGGGGGATGAGGGGGGGCAGAGCCAGCCCCCGCTCTGGGTGCAGGAAAGGTGCAGTGGCAACTGCACCCTGTGCATGGAGCCCTGGACAGAGTTTGGTGGGAGAATGCAGTTCCCTTCTTCCTCTGGTAAATCCATGTCTGCCTGTGGGGAAAACTGCTTGGATCAGCAGGGCGGGGAAAAAACCAGCCCAAACGGGTTATGGTGGCCTGATTTTTGTTGTCCTGTTCAGAAATTAGGGTAGCCTGGGGGTGCTCTAGGTGATATGACCTCCAAAAGGTGATCTGGTGCCTTCAGGGTCAGTTATACTCTTCATAAACCTTGTGTGCAGGAGGGGCAACAGAAACTGCAGTGATTCTGGGTTTTATTGCTGTGGGAAGCCACCCATCAAGAGAGCAAAACAGACCCGGGTAATTTCACTGAATCATAGAAATGAAAGGTAAACAGGAAATAAAAATGTTATCCTGTGCATCCAAATGCTCTGAAGCAGAAGCAAATACATGCATTTTGTGAATTCAGAGTTGTCAACCCAAGTGGAAGGGGTAGCAAAATCAACAAAATTTTAATTGCTTATGCTTTATAAAGTTGCAAACAGAGAATTTTGCTGCTGCTGTTTATCCGTACATAAGTCTCCAGTGATGACTCCACACAGCTATAGATAACCTCTTCTTGACTGTCATTATAGTTGATATACAATCTATTCTAAATCCCGCTTGATGCCAATCAAGTTCTTGCTCCGCTGTTAGCAAATGCTTGATTACTTTCTGTCTGCAAGAAGCTTCTATGTATTGCAAGGCTCTTATCAGCTCCTCTCTCTCTATTCCCTTTCCCAGGGTAAACAAATTCAGCTCCTTAAACCTTTTTCCACTGGTCACGTTTTCTAAACGTATTATTGTTCTTCCTACTCTCTTCTTGACACTTTTTAATGTGTATTTTTTAAAAAAAATGAATCCCAAACTGAAATACAGCACGCTGCATACTTCTCCCTGGTGCTGCAGAAGGCAGAACAGCTCCAGCGTCATGTCCCAGACTGAAATTCGTCTTGCTTAGCGCGTGACTTCAGACCCTTACTCTGCTTCATTCCTGCTGCCTAACCCATAGCTTCCCCATCACTTTTCACTTCTGAGGTCTCCACTCCTGCTGCCATTACCCTAATGGGAATGTAGTCACATTCAGCGTATATATGGTTTTCTGTCAGACTGCTTTTCTTTAAGTCTGGTGAGGATGCCAGCGGTGTGCCCCCGCCTCCCTGGTGTGATGCTGAGCATGGATCGGGCACTCTAGCTTCCTTCACTGATGCTCAAAGGGCTGTGATTCCTCAAATCGAGAAGTTCTCACAGGTTGTCATCGTGCTACTGATAACTCTTCGTAGGCTAGGGTTTGGGGTTTTTTTAATCACTTGTACACCTTTTTTTTTTTTCTTTAATCATTTAAACCTTTTCTGTGGTTCACTCATGAAAAAGTGATGAGGGGCTGTTTTAAAAGCCTGTCTAAAGATAGGCTCTGTCGTCTGTACTACTTTTTTTTTATCAGCTGGGACAGATGCCCTGTCAGAGAGAGCGAGAGAGGCATTACACTAGTTTGACATGACTTTTTGATACATTCATGTTGACTGTTTGGGTTTTTTTTTTTTTTCCCCCCTAATCTCATTATTTTTACAGGATTAGAAATCCTTTAGCAGTGTGCTCCAGTAACTAGTAACTTCTCTGGTATTAAAAGTACACTGTGATTTCTGGCTTTTCCATCCCCACTTCCCTCTGTAAGATCAGGTGCTGTGTTGGGTCTTTTCATTTCTTTTAGACCTTACTTGGCTTCTCTGGCATCTGCAAGGCGGTGCTTAACGGTTTAGAGATGATTGCTGGTAGTTCCCCAAACACTGTAGGGACATTTCCAGTGGTTCCTGCTGACTTTAAACCACCTGGCTTACTTGTGTTTGCTCTCTTCTTCTCTTACTCCAGCCAGCCTGGGCTTGCACATCCTGCACATCAGGTGAAAGATGCCCCGAGTATCTGGTCCTGGCTAGCTGCTGTGAAATGAGGCACTGAATAATTCAGCCTTTCCTGTGTTCAGTAACAGGCCTGGTTTTCTTTCTAATGTATTTATAGATTCTCTTCTTATTGTTTGCCGCATCTCTTGCTGATTGTAAGTCGCTTTGCATCCTAGTCTTCATTTCTCCTTTTATGTTGGCGTTGGTCTTTTGTGTTCATCCCTGAGTCATGTGTCCTTGGTTCTGCTTTGGTGTACAAACCCTTTTTGGTATATTTCCATACCCCCCATCATTTAAAAGCTCCTGATGCTTCCCATCCCCACCCTTGCTAGGCGGAGGATAATCTCTCCAGAAACACTCAGCTGCATTTTCTTTCGGTGGTGGTGCCAGAGAGGTGCCTGCGTGCCTGGGGCGGGGGAGGTTTGGGTCCTTATGGGTAACTCAAGTCTGCCATTGCCTTTTTGTCCCCTCTGAAGGGTGTGTGTCTCTGTTGGTTTTAAGGTGTCTCCTCCATCCCCTCCGGATTACACGACTCCTTCCTCAGATGTTGCCTCTGTTTTTCCTTCTTTCATCTTCGTGAAGAAACTTTAAAAAATCTGTACCTTGCACCTTCCTAGAAAGCCAAACAAACACAATGCCTCCAACCAGCCTTTTTTTATTATTGCTTATTAACACCTCCCTGAAGTCTCTCTCCTGTACCTGTGCTTGGGCCCATGGCTTGTGCCACCAGACATGTTAAGCTATTTAACCCGCAGCGTGCTGTGCTGGCACACTTGCAGCTCATCCTGAAACTTAGCACCTTTCTCCATTGGTTTTCCTCTTTCCTCTCTTATTATTACTTTTTTGACTTTCTTTTTGTGCTTTTTGCATGTACTGACTCTAATGTGTTTGTGTTTATGTTATATGTTTAAGGTGCAATGCTAAACTCTCAGTATAGCCGGTGCGTTTCTGAGTTAAAGTATAAGGGTTGCACTTGCTGGGCTGGAGCCTCACAGCCGTGTTAGAAGGGGCGCCCGCCGATGCCCGAAGGAGGGGTGCTGCTTCCCCCTCCCTATGCTGGGGAGGTTCAGCCCTCCCAGCTGAGCCGCCTGCCCCCCAAAACTACACTGGTGCTGGCACGAGAGAGGCGACAGGAGTGTGCGGTTTTGGGGGGGCATCCAGTTGCCCTTTTTGTGGGCATTTCCCACTCGCATCTGTTCAGGCCGCAGCTCTGCAGTCGGTTCAGCTTGTCAGCACCCGCTGGAGAAACCGTAACGCTGGGGAGATGGCTCCTCTGTAAGGCCCCCAGTTGCTGCCGGCGCTGGAGGATGGCGGTGAGTGAAAGAAAGAGTCAGTCTTAACTCCTGGCAAAGAGCAGCAGAGGTCCTGCCTTTCACCTCTCCCAGGGACCCTACGCCAGGCTCTTGTGGCTCAGGCGCCTCCTGCACGTGTGGACAAAACTCACCCAAATTAAAGAGAATCAACAAAAAATGGTTGTTCTCCTGATAAGGAGCCCAGCTGGAATGAAGTGAGCTGAGACTTCAAGCAGTTTGATGAAAACAGTTTATATTTCAAGCTTAGAAGTCGGCGTTCTGGCGTGTATTCTTTTCTTGAAACATATATTGACATTTCTGTTACTGTTTATAGCGGCAATATTGTTCTCCATATGCTCTTCTCATCAGCATCTCGTCGTTACTGGATAAATATGTCTCTTGTTATGTGGACCATTATTTTTGAAGTATGGAATCATTTTGTTGCATAACTTCCAAATTTGGACTTTTGCAACGATTTATAACAATCTTCAGAAATTATTGTAATTAAATGAGAACTTTCCACAAAGAGAATTAATTAGATCAAAGAAGCATTTAAATGTAAATCATTAATCTGTGCATTACAGGAAACAGTTAGTGGCTATGTATAGTTCATCTAATTATACTTGGTTCCATTTTGTTTTGTCATTACATCACAATTTATTTGGAATTAATTTGCAATTTCTTCTGTAATGTGATTTCCGTTTGCTTAACATAGCAGATATTTTCACTAGCTTGTATATATATATATTTATAAATACAGGTTTATTAATGACTGCTGTGTTAATTTAACTGTGGATTCTGCTGTCAGTTAGCTGTGAACTTTGTTGCTCAGTAGATGCAACCCAGAAGGTCTCTGCTCTGAGAACGGGAGGCAAAGAGTCAAATAACTTGTTGAATATATACAGTAGATTGTGACTGTCGCTTGCTGGAGGGGACCAGGTGACATTGCTTGGGCTTTGCTTGCTCAGACAATTATTAATAGAGGACAACGTGATTTTGGTTCCCGTATGAAGAAAAGGAAATTATGTGCTTTAAGTCCATAGCAAGTAATTGGTAATGGCAATGGCAATCTCCCAAGCTGCAATATGTTGGTAGCTGTAGGTAACAAGGACTAGGTGTGTTGGAAGGTTTTAGGATGTAGGCTTTGTGCAAGTAGTTTGCAGATTTTGCATTCCATAGGTAATGTCTTTACTTTGTATAGTGTAAGGGTATGAAAAGATTTCTTTTCTGCGATTTGATCTAGTAAAAATTATTCTAAAATGTCATGTAGTTCTTTGAAGTTGTGTTTTAATACCTTGATAGTATATTAATGTTTATCTTTTCTTAATTATTCTTCTGCAGCACTCTCAAACACTTATATTTTAAACCTTTACAGTGCTGAAAGTACATACATTTTTAACTTAATTTTAAAGTAGTAGATTCAAATAAGCTAGTTCTTGGCTTTTTTTTTTTTTTCCCCTTTAATCAAAAGACTTGATTTTCATTCTGATTGAATTCTGTAGCCAAATTTACTTTAGCCTTAGACTATCTGGTATTAGCAGCATCTGTGTTAACTTTGGACTCAGCTAATCTTTTGGAATCTTTGAATATTCATTTGTAAGCCAAAACTTAACTATCCAAGAGCACATCTGGCTTGCATAGTATTACCTCATTTGTATAAGGTAGTGCTCTTAGGTTCTTTTCATTATTTTGTTTTCTGTTTGCTGGAAAGGGGAATTTGATACGGGGGTTGTGCTGGCAACAGGAAAAGTTTAAGGAACTTCAGTGATTTCTTTCTTCCTGTACTGAAATTCACATTAGAAGTAACGATTTTGGTACGTAGCCAGGTATAATAAATAAACTAATAAAATAAGAATAAGAAATTCTCAGCCAATTATATGTGTTTGACAAATGTGTAGACACTACTAGCTATTCTGTCAGGTTTGCTGCATGCAAACAAAGGTAGAGTAATACTTACATTGTTAAATTTCTTAAGATTACTGTTATTTCTTCCAATAAGTGAAACTACTGCTTCCTAGGAGGATTGTTGTGCCATTTCTAACAAATGAAATGCTTTCAAAGTTCTTTTGGATAAGCAGTTGTTTGCTGAGGAAGGTGAAACAACCTATTGGTTTGCACTGAGAGAGGAACGTTGTTTTCTGTCTTGTAATTTAGGCATTTTCAGCCTGCACTAGGTGGAATGAGATGAATCTTAGCAATACAATCGTCTAAGGAGTTTGTAAGAAATTGGATTCAAAATATGTTTGCTTTGCTTCTATTTACATCTGTAAGATAACAGCATGGAATCAATAGTATTTTTGTTCTCAGTATTTGTTATTAAACATATCAGTATGCGTAGGGAAATAAAGAAGACATTTGGAAATGGGTAACCTTGGGTTAATTAAATCCATCTGCTGTCTGACTAATGACAGGAATATTGTATCCAGGGAATTGCTTATGTTAAAAGATTTGATAATGCACAAAAAGTTTTCTAACAAAGCACTCTCTGAGCAAGCAAGGACTCGTGTAACTGGAGAGAAAACCAGTCCCAGAGAGTAACTCACAGTGTTGTAAGGCTCTGCTTCATGTAGAAATGTCCCAGAAGAAGTGAAGAACCACGTTTGTTGCTCCTTGAGATGCAAAATTGTGACTGGCAAGAAAAGTAAAACTTGTTTTCAGTTCATGCTATGTGAAGTTGAGTTTTATGGGACTAATTTAATGGCTATGTTTCCCTGCTCACGAAAAGCCAGAATACAAATGTTCCTTATGAAGGAAGCTGTATAGGGTGCAAAAATGAGCTTCCAGAGACGCAGTGATGGCAGCTGAAGGAAGACAGACTTTGATTCATATTGACAGGCAATCTGATCCTGTATAGATTAATGTCTCAAGATACTCGGGTTGATTGTGTTTCAAGACAGCAAGCGTCATAGTTGCTTTCTGTTTACGCTGCTCTTTTTTCAATAGAAAAAAAGAAAAATAACACTTTGTACAACAACTTCCATGCATAACACTTGGTATTGATCATCTGTGCTGTTTGGGGTTGCTTTGTTAATGATTTTTGTAGCTGTAAGTTAGTTTTTTGTTACTTGCTAATTCGTAGTTTCTGGAAAAGAAAATCAGATGCATAGTTTGTTTTTATTGAATTATTTGATTAATTTGCGTTTAATATCTTCATACACTTGAACAAAACGTGGTTTGAGAGTAGGGGGAAAAACTTGTAAATTATCTGGAGACCTGGGTGCTTTTAAAGCAAGGCAACCGTAATAGCATCAGATGAAGAATAGTGTATTCCATGTTGATCTGACAGATGGGCAAAACAAAACTCTGAGAGACAAAACAAAAAAGAGCGGCTTGATAGATTTGAAAATGGAGGATGGGTTTGTTGGACCTACATCGGAGAAACTTGTTTAGGCTTCCTTCCTAGCGAGTTGGACGAAGTCGCGCTAGTATGTGATTTATCTCAGCTTAAAGCAGGTATCTAAAATAGGTCAGATGAGTCGTGCTCTGAAACATCTGGTTTTCTCTGCGTTTAAAGTGACCGTCTCAGATGTGGACATCTGAAGTTTGATTAAATGAATGCCTTTCTGACTGTGACATTTTAAAAGGCATGAGTTAATTATTGCTTTTTGTAGATGCTAAAGATTATTTGTTAAACAATACATTTTAAAAGATATTTTTGATATAACTGTGCCAGTTTGAGTGTAGAAATCTACGATGTATTCCTAAACAAGTGTGTCACACGTTAGTACTTTGAAAATGTGGCCTGAAGCATAAATCTGCCATATATGCTTTCTAGTTCTGCTTCTTTCTCGTGCTGTTTTGGCATGCAGGAGGTAGGAACGTGCACCCCTGTCCTCACATGCAGTGCAAAAACTGAGCACAGGCTGATTGCTGGGCGCTTCCTTGCTGTACAGAGACATGTATTCACTGGAGGACTTAGCCTTGAAAGTGCAGAACAAGTAAATGAGTTTGAAGACAGTAATTGGCCTCATTTAAAACATTTTCTGTCAAGCAATGTAGCTTATTAAACATTTAAGTTAGAAAAAAAAAAAAAGCCTGTACTTTTTTTGTGATCTTTAATAAACCTGTCTCTACTAGTAAACATTGTAGTGTATGTTAACAGTTGATAGTGACTTCCTAGCAGATGAATTAGCAGATGTATATTCTGTGGAACTGCTTATAATTACATAGTAGCTATGCTTACCAGGTTAAAGAAATAGATTGCAGCAGGCTGGTTTTGTTTTGAGTTGCTTAAAAGCAAAATGCTCAAGGATAAGACCATGAGGACTAAGAGCGTACGAGTAACAAACCTAAGAGCAGATTCTCTTTGCTGAACTGGCACAGAGTCTGCTTTTTCAAATCCTTGTTTTGACACAGAATCACAGTATTTTTTAAAGTTGGGTTTTGTTTCTATATAGTTTGAGAATTGGGTGCTAACCACATATTTGTAATGAAACTATTTAATTGAAATAGTTAAGATTTTGAATGAATGTTGCTAGTATTTTCATTTTGATTTAGTACTGGACAAAGTTAAGTTCAAACAGCCTTTTCACATTCAAGGAAAGTCATATTCACTTTATTTTAAATCTAACACTTAGAATGACTTAATGGAAGTATTTACCTTTTCTTTTTGGATGCTCCAGCATGTAGAAAGAAATGACAGAAGTGTGGGTGAGTTCAAGCAGGAAAGACAGAACTGGGCTTAAGGATAGTTGTACATTTGCACTGATGTTGGTGGGCCCACTTCAGGTGTTTCTAGCTTGTATGTTGCCTGGAAGCATCAAAAGTACTTGAGTCCATTTCCAAAAGGGAGTGCAGGTGTTAAGGAGTTCAAGCCCTGTTGCCTTAAATGTAAAGAACAAAAGATTTAATGTTTTCAGAAGTTTCCACATGGTTTAGAAACCCACACTGCATTGAATTACGTTGGATTTAGGGCCCTCAATCACACGACCTTTTCTGAACGTTTTGCTCTCCTTTTATGAATTATGAACGATGTGGAACTGTATGTCTGTATGTAACTTCAACATAAGTCCTATAATGTCTGTATATTATAATGTAGAATAAGATTTTATGGCAATGCGCTCTTCCTCAGAGTACGGATGCGTTTAGACCTGGTCTTTTGCACCAGGGAAGCTTTCCTAGTGATCCTCGTTGGGCCAGTAATAGCCACTTTAGTTTTAAAGGCTGGGCATATTAAGACTAAAACTTTGTGCCTGATGTTTCTCCATTTTGTAAGCCTAGCCTACAAATTCACGGCTACGAGATCGTACTCAGTAGGTCTGCTCACCTTGTTTTACAGAATAACCAACCATGACGACAGAATCAGGATCGGACTCCGAGTCCAAGGATAAAGAGCAGGATCAACAGGAGAGCCCTGCGCAGCAAGGGGCAGCAGGGACCCAGCCGCAGGACCAGCAGCAGCAGCAGCTGAGTGAAGAGCATCAAAACGCGCTCGAGCAGTTCTCGGCTGTGGCAGCCCACAGCACTCCGGTAAAAAAGGAGCAGGTAAGGGAGCCTGTGCACGCATGCTCGCTGCGTGCAACTAGCTACGTGCCCACTTGTTGCTCCTGGGGCATAATGGTCTGGTGTGTTAGGAGCAGAAATATATATTCGGATACACATGGAAGGCTGTTCGGTGTGATGCTGTAGATCTTGACTGGTTGGTCTTCTGCATTTAAAAAATAATAGTTCTCACACAGCAAGTTTTGAAATTCATGTCAGGTCTTTCTGCCTCCAGTGCTTAAATATAAGGGTAGTCTTATTAACTGAGCAGGAAACATCTTCGATCTTGCATTTGCGTTAGATAGCAAACAGTGCCAATTTTTAAGAAGCTGAAAATGTTTTCAGAGTTCATTTCTTCTCTGACACCTGCTGAAAAGTGATTTCATGCTTGCTTGTCTGATGTGTGAGCCGTGAAGAATCTGTGGTCCCTTAAGCTTCTCATAGCTCTGAAATGACTGCATTATAATTACTTTAACTTTTCATGTAATAGGTTTCAGAAGAGCTATCGCATGCTTTTCCATTTGGTTCATTGTTGCACTTATTTAATTTGCGGAAGCTGCTTTCTTTTTCCCGTTAATAATTTCCAGTCAATAGGATTAACAGGCATTGTTCTTCATGGGTAAGTGACACACAGTTAATGAGGTACCGGCAAATCACATCCCTTAGCTCCGTAAGTTTATGACCCCCATCTGATCTCATTCACCTTTGAAGAGTGGAATAAGTCAGTCTAACTCCTCCTCTCCTCCACCCTTTAAAAAAATCAGGTTGTTTGAAGTGAGGTCCTGTTATTTTACCTAGTTGGGAGACAGTGCTGGCGAAGCAAACAGATGTAAGGTGTTACTTCTCATCAGCATGAGTTCTCCCATAGAAGCTGTTTGGGGCTGGCTGTGGTCTTGGGTTTTAAGCTTTTGTCCACAGAGCTACAGCCCAAACTTGCTGTTGGTGGGGAAAAAATGGGGGAGGAAGCAACTTCAGATACAAGCAAAGTATTTTTGTATCTTCCTGGTTTATGGGTGTATTACCTAAATGCTTCAGACAACAAATGTTCCTGGGACCAAATTAAGAGAGGTGCCTTATGTCTGACTTCTAATATCTCAAGAGATAGACATAGCAGGGCAGGATTTCTGATGTTTATTGCTATTGAAGATCAACCATTGGAAGAACTGCTTATTTTTTTGATTGCTAACTATTTTTACCATTGATAAACCCTGACCAGCCTCATTCCATGCCCACCAGAGACCTCTCTGCTCTTGCTCCCACATCCGCCGATTATGTGTTAGGACAGTTTTGGTCTCTGAAATAGATCAGAAATTGCATGTAGTTAGTTTGGGGAAAAGAGGCAGGGCTGCTTCTCCACAAGAGAAAGGTGCTGCACAAACTGGTCATTAATTTAAAACATAATTCTATCGGGCCTAGGCATAAGTATTATTAATTTTATTCTTCCAGACATCTTCAGTAATCTTTCTGCCCAAAATTTCCTTTAACTGTAAACAAAACAAAAGAAACCCAAAACCCACCACCACAACAACAACAAAAAAACCCCTTTAGGCACCAAATCTATGTATCTGTGTTTACAGAGGTGTGAGTTTGGAGACCTGAGATGCGCTCACATACTGTGTGATCCCTTCCTTTCCCAAAGATCACCTGTGGGCAGGTGTTTGCAGAAGCCTTGGTAGAAGAACTGGGTTAGTGAAGGGATATGCAAGACCTTCCCGTTGAGATTACCAGTTTGAGTCCAAAAGTCCCTGTTGTAAGCTGACTGCCAAACCCAGCTGCAGTGATCTGCCCAGTATATTTTGTAGTGGCTTAAGTGTCTGCATCGCAGGAAAGAACCACGTAAATGCAGCACTAAGAGACAGAGCTATGGGCAATGTTGTCATTAAAAAAAGCCAAAAATTGAAGGAGCAATGGGTATCATTCTCTCTCTCGCCATCTGTAATCGCAGTGAGGAAGTTGATGGTTTTTGCTGTCGTTCGTATGAGAGAACCTTGGGAAGAAAGATTTGAGTTACCGATCCATGACGGTGACTTTGTGTTGCCATTCTATACATATAAAAAAGAACATTTTAATGAAGACAGAAAGGCTTCTTCATGTTGAGCTTAGCAGTTACTACAGAAATGAGTCCTTTCTGTGAGATACAATAATGCAACCTTAGTATCTTCCTGCCTTCCTGTCTCATTGAAAATGAGCAAGAAGGCATCGCACGGGTTGAGCACTGACATTTCTGAGCAACTATCATAAGTAGATGGGATTCATGCATGGTGCAAGCTTGGTAATATCACCTCATACCCCAGCGAGAAGCCGTGAAGCATCAAAGATCATTACTGCTGAATCCTGTGACTTCCAAGGCTTGCTTCAAGAGGGGGGTCCAGCTTCAGAAGGCGTTGAACATACTGTGTCATAGTAAGGTACAGTAATGTA
Source organism: Fregata magnificens (assembly GCA_013389945.1). Taxonomy (NCBI): domain Eukaryota; kingdom Metazoa; phylum Chordata; class Aves; order Suliformes; family Fregatidae; genus Fregata; species Fregata magnificens. Next base: position 68,671 of record WAAD01036997.1, on the reverse strand, counting down.
GATAGAGATGAGACAGCTTACGTTCAAAAACCACAAACCCTGAAGCAACTTGTGCTGCACTAGAATTGAGTCCATGACACTGAAAATACTGCAGAAATACAGCACAGAGGTGTCTTGGGGAAGAATTTAGGAGAAAATGCAACTATGCTTGCAGAGTTCAAAATAATTCACTGAGTACATGGGTTTTTCACTGGCCACTTTTTTTTTTTCCCCGAGATACCAGGATGTCAGGTTTCTTTAGGAAGAAGAGGCTTAATACAGTCTGAAAGTACCTCAATGCCTGAACATGTCAGCATAGTTTGGGGGATCTTCTCTAATAGTTCTTGGCATGTTTTGTTCTCCAGACAAATGAGAGAAAATCCTTTGTGTGATTTTAACCTAGACACATTCCCCTGATCTTAATGTAGAAGGGAACCTTAACAAACAAAATAACCTCAATAATATTTAAAAAAAAAATATTTATAAATAAGCAAATGTCTGCTGTAGTCTTGAAATACCGAGTGTCTTCATGAAGGAAAATAATGACCAATCCATTATGATTCACAGAAATTGTTTGCAGGCTGAAGATGGTTCTAAAATTTAAAGGGCTGCTGGCTGCCTTTGTTGTTGTGGGCTTTTCTCTGACGGAGCTTTCACATTTTCTTGAAAGAGATTAATTCCATGCATCTGTGCGTTTTTTGTTGGTTGTTTTTTGTTGGGGCGGGGTGTTAACTCTCACATGAGAAATCTAATGAGCCACCAGGTATGACAGTATATTTTTTCCAGCCCTGGAATGACTTTTGCACCCGCACATGTGCACGTGCACGTTCCCTGGCAGATTCCTTTAAAAAAATGTATGGAAATCATCAAAGAGCCCCTCTGCCCATCAGCAGCAGCGCAGCTCTTCGTGGAGGCCCTGGCAGGGGATATCTTCAGTATTGTTCTTCTCTCGGTGCAGTAGGTTGGACCACTTGCCAGCTGGCCACGGCTGTGGTAGAGGGGTAGCTGACCTCAAGCCTTTCTCTGAGCCTGAGGGATTCTTCCCCTTCATCACAGCCGCTGTGAGCGTTAAATGCTCAGCAAACAGCTAATCCACTGACATGCTCTGTGCCTTCATCTGCCGCCAGCCTTCAAGGTATGCGAGGACCTTGACGTCCAGACACAGAGCTAGCGTCCAAGTGCTGGAAGGAGAAAGTCCTGCAGTGCTGCAGCTAGGTGGGGGAAGAGCCGGCTGGCACTGGGCTGCTCCTGGGGGAGAACGTCCATGGCTCAGGGGATGAGGCAGATTTTGAAAGCAGCTTTTGTGTTGCTTTTTTATCTTTCTAGTCCCACTTTCTTCTAGTCTCCCCACCCAGGGAAGGCCAAGAGACCTTTGCTATGTCCTCTCTCGCAGGGAAGGGAGGAGTGTGGGTCTTGCCTTGCCTCTTTGCAGTTGTCTCTCTGCAGTTTGCTGGGACTTTGGTGGGAGCTGGCCCTGTTGGTAGCAGAGCCCATTGCAAATTCCTCTTTCCCCCATTCAGCCAAAGGCAGAAGGGAAGCTTATGGCTTGTTTGTATGAAATCTGTCAGGGAAAGTTCCCTGTGATTTAGCAGTACACTGTTGTTGCTGGTTATATGATGCACGGTTGTTCTGGTCTCAAAGCAGATTAAAGCTTTTGGACGGATTTGCTCCATTCTCATGAAGGTTTAGTATATACAATGAATGGAAACAGACTTGGAGGATTAATTTAAAATATATTTCCAGCGATCCTTGTTGCTTATTACACTGAAATAATTCAGAGCCAAAACAGTTGGGTTTTTTTTTCCTTGTAGTGAGATAACCGAACGTTTTTTGTTTGTTTGTTTTTGGGTTTTTATTTCATTTAAGCTTTAGCTTAGGTATTACTGCACCCCTGTTGAGGTTTTGTTTGGAGAATATCAGGGGCATAACTGATGAGAAAGGTAATGACTGCAGCGTAGAGCTGTTGCTAGGAAGGGTGAAATGCTCTAGAGCTGTTCTGGCTTTCATCTAGCGCTGTGGGGAGGACCATGGGCTGTGCTGCGTTGCGGTAACTCTTCAAATGGTCTGACCCTCATATAAACCCAAGCAAAAGTAACTGCAGTTGTTTCTTCTCTCCCCTTTCCCCTGCAGTATATTTGTCTTTCAAATAGCACCTACTTCTCGCCAGCTTGAGGGACTTATCAGACATCTGTGGAGAGCAAAATTCAACCTCTCATCCTGTAGTTATCATCCATTAGCCAGCCGGCTGCACATAAAAGTCATTTGGCCCCTCGCTTCCATCCTGTTTGTTTAACCCTTTGCTCAGGTGCTTGGGGAGCCCTTCGTTCTCCCAGGCAAGTCAGCATCACCCTGCGAATTCACAATGTCGTGGGTGGGTCCGTCCCCTCATTCAGGGGACTGTTTTCTCACTGACAGCGAAATTAGCGCAAACCTGATGGTATTTTCGTGTTCTGAATGACACTATGGAAGCATCATACGATTTAATAGGTACAGGACTTAAAAGCAATATCAAGAAACTGTAGGAATATCTGTTCACCACATTTAGCAATTATTCAGCATTTCCAACAGACCAAAAAAAACAGGTCCAAAAAGTCCAAGTGGGATTTTGTACCTATGGAAACAGTAGAAGCCTAAAGTATTTTCATGTGTGCCCCTCCTTCATGGGTATTCTGTACTTTCTGGAGTGAGAAGGGAGGGCTGGGAGGAATATGGGGAACATGGGAAATCTTTTCAATAGATAAAGAAGACTGTCCTGCATCAGGGCCTTTCTCATCCAAGCCCCACACTAGGCTCGCTTAAATGCTTGGGTGCAGGGTGCATAGCGTACTGCACTGCATGAATGGTTTATCTCAGTTCAGCATGTATCTATCTTTCTCTTTATAGGCCACAGACAAAGAACAGGAGTTTGCTGCTGCAAGTGCAAAACAGCTGGAATACCAGCAGCTAGAGGACGACAAGCTCTCTCAAAAATCATCTTCTAGCAAACTTTCCAAGTCTCCTCTGAAGATCGTCAAGAAACCGAAAAATATGCAGTGCAAAGTGACACTCTTGGATGGATCGGAATATGCATGTGAAGTAGAGGTAAATTACATTTTGTCTTCTTTTTTTCATTCTGTCTGGAGGAAAATACTGGAAATTAGATTCCTAATTTAAGCAAAAGTATGAATGGCCTGATATTTCGCCAGTGCCAAGCAGAGAGATGCTTCCGTTGTTTTCTCTGGAGGTTGAAGACGTTGCACAGATTTGAGCTTGGTGAGGGATCATGAGCAGTCCCTGGAACAGCCAGAGACTTTGGATTAATTTTATGTCAGCACATGCCACAACAGAATGCAGAAGATGAATTATGGGCAGCAAAGCCCATAAACAAAGAAGGATTTGATCCCATAGGGCTTCTCTTTTCCTTGATAGTCTGCTGAGTCAAGACTCACGTTGAGTCACTGTCCAAACAGTAATCCTGGCCATCGTGAGATTAGCGGGGGTATGAGACACCCCCAGGGGAGGCAGGGGAAATGTCAGGAGTAAATAGCAGTGAGAGTGGTGAGTTTTATGTGCTTCTCCACGATGTCTGTGAATCATAACTGTGTTTGAATGTTACTGGCAGAAAGCTGCTGGTGGTTTTCTGTAAGGAAACTTGCCTTCCCTGCTGGGACTTCGCCAGGAGCCTACTTTTGGGAGGCATGGTCTTTGCTGCACTGTCACTTAGGAACCGGTCTGTGCCTGTGGGCAGACCCATGCTAAGAGGATGCCTTTCCTTCAACTCCAGAAGGCCATGGAGAAGCAGAGAGTGAGCGAATTCAGCGTCTCATAGTGGGCATGAGCAAATTCAGCATCTCAGAGTGGACCCATTTCTCCATTCAGCCTTTCCAGCCATGTCACCGAGGTGGTCTTTGGACAGAGGACCAGCCTGTCCTGAGCCTTCTTTAGGTCAGGAGGCCACAAGCAGCAGCCAGGAGGGAAAGGATGTGTGTTGGAGGGCTTGGCAAAGCCAGCCCTCCTTCGGGCAACCAAGAGAAGAAAAGCCACCTGGGGAGGACAGAAGAGTATAAAGGTAGAGGTGGGATAGTCTGCAGGCTTGAAAGGGGAACCCACAGGAACACGAAGAAGGAGAGAGGGCAGAGGAAAGCAGTGTCTGACTGGGAGCCAAATCCTGACATCTTTACAATCAGATTGCACTTAGCCCCTGCATCCTCCAGCCACTCTTGTTTTAAGTGCTTTGGAGAGCGAGTGGCAGGTGAGGAAGAACTTTACGATTTTTATTTAACCATGGCTTTACAGTTCGGGTCAAATTTTCTATGCTAACACAGGAGCTGTGATTTTATTACTCTTACAGCAACTTAGCAGTCATGCTGTCAAGTATCTTTTCATTTCACTGGCCAAGTCCTGCATTGTTTCCTTCACACTAGCAATAGCTATTTGGCCACATACTTTGTGACTATTAAATTGTCATTTCTTGACGTGCGGTCCCAGATTTGTCTGTCAAGAATAGCGTGCGAACCATTAAGCTGGAAGAATGACTAATAGTGGCTTTGATGGAAAGAGTCAAACTCGTTTCAACTTTTGCCACTTGGTTATAAAATGTGAGTCACTTTTTGGAATACAATCAAGCAAATTTTACCAAACAGGATTTCTATGGAAATCTTGTCTAGCAGGCTGAGCTTTATGAGAATATAAGATCGAGCAGAAGGGGAGATTTGTTATGTTAGACTTCCACTTATGCAAAAAAATGCTGTGAAGAATACTTTCTTTTAGGAAGTTTCACTTTTTCGCTAAACTTGGACTCTGTTATAGGAGCCATCATGTTTTATTGCTTGTCAGATTTCTCTGCTTTGCAAGTTCTGAATAGCTTTTGAATAATGTCCAATATAAATTTTGTATGCATTTTTTTCTACTTACACTGCTGAAATATTTTGAAGTTGTATTGACTGTCATCAATAATTGCTTTATCTGCTTCTAAGATGGTTAGACTTCCTAGGCAGAATGTAATATCGATGAGAATAGAGCTCCTAAAAGGATGAATCTTCAGATGACAAAGCTATGATGATGAGCAGACCATCAGGTGCATTGAAACAGAAGTCAGTTAGGAGTCACAAATATTTCAGGGAGCAGTTTAGAAGGCACAGATATTTCGGGGGACAAGTGCAACTGGAGTGACACAAGCATTTACATACCTTAAATGGACGATCCAGACTTTGCATCCTTCGTAGGTGGTATTGTCAGCATACTGTGTGTATTGAGGATGCAACTGCAGGTACCTCTCTGGCACAGCCCACTCTGGCCCATGGGAACACTTGGTAGATCCCCAGGGGAGTCCACTTTCCATGTGCATAAAGTTCAGCTACAGCAAAAGGATGCTGTGTCCAGCCAAGAGAAATGATGTGACTTTCACTGTGCTTTTTCTCTTGGGGAGAAAAAGCGTGTGCAAAGGGAGGTAGTAGGGCAAGGAGACTGAGGGTCTGTCTCAGGAGACACCTCAGGAAACCATGTAGGAGGCTGAAGGTGAAGTCCTCCTACAGTAATTTTGGGTAATAACAAAGTTCTGTGGCTGTTTCACAGAAGTTCAGTGCTGCAGCATGAGAAATAATCTGTCACATTTCAGAAAAATGCTATCATATTTTAAGGATCACCTACAAATGAACTTACTGTATCCGTTTAAACTGGGGGAAAAAAAACCCATATATATATAAAAAAAGTATACTGAAAGACCTAACAAATTATGGAGCTCAGTAAATTCCCTATGATTAATTCTGTAAAAGAAAGGGGAGAGGGGTGGACAACACATGGCCATCAAATGTTTTATATTTCCATTCCTTGTGTTTAACCCACTTAACAGCATCTTTCGGTGTGGACGGTAGCCCAGGGTAGGGATGTGACAATCGGTGGATGTGAGTCAGAAATGTCATCCCATGTTGTCAGCTTCTGTCTTCCAGCTCTGTCTGTGTGTCATGCTTCTACCCACTGAAGGCTACAAAGCAGTGTGATCTAGAAGGACCAGAAACTTAGAAACATAGTTCTGGGCTAGAATAATAGCTCTGTCAGTGAATCTTGATTTGGATATGGGCCAGATATTTATCCCTCTAGAATTGCATTCCCTCGTCTGGGAGTTGGGGATCATTATAGAATCCATCAGTTACTCTATAGAGTGCTTTGCAAATGGCAAATGCTTTTATGTATGTTAAATATTAATATAATTTAAAAGAGCTTATTGCTCTCAAGTAGAGCGCAACCTACACCTTATCAATTTTGTGTTCATCCAGTTAATGACCTGACAGTCGAAACTGCACATACTCACAGATTGAGATGCTTCTGAGGCAGGTTTGGTTAATCCATTATGCCCTTGGTGTCCTTTGTTTCAGAAGCCCCTCTTTCTTACTCCATATTTAATGCTGAGCATCTTCACTGCCTTCTGCTGTATCTTTCAATCTCTCTCACGTCCAGTACTTTTCATTTGTGACACCAGGACTTTCATATTGTATGAAATACTTATCTACAGGGGAAAAACGTAGTGGAGGTGACTTCAAAGCTGAGGTTAACAATGGTTCATCTAATGCGGTATCTATTCAGTGAAAGGTTCTTAAGCAAATGCCAGGTAAAAGCTTTCTCCTGAGGCCCCATGGTGTTACTGCCTGTGTGTTGTATCTATCCTGACCCAGAAAGTCTTTCATGCAGTAAGACATTACAAGCGAAAACCAAGTTAAGTAAGTAACCCAACCTGTTCATTCATCCTCCTCAAAAACCATAAACCAGAAGCGTTACCACCAGATCTGTACCCCCACTGCCGCTCTCGTCTGGGAGCCTACAGATGGTAGCAGCAGGCTTACCTAAGAGGGATGTTTCCTTTCAGAGGTGGGATGGCCATCTAATGGTGCTTCGCCTGTCCAGGGACAGCTGTTGCCTTTTGGAGCAGAAGTATTTGCTGTACACTGACATTGTCCCTGATATTCCATCAAAGGAAAACAGCCTCAGGGTAGCTACATGGTTCTCCCATGTCATGAAGAAGCTGGAGGTTTCTAATGGGCGCTCAGTCACAGGAGTCGACACAGTCTGCTCAGATGGATGCTGAGCAGTGATTTCCAACTAGATGTCCACCCCTGCTGGAAGCAGTTCTCCTTGTGCTCTTCATTGCACTCTTCCCAGCCAGCATCAGGACCAGAAATGCTTTTTGTCTAAAGCAGCCAAGTCCACAGCTGGGGCCAAAGCTGCACTGCAAAGAGGGTGCTGAAGACTCCTCTGATAAGCAAGCTAGACCTATACTTTGCATTTGTTGGTTTGAAGAACCAAAGATAAAGCAAGATCCAAGACTGCAAACTGATTTCAGATAACCTTAAAAAAGACAGTGAATGCACTAGTTCAGGTTTTTCCTAAGATACAAAAAAACCAAGCAGAAATAACTTCTTTCCGGGTTCCTCCCACTTTAAGTAGGGGTTTTCAAGTGCTGTAGTACAATTACGCTATTTCTGGGATTTATTTACCTCCTCTTCCCTCTCTGCCCCATCTCAATTTTCTGTTATCTAGACTACTGCATTCTAATTAAAAGATGCAAGTGGAACCAGCTGTCATCCTCTCTCTTATATGTAGCCTAATTTGAAGTGTCTTCCTAAAACAGGTTGGAATTTGCCTTCGCCGTTTCTGCTCTAAACATATACATGTTATTAATCACAAAGTGAGATCAGAAAGCTATAACATAACCTGTCTGAATAAGTGGTAAAATAATTAGATTTCATTTTCAAAGGCTCAGCTGTCTTGAACCCATGGGTAACTTATACTCTTTCTTCGTTGTTCTACTGCTCAGACTTTCTTATCGTGCAGGACAGCAGTAAATGAAAACAAATGTTTCCATGGCAGCCTGTCTGTGGCATCTCTGCAGCCCTACATCAAACAGAGTGGGTTGCTATAGGCTGTAGATAGGCTGCAGAGCACATGGAAAGCTGACATCTCAGAAAGCATAACTGGTATCCCCTCGACTTGGTGGGTGGGAGTCAGCCGAGGTAGGAGGGGATTGGTAAAAATACACTGTGTTTGGGGTTTTTTTTCATCCACTTTTCTCAGTCATGCTGCCGCTGGGACCGGGGCACTAGTTGGGTGTCCCGTGCTGTCAGCAGCGATAGCCCCTGCTGCGCCTTTGTGATGAACCTCTGGTGACTCCCTGATGAAGACCCCATTTTCGTAATAGTGGGTTTCCCTACGTCCTCAAGTGACTTCGGAGTAGCGTACTTGAGTTGAAATGGTGAGATGTTTTATTTCCACACATTCAAACCTAGGGTTTATAACATGGACAGAGGCAGACTGAAGTGAACAGGTCCCTTTCTGCCCTGCATAAGTATGTGCTGAAACCCCTTTTTGGAGACAAAACTGGCATGAAATAAATGGATTCTCAAATAGGATGGAGTGTTGTGTTTCACGTGAATTTTATTTTTTCCTGTAGGAAAGTGAGAGTACATGGATGCTTCCCTAAAAAATAAGTCATTAAAGATGGTCATAGGACATGCTTGAAGAATAGAGAACAAGCAGACTTACTTCTGCTCTGCCACTACTGCCAGAAATGAAAGAGAGCAGTGGCTGACTTCAGTGCTGCATGTGTTTCTCTTCCTGGTTTGCCAAATCTGGCTTGCAAGACTACCTCTGGAGGAAGGACCCTTCTGTGTTTCTGTATGGCAGTGGGGGAACGCACAGCCCCGTTGTCCCCCTCCCCGTGCAGCGTCCGAGCTAAGCCTTCCCCAGTACCCACCACAGCAACAGACCTGTGCTCCGCTTTCGCGCAGTTTAATAATATTGAATTTCTCATCCGTTTTGAGGTAGGCTTTAAGGTCAGGAAGGAAACCGCTGTAATAAGATGCACTCTGCTTTCTGAAGGATACAGTTTCAGTTACCCCCTGCACATTTTAATTGTTTAATGAATTCCACACAGTCTCTTGCAAATGGGTTTACATGTGAAACTGATTACTGAATGCAAGAGGGAATTTTTTTAATAAGTCTTTTCCTTCTGACCTACTCATTGCTTACATTTCAGTTAATTTAATATGAAGAGCTTTGTTTTAGGTTTTTGTTCCTTCCCCGGGACATGTTTCAGTAAATGTGGCTGGGTTGAGATGCACCATCGTCATTACACAGAACGTTTTCTGTTCCCAGACCCGCTAATTAGGGCTGACTTAGAATAGCCAGGGAATTCAGTTAAGATCTGTGTTACCTGACACATGTCAGTAGGAGTCTGAGTATTGCCTGAATATGTTCCAGCTGAAGAGAGTTAATATACAACTCTTCTGGCTTGCTTTTTCCAAATACTGTAGGCAGCTTTTTATGAGTTAAAATACTTGTCGATTCAAGAAGCATAACAGTCTGGAAATCGATACTGATGTTGTCCGGCTCATAATAATCAACTGTGAGGCTGAGTAGAAAAAGGTTTTTTGCTTCAGTTTGATAATTGAAACAAAAATAAAAATGTTTGGGCTCCCTTTTAGTGATGATGGTGATGATGATGATTATTATCAGCATTCCACTGAAGCTAGAGAAATCTAAATCAAAAAAGTCACTTCAGGTTGAGCCAAGCCTTTTGGAAATGCCACAAGGCAGAAGGAGGATGCTGGTGTGGCACTTGTGGGGCTGGAGCGTTTCCTCCTCGCCAGGAGAGGCTCGGCTCCCCCGCAGCTCCTCATTGCTGGGAACATCTGGGCTGCGTGGTATTCAGGGAGAAGGTCTCATATAACCTTAGTAGCAAAACACACCTAAGCGATGAGACAACCGGGGTCGCTTGTATTTCCTCCAGCTAATATGCACGTATTTTACAGAGACGAAAGGAGAACCAAGAATTAAACCCAAGTCACTCCTTCAGATGTCGCACCAAGTAAACAGCTGGTTGGGCTTTAAATACCGCCTTTTGGCACAGCAGAGGACATGGTCGCAATCCAAATAAATGCCAAAAGTTTAAAATAACAAAAACAACAAAAAATTTTTATGTGTCTCTCCACATCTGTTTTCTGCATCTAGTCCTCTTATCTCTTGCCTTTCATTAATAGTTTCTGAAAATTATTTGGGCAGTGAAATGGTGGATTTAGCAGACAAAAATCTTCATTTTGATACTTCAGAGGCGCCAGCCAGTTTTCATAATGGTGAAAACTATTGACAGAGGTTGACCTACATTGACAAATATTTTCAGCTGCCCTGAAACTGCATTTTCTAGGGAATAAATGATTAGCTGAAAACTTCCTAGTGAAATGTTGCCTCTGGTTCCCTCCCCTTGGCGCACCAGTTGGACATGAGCCAGGCAACAGGAGTTCTCCATCTGTAGAAGTTTTTAAAAATTTTTTGGTCATGCATGCTCAAGCCCAGGTACTGCAAGGCTCATTGCTGGTTAACGTGTTTGCAAGAGTCCAGGAGAGGATGATCTTTTACGTGCCTTCTACCCCAGACAGATAGAGGTCTGTTGGCTCCAGGGGTCTTGTCCTTGTCACTGTCCTTGCTGATGGCCTCACCAGGGTGAGACTGCATCAATTCCTCCACGTTTGTCTTCTCCAGGTGCATCGCCTGGGGTGGTCCTCACCGCAGAGAGCCTGCTGCTTCTTACTGGGGTGCCTGGTGCAGCCAGCACCCAACCTCTGCACGTGTTTTTAAGCGCTCCTGGAATACAAATCACAAACAGTGAATGAAGGGCTTTGCTTACCCTTTTCCCTTCCCCAAACGTATGCTCAGATTTTAAAGCCTCCTGCTATTTCTGGACAACGTGACCATTCCCCTATCTCCCCCGTACCCATCCTCCCAGAGAAGTTGCTGGTTTTCTGGTCGCTGCCTGGTCACGCTTCTGCTAAGCCTCCCTGCATTTTGTCATGTTTCCTGACCTGTTTCTGTGTTACTCAAGTGCCTGTTACCTGCTCCAGCTCCCTACCAAGCCATTTGAATTCATCTCTGTTGCTAGTTGCTCCCATTTTATAGGTACCGTCCCCACATTAACACTTAGAGTTGCTGTTTCCAGACCAAAACTAAGTAAATGTTCACTTTAATATCATCCGCTAAAAATATTAGCTGTCATATAAAATCCTAACACCTCATATGGGTGATTTTTTTCCAGCTGAGCCCCATGCAGTGTTTGCTGGGCTGCTTTTATGTTTTATTTTCCCTGGCTGTTGATACAGCGAGCAAAATATCAGAGATGGGACTGGGTGGTGAGGAAATACCTGCTTGCAAAGCAAAGCTTTGATAGGCAGCAAGGTGTGTCTCTCATGGTTTTTCTTACTCTGGCAGAAATGGTTTTGATCTGAAGTGGATAAAGCTTGGATGTAGCTTGAGAGTAGGCTACGTTATTTTTCTTGATAAGCCCAACATTGATGGTGTGATACTGTCTAAGGTGCCCCAAATCTAAAAGCCTGATCATCGTGCTGCCTTTCCTGCCTCAAGAGCATCTTTCTGTGCTATGGTTTCTGTGTGATGTGGGGTTTTTTGGTTTTGTTTTTTGGTTTTGGGTTTTTTTCACTCCAGCCTGGCAATGTAGGTCAGGGAGAGCTCTGTGGCTTTTAAATTCATATGGCAAGATTACTCTGTAAATCGGACTATGTTGACAGTAGAGCTTTTTCTAGCTGAAAATAAACAAAATGTTTATGTTTGATTTTTGCTGATCTACGCCAGTAACTATTTACGGTACAGGTAGCGGTTGGTTCCCCTTGCTGTGTCTATGCTAGGCTTGTGCATAGTTAGCAGTTAGGCAGGAGACATGAGCGTTTGCTGAGCTCATCCAAGTACAGGTAGAAAAAAGAAAATATTTATATTTGTAACCCCCACTGGAAAGCTTCAGCTGCTGTGTTGAATCCCAAGAGACCCACTTGGGTTACCGCAGAGTGTCTTGCAGGAGGCGGTAGGGCAGTCAGGAGGCATTAAGCCAGTGGATCAGCTGCACATCTAGTTAAAATCCAAGCCCAAACAATCTGTGTTCTTAAGAAGGCTGAGCAAAGGGGTTACTTTCTCTGTTGAAAAGCCTCCAAAATCGTGGAATACGGTTTATTATTTTATGTCAGGATTTAGCAAATGTGTGAGACTAATCAGTGTGCTGAGAATTGAACTGCTGCTTAAGAAATAGTATCCACTGGTTTTTTTCCTTTATCGGAGAGTAGTGCTTGTAAGCTGTTACCAGCTCTCAATTTTTACAGTATGACTTCTGTTGACGCACTTGAGATGCCCAAGCATTTGATACTCATCACGTTTGACAGGTATTTCTGTAGCCGTTGTGCACGTGCAGTTGCGGCTGTTACACTTCCATGTATAAAGACATGCTCCAGAGTATTTATTATTTCTCAGGTGCCCCCTTTTGCTGTTTTGCATTACCATGAACGAAGTGCCCGCTTTATTCCTAAGCGTGCAAACTGTGTAGTGCACGTGTCGGTACGCTTAGAGCTCGTATGATGCCAGTCCTGGCGTGATCTCTGCTGCTGATGTAGAAGGCAAAAACCCTAATTTGGTTTGATGCCAGAATCAGGACTAGGTCACCAATCTTCTTACTGGGATTTAGCAGTCCCCTGGGTTTTTTTAGATTAGTGCTGGGTTTTTAGGATTGCAGGCTCAAAAGGCATTAAAGAAGGTTGCCCCTGATAAAAACTATGTCATGTTATACAATGTCATTGACACTTCTACATACATGCAGGTATGTAGCTGTAGCATAGACAGTATTACATATTTATCTAAATGCTTGTATTAAATACTTAGGAGATAGGTGTCAGAAAAGGTTATTTTCAGGAATGGTAATGCATTTCAATGTGCTCTATTACAGTAAATATTAATAAGCTGATAAATTATAGTACTGCCGTGATGGGGAAAAAAAGAAAATTATCAGTCGTCACTGTATGTCAAAATACCTTCTAGTCTACTGTAAGTTTTCTTATGTGATGTTCATTTATACGTGCAGAGAAGTATGGGATAGAGTTCTAAATTAACAAGCAGAGATAGGCAAAATAATACTGCAGGGATTATTTCAGAGTATTAGAATATGCTGGTCACCTACTGGGATGCATATGCAGGTTCACACATAAAAACGTCAATAAAGAAATAGAACATTTGGAGAGCTTGTATTGGCATGCAGCTTTCAGGAAAAGCATTTCTTTATATGAAGTATATTCATACTGGAAAAAAAAAAAGTCTTTTTAACACAGCTTTTATTCAGCTATATCTTTCTGAAATTGCCTAGCTCTTATTTCTTCCCACATCTGGCTAAACTGTTTATTCATTAGACTGTATTTGGAACCGTGACCTGGGACTTTTCCAAATGCAGTTTACCAGTGAAGTTTCATTAGTAGCTATAATTAAGTATGTAAAAGATTAAATGGTATTTGCTTTTGACAACCAAAAAATGAATGTGTTTTGCTTTGACACTTTTATTTCATTGCCTTTATTTCCTTTGTCACCTGAAAGGCTGGCAGAAAGGTCTTGTTCAGTATCTCCTATACACGCTGGCAAACTGCTTACAAACTGGTTGAGAGTATTATGTCCATCCAAGGGATCTCATAAATGTTCATTTATAATGCTCTGCATATGCCAAAACCAAGATTTTTTCCCTAAGAAACATAAAATAGTTGGAGTACAAAGACCAGATGAGTTAATTTCTTTTATCTTTAAGCTTTTCTCTGCTTGTCTGTGTGGGAGAGGGGAGTAGGGTTATTTATTGTTTGCTTTGTCACTTTGTATATTGTACCGCTGTCTTTGGTGTACAAGGTTGTACCAGTAACTTCAGCAAAGTTTTTGTTCAGTAGCAGAAGCGACTGTCTTTAAAACATTTTGTATAATGCCTAGAACATCACTTTCAATGCACTGAACTTTCAGATGAACTAAATGTTGATTTTTCTGCAACTGTCAGTGCCATTTTCAGCAAGCGCAGCAGGGGATGTAGGGGCCTAAATTCCAGTGGTTAAGTCATGTTATGCGTTTAAAAGCTCTCATCCTGCAAGTTTATACATGTCATCTGTAAGATGCACTTCAGTAAACCAGAGGAAAACTTGCTGATTTTCTGCCAATTAATGTTGCAGGGAAGATTCTCCATCCTATTCTTCTTCCTGGATACTCCCCGCTTAGCTTCCTGCTGGGGACCTCAGCTGAGAAATGATAGATTTGAAGAAATTTGGGGTTTCTTTTCTCCTCTGTCACCTTTCTCCTTCATCTTCTTTTCCCCATGGAGAGAAACTGTGGAGAAGTGTAAACAACACAAAAGCAAATCCTCTGAAAATGCAAAATACAAATGTGTAGAAGTGAAATGAAGTTCAACTTCTTTGGAGTGACTTCTTCCATTTATCTTCTTTGGCAAAAATAAACCTTCTATTTTTTTCAGCTTCTAATCAAGATTTGTTCAAAAAAACACATTCTCCCTATTTGGAAATTTTCTGGCCTAAAGTTCAATGATTAGCTTCTAGAATTGTTCAGTTCAGCCCTTTGTATCTTGGCCAGCTCAAACTCTTTCGGAAAAAATATGGGAAATGTCATAGTATGTAGATTTTTATTTCATTTGCAGATAAAAATGCACTTCTTACCAGAATGACTGTGTGAGTTTAGAACCTCTGATTGACTCTCCATAGATGGAGAAGCGCTGTGATGTGATCACCAGCTCCTCTGCATTTGGAACCACACGAAATGTTCGCTTACTCATAAATTTGTATATGTTTGTGTATGCACATATTATGTGCATCAAATTATGCACATATTTGCCTATGCATATTAAATTATGACATATTTGTGATGGTCAAATCCCTCCCCCAGAAATGGGGTTCTCAGTACAAAAATGATCTTGGAAGCTTGCATACACTTGAACTTGCAAGTAATGACTATTTGCGCAAGTAATTTTTTTTTCTGGGATTGGGCATATTTTTGTGTAAGCTGGGTAATTCATGAGGAAAGAATGAGACAGTGTGTTGTCAGGAGGCTGGAATTTCAGCGGCTTGGAGACTCAGCTGGGGGAATTTGTGGGAAGAGAGTGCTCACTGCGGTGAGTACAAAGTATTCCTGAGACCCAGCTAATCATTTACACTTGTTTGTGTTGCAAGAGTAATTGCAGAAGCTGCAACATGGGGAGGGAGAAACTTCCCCATGTATATGGTAGTTATTTGTTGCCATGTGTGTTTTAACTTTTCTGGGTGTTTTCCTTGCGTTTGTGCAGAGGAGACCAACATGTGGCCTGTGCAGTGTAGAAACCGAAGCGTTGGCCAAGCTTGCAAAATGCAATTTAAATCGAAACAGTAAAATGAAATAAAATCAGTTATCTGCACACAATTGGAATCTTTTTCATCATGCTCATTGCAAATGAAAAAATTAGCTAATACTTCCCCACCAGAAAGAATGGGGGAAAAGGAAGAGGTTAGTACAGCCACATGCCAAAATACATTACCACATGCAAGGCTAGAGCCAGCCCACACATTTATATAGTGCATTGTTAAGATCCATTGGAAAGTGCAAATGGTAATTAGGAATGTGAACCAGATAACCTCAGCATCAGTTAAAGTCCAATTATTCCTACCGGGATTTCATGATACTAATCTGTCCTTCTTCCAGCGATCGTGCCCAACTAGAGTTATTACAGTAATTGTACAGAGTTTAATGCCAGGCTGGTGCTAGCGTGGCGTTGTTCGCTGGCAGCTTGACAGCTTTTCTGAGGAAAGTGGTGATGTCATGTTTGCACATGTATTTGCACAGAAAGATATGTGCAAACTCTTTCCATTTAAGATCCAGGTCCACAGCTGTGATACTTGCTTGTCTTGCTGTGCTCCTTGACTGAGCAGAAAGTGAGGCAAAGTTTCAGTTCGTTGGGGTGCCCTGACTTTGCAGTTACTGTGCAGTGGAGATGATAGGTATTGGTGGCAAAAATAAATCGCTTTATAGCTGTTTGGTTGTGGGACTCTTTCTGTCTTCGGGTTTTCCCTTGCCTGTAAAACTCGATCTGAATGTGATTGCTTGTATTTGCTTTCAAACAGGAGGGGCATACCTGCGTGCTGCAGACAGCTTCCTCCCTCAGCCCTTGCTCAGCATTTTGCATCCACATAAGACTGCAGCATCAGATGCAAAAATAGAACTGCTCCAGGATGCGACACTTTGGAGGTTGCAATAGCTTTAATTTCTAGGAAGCTGAGAGGGCTGTTTTGTGCTCTTCAGCTCCTCATCCTGGTTCCCTATCAGTGAGAGGAAGGTAATCTGCTTGTGAATAAAAATAGAGTAGAGAGTAGACTAACACTCTCCACTTTAATCAGGTATACGACAATTAACTCCTTAGTGTCTGTGGAGGTGCACAGGGATCCCAGTATCACAGCTGCGCTGGTTGGAAGGGACTGGGGAGGCCGGCTGGGCCAGCCCGATTTGAGCAGGGCGATGGCCGGCACTGGGTCAGGCCAGCTGTGGCATTGCCTGGCCAATGCCTTGAAACCCCCCAAGAACAGAGGCTCCTTGGCCTTGCTGAGATACTGGTCCCAGTATGGCATTGCCCCTCCAGGGAGAAATTTGTCAGACGAGGGTTGGGTTCGGTCTGGAAGAAGCCCAAATGGTGACAGGTCCTCAGCATGGACGCCTCTCGGCTGGAATAAAGCTAGGAAAGATGGCCGGTCTGGTAGGTTGGAGGGTACCCAGCAAGCAAAGGTGTGTTGCTCAGGGTGAGGGCACATCAGAAGAGAGGCTCAGGCTGCGTCACCAAGGCGGGTGCCAAAATGCCCCGCAGGTAGTTGCAAATGATCGTGTTTCAGGGGCAGGGCAGGATTGAGGAACCGGGAGCCACACCGGCTTGAAGGTGACGTTTCTGAGAGATGGTGTCTCCTGGCTTGGGGTAGCCAAGCCTACACTCTTACACAGAAGCAAAATTTGCCCCTTGGAGGCGGCAGTTCTGCATCCTGATAAATGTTTCTCTGGCCCAACTAGCTTCCAGTCTGGGAGGCACTGTCCAGCATATAACATTTGAAACCTTCCTGATCTGTTCCTTACATGACACTAAATAGCAAAGAGGGTTCCTGGGATCTTACTAGCACCTGCATGACAAGGAAGTTGGTGTCACATCTTTGTATTACATTGTTGGTTGCTCATTTCCCATGTAATTTTCCTCGTTGCTTATCACAATACAGTAACATGCAGCAAGCTACCAAAACTGTAATACAGGGCTGATTATTACCTGAGGGTCCTGGTGGACAACAAGGTGAACAAGAGTCAACGATGTGCCCTGGAAGCAAAGGTGGCCAGTGCCATCCTGGGCCACATTAGGCAGTGTGGCCAGCAAGTCGAGGGAGGTGATCCTTCCCCTCTACTCAGCACTGGTGAGACACTCCTGGAGTGCTGGGTCCAGTTCTGGGCTCCCAGTACAAGAGAGACATGGACATACTGGAGAGAGTCCAAGGAATGGCCACAAAGATGGTGAAAGGGGCTGGAGCGTCTCTCCTGTGAGGAAAGGCTGAGAGAGCTGGGACTGCTCAGCTTGGAGAAGACATGGCTCAGGGATCTTACCAATGTGTATCAATATCTGATGGGAGGAGTAAAGAAGACAGAGCCAGATTGTTCTCAGCGGTACAGTGCCAGGACGAGAGGCAACAGACGCAAAGTGAAATACAAGAATTTCCATTTAAATGGAAGAAAAAAACATTTTTGCTATGAGGGTGGTCAAATGCTGGTACAGGTTGCCCAGGCAGGCTGTGGAGTCTCCATCCTTAGAGATATTCAAAACCCAAATGGACACAATCCTGAGCAACCTTCCCTAGGTGGCCCTGTGTGAGCAGAGGGGTTGGACTAGATGGTCTCAGGAGGTGCCCACCAGCCTCAGCCAATCTGTGATTCTGTGATTATATTAATGTGCAATACGTATTTTGTGGCTGAAGTGACGATGTATCTGTAACAAAGGCTTGCGTTTTTTCACTTTAATAATGTTCATTTATCATAAGTACATTACAGCTTATGGGTTTAATCATAATAAAGGAAAACTTTCTCATTATTTTTCTGCATTAAGTAATACCAGACCTTGTATCCAAATGTTCACCAATAAGAATAATTGTCCTTCTAATAAACTTGTTATCCAGGCAGAGCTAAGGTAGAAGTATTTAATTTTTGAGCTCCTCACCCTCAGTGATGTACAATGTGTTATCTTGCGCTGGTGGTCTTGTAAGGGGATGTGGGTGGGATGGAGGGATATGGTCTGAAGAAGCCAATGTGGAGGGGTTTGAGTGTGGACTCGTTCTGGAGAAGCCAGTTCAGGGACAGGAGAGCCTTTTGTGGCCTTCAGCCTCCCAAGGAGGGAGAAGCTCAGCTCCAAAACCGGGGGAGAAGCTGGTGAGGAGAGAGGCCGTTTCTCCTCTCCCTTGCATGTGGGAACTGCTGGCGGGCGCAGGCTTGCCAAGTTCGCTGCTGCTGGCTCCTTTCACTGGGAGCTTGACCAGGAGGCTGTTTATTCCCATTCCAGCTTCGAGCAAGAGCCCTGGCCTTTGTAGAGCTGCAGGGAGCAGGCTGTGAAAAGTGTAAAGTTTTTGCTCCCAGACTTTTGTACTCATTTACACTGTTCAGTCTATGTTTTGCATTCTTCCTGTTGTCTTGATTTCCCAAAGCTTAAGCAAAGTGTCCCTTTTTCCACAGCTGCACATTTCATTTCATCCCATTCATGCCTGAAAAATAGCTAAGAATATTTCTGGAGGAGACTCTTGCCATATTTACCTTTCAGAAAAACTCTTCATTTACATGGCCAGTATTTTATAGCATGAAGCCTGATGGTTTTATTTTTTTTTTTTAATCCACATTTTTTGGACTGCTGAGAATTGCTTGGCATTTTTGGCGTTAACCTGTGATCCATAGTAATCAACAGCCTGTCAGTCTTTCATCACCTTAGACTTGTCACCTCAAAATGGCGGAAAGCAAAGGTTTAGTATGGCTTGAGGAGCTGTATGAATTTGTAACTTGACCTTTCTCTCCTCCTCCTCCCATTTTCTCCCTGCCAAAGCAATGATACCCATGCCTTGTCTGGCAGGCTTATTTGGGCACACAGTAAAATAAAAGCAATTAACAAGGACACAGGAGGTCTGTTCAGTTGCTTTAATTATATATTCCTAACTAAACCTCTTAATTTCCCATGGATTAATGCATTACCCTCCCCTCACTGTGTTTTTGTGCAACGTTGTTTTAGAAAGGGAGTGTGCGTGCTAATGCTGTGTGGGTACGAAGCAACAGTGCCGCATGCATACACGCAGGTACACGAGGATTTGGAGGGCATCAGTGGTGGCTCCATTGCCTGGCAACCCCCACTCCCCAAATGACCGGAGCACTCTAAATCCTGCTCCCACGGGTCAGCTCTGACCTGGGAAGAGGCGCTCGGGGGCAGCGGCAAGGCTGCAATGTGTTTGGATGCTGATGGGTCTTTCTGTGGAGAGTGAGAAGGAAAGTGGTCCTGGTAAGGCTTCCTATCAGCCATCACCAGTTCACACCTGGTGTCCGGTGAAGAGAGGACCCCAACCGGGAAGGGCTGTTGGTTATATGTGGTATTTCTGACGACCTCTCACAGCACTGGCAGGATTTTCCCATATCCTGATGCAGCAGGAATTTTGTGGAAAGTGGCTGAGTACAACTTGGGCATCTTCCTACGGAGGAGGAGGATACATTTTGTCACGGACAAAAAATGAGCCATGCAAATTATTCCAGGCTTCCCATACTTAGTCTCACTTGCCCGCAATGTGTAGCCAAACAAGAAATCCTGAGCGTTAGGGGTTTTTTTTGTTGGTTGGGTTTTATTACAGCACAGCCCCACACAACTGTTTCCTGCGATTCCCTACTAAAACCATACCTTGCAGCTGCTAGCTACTATTTCTCAAAGCTGACATCTGTGTAGCTGCACAGATCAGCCACATAAAACAGCTCCTGTGTTGGCCTTGTGTGACTCTTAAAGCTAAGAGGACATTGAAGTGTCACAATTCAAATACATGTAAATGGTGCAGTGGTGCAGGCATAGCGTCTCTCAAAGCAGGTATCCTATAGAGCTAACCTGCTTATTTCTCTCCGTTCAGCATAACCACTTGGTTTGTTATCGAGTAGAAAAGCAAGAAATGTGGCAATTTCTGCTTATAGCTTGAATTTTGGTTTGAAGGCTCTGTCTTTGTTCCTCTCTGCACAGCAGTAGTGAGATCTTCTTTATCCGCTTGATCATCTCCATGGAGCATCAAGTATAAAACCACCAACCTCGTATTATCTACTTCCAAGTTTGGGATGTGCAGAATTAACTAAACATTGGTTTGAAATTATAAAGGAGCTGGGGTATGTTTATGCTTCCTACTACAGGGTGGAAAGCATGTGACAAGCAGAGCAAGGCCCTAGAGCTGTTTGCCTAAGTGATGCTGAAAGACACAGTAAATGAAGTTACAGCAATACACTTGCAATGCACTTCTGTGCCTGTTTTTTTCTCATCTGGAGAACACTTGTTAGACTCTATCAGCCACACTCTTCAGTTTCCCCATCAATAAAAACGTAGAGGATATTTCCCTGCTTCCTTTCAATATACCATCAGAGCCCCAATAGAAATACTGAATTTAACATAAATTAGGTTATACTGCACAACTCTCTCCATCGTCTCTCGTGGTGTTTTCGCAGGGTGTTAGGCAGCAACCCTCAATTCTTTTTTTTTCTTTTCTCTTGGCTTGCTTACCACTTCTAAAATAGTTTGAGGCCAGCGTTGGGCTCCACGGGTTTGTTGGCATAGCTATGTCAGCTTGGATTGTGAAATATCCATCCCCCAGCCAAGGCTGCTGGGCTGGCAGCGCGGTCCGGGCGCAGCTCTGTCGGCAGGGGCGCGTAAATTTGGAGGCGGCGTTCTCTCCTCTTTTGTGTCAGCCTCCTGCGCTGCGCTTGAAGCAAGTAGTGTTATTATTTCCAGTCTGCTTCAAGTCATGTGTATGCTACAGATAAAGAAACTGCGGTACTGACATCAACTAAAATATTTATGTACGCGTGTGTTTGATATAAAGTGGGGAGATTTTTTTCCTTTAGCTGAGTTACACTTAGGGAAGCAGGCAGTCATGAAACAGTGGCCCAAATAATTTTGAATTGTTTATTGTAATTAATGCATAGCAAAGTTGGCACATGTAGCTTATAAAGAGGACATTTCTGTCTGTGTTTGGTTTTTTTGAGATTTTTTCTCAGTGTCACATATAACACTGAGAACTAGGATGACCTCAATTTTTGCCATCCAATACGAGAGATACTATGAAGCTCCTGCTAAGGGCTCTGGCTGTTGGCAGTGAGAGATCTTCTCATCTAACGTGTTAGCAGTAAAGAAGGTTAGTGGGACACTGGAAAACAGCTTTCTCACCCAGCTGCGTTCCCAGTGAGATACTAGGCTCTTTCAGTGATTTCAGTAGATGGTGTATCGTATTTCCCCATATATTAGACAAAAAAGGATCCTGGAATCAGTGCACGTTGTTACCGAAGCAAGAAATACCTCGGCATTCAGCTTTTCCTCCAGTGGATTGCCCCCCAGTCACGGCTCTGATAGTCCATGACTGGGAATATTTTGTACCCTTGTTTGTTGCTACTGTTGCACACAAAGAACGCTCTGGTTTGCTGAAATAGGACCTCGGCATGCATTTGAAGTTGCAATTTCTGAAAGACAGAAGAGATCTTCTAATTGAAACTTGAAACATGACATGTATTGACTTATTTTTAACTCCGCAAGACGAAATGAACTTTTATGGAAAGCAGATCTGCCCCATTCAGCAGATTCTTATGAAGCTCCAGATCAGCAGGTTTGAAAGATGGGTGAATTGAATTAAATCATTTTGGGGTTATTGATTTGAGAATTAAACAGAAAGGGCGTTATTTTAATGCTTGTATTACTTTATTTTGCAAACCTGATTTTTTTTTCCCTGTTCATTTGCAACAGAAACGTTCCAGAGGCCAAGTGCTATTCGACAAAGTGTGCGAGCATCTGAACCTTTTGGAAAAAGACTACTTTGGGCTAACATACAGAGACACGGAAAACCAAAAGGTAACCCACAAAACTGTGGCTGGCCTTTGGCATGTGGACATCAGAGCTCCCCTGAGACACCCCCCAGACAGTTGCAAATAGTCCAGAAGCTGTTTTTCTCTTCCTTGCCAAGTTCCATAGACATAGCTTGAGCTATTGTTTTCTGTAATGCTCTACCTCTTGAGAGCATCCCCTGTGTTTCTCTGGCTTCCCTCCGTGTTGGCTATTTATGATATGAAAGAAGTTAATTATCTAGCTGGTTCTCTTTCTCGTATGATTTACTTCATTACTGCCATAGATGAAAGTCAGATTTACATTCATAGATACACTACTAAACATATGATACTAAAATATGGCGTAATAATACTATGGTTGGGATACAGATAGGCAGGAGTTGATTCACTGCTTCTGCTAGCTGCTAAGATAAAGTAAGGCTTTAAGTCTTGACTTACTTTATCTTAGCATTATTGTTGATTTGGCTAAAGACATTAGTCTTCAGAAGCAGTTGGCAGCAGTAGTGAATCATATTCTGCTTTTCTGCATCTCAACTTCAGTATTAAATAAGCTGTGTATTAAGTGTGTCCAAGATGATGTAATGTGCAGGTGATATATATAGATTGTTTTGGACATTTTATAATGAAAGAGAGAGTATCAAAGGATAATTTAAAACATGTTGTGTGATTTTGGCATTTTAATATAAATATTTTGAAAGAAACCAGTAACAAAACTTACAAGCAATATGTGCCGTAGCCCAGCAGAGCTCACCAGGTGAAGGTATTTTGTGCTTTGCATGGCCTGAAAGGTCTTCCCTGATGGAGCTGGAGCTATTACCAGTTCTTTAGCTGTTTATGTCTTGTGAGAACGACACTTTTATTTTCTAGGCTTCCCTTCGTTTCAGTTATATATGATACAAAAGAAATCAGTCTTTTTGTCTGTCTTTTCCCCTTTCTTTACAGACTTCTGATTCAGAAAATCACTTAAGCAGACACTTCGTCCATGCCAGTGCAAGATAACACTTTAGCATATGCTTAGTTTTGAGTTCTGGTAAAAGTTAGGCAGATGTTTAAGTGCATTTCCAGGTAGGTGTGCTTTCCTGTACTGGGAAGAGAAGAATGTATTCATTATTAAGAGGTGGTTTAGAAGCACTAAACATGTGTAGATTGCCAGTTACTTTACAGAGCTAAACAGCTAAAAGAATACTGTCTGCCACCACATTTAGTGATCAATAACATGCATATTTTTAATGTCAAAGTACTTGGCAATTCATCTCCATCCTCTGCCAGATAACTTCCAGCCAGACAGTATATGTGACCACATTACATGTCATCTTTGAAAACAGATATCCTGATGCATCTTTAATTTCTTGGTGCGTAGTGTGCTTTCATGCTCAGCAGTAGCTGGAGCTCTTCAGGCTCATGTTTTGCACCACAGACCAGGTTTGGACAGCTGCAAACTGGTTGTTTTTGTTGGGAGGGGGATTGTTGTGTTCTGCTTGTTTGATATTTCTTTAGTATTTTTTTTTCACTGGTACATTTGGTTATCTTTCCTTGGAGAAGGTGGAACTTTCCTAGGGGAAGCAAACTTTTTGTTTTGGGCTGTGTGACACACTTTAAATATTAATTTGATTCTGTTAGAGGACAAGGCAGAAGCGCAGGGCCTTTACCTCCCAGTGCCCGAGAGGCAGAGGCAGGTACAGAGCAGGCCGCTCTGTTAATCATAAGCTCTGGCAGCACCAGCAACACTAAGAGACCCTAAGCTGCCACATGCCTCCTTCGGGGAATTTTATCTGCTCCTTGGCATCCATGGAGTAGTAACACATCGCTGTGATAATTCCCCATGTCCTTGGCAGGGGTTTTGTCTTGCGTAGTCACCAGGCTCTGCGCAGCGTGGATGGGGGCAGCCCCGGTGCTGCGGTTCTACCTCTGGTTTCCCCCTGCACTCCCTCTGCCACTGGGGAGCCCCTCGTACCCATGCCAGGTTGCAAATGGGGCAGTGCCCTGCACCGCACTTGCTTATCCTATAGCAAGGCTTTTCAGCCCTACCAGGATTAGAGCAAAAAACCAAGCAACCAATCAAAAAAAAAAAAAAGCTTCTTAACAAGCTCATAGAAATCTAATTTTCCCAGAAGATACTCTGGAAAACGGTTTCTGTGGATTTATTTTGCTAATTTCTATTCTTTTATTTTTTATTTCAAACCATTCACCCCTCAACGTCTGGGATAGTTAATAAAAATCCTGCTTCTACCCAGGGCCACATCTTGAAAGTTAGTGTTATCCCTGCCTACTGCTGCTCCAAGGAGAAAGGGGTGGCAGACCTTCACATGTTCTAGCTTTGACTCATAGCGCTGTTTTAAAAATAATGTTTATTGTGTTTTCTAATTCAAATTGAAAAAAAGAAACATTTTCTTTGCAGAATTGGTTGGACCCTGCCAAGGAAATCAAGAAGCAGATCCGAAGTAAGTTTGTTATCATGTGTGTGTTTATTTAAGGGGGTCTGGAAAACTTTCATTCTGGTGTATCCAGACCCCAAAATCTACACAGAAAAATGTCTCCCCCCAAACTGCTATCTGTGTTTGCAAAGACATTGGACCCCTGTGGTGCCGAGCAGGTATGCAAGAGGCGGAGGGGGCTCCCTGGCACGCGAGCAGCATGTCACGGGCACCAGGCGCCCGGCACTGCCCAGCCCCTCTGATCTTCTGGGCTTGTTCCTAAACCACTGGCGTAACTTGCCGCTCTCGGGTCGAAGGGCCTGTCCCACGGGGGTGCCCCCAGCACCAGGCACTCGGCAGCCCCCTCTCCCCAGCCCTTTGCCCCGGCTCTGCTGCCCACAGGGTGAGGGGACAGGCAGGACGGGGCCACGGCCCCCTTCTCGATGCCTTCCCCCAGGAGAGCGCGCTTCCCCCGGGGCAACAAATCCTATTTCACAGTGTTCTTTTGCATCCTGTCCCGAGTCTCTGGCAAAGGAATTACCTGCATCTTTTAGGTATTTTACCCCAAAATGAGTGCAGGAGGTTACTGAGGCTCGTAACACGTGAACTTGTGGTGCTGAAAAAACTTGACATTTGCAGAGATGCGAAAACCTGAAGTTTGACGTTAAGCAACGTAACCTTAGGGATTAGGCCACATCTATAGATTATTTCTTTGTGTTACTGATATTTATATCATATCTAGGAACGCTGCTCGTGCCCCGTACTGAAATACTTCACTGATGCAAAGATAGCACTCTGTCTAAAATAGCTTTCCTTCCTGCATTTCAAAAGCTTGAACTTTGCTCCTAAAATGACCATTCAATTCACAGAGAACCAGTCAATTTTCTGCTTCACATGAATATTTTAAAAAGCTTGGTTGTTAAATTTAGCCGTCTGCTACATTAGAAATTCAAAAACCTCTCGAAGGAAAACCTTGTCAAGACTGCCAGGCTCAAAATTTGACCTGCCTTTTCTTTTTCCCCCCTCACTTTTTAAAATTGATGAAATGTTTGTGTGTGTGACTTCTTTGGGCAGGAAAGCTGTAGTGGTTTCTTTCTTTGCACGTTTTGTAAACGATCTCTTCTAGCACTTGTGCTTTCACAAGGAAATACATCTGGTAGTTCACATTCGTTAGGTCAGGCCCAGCAAATGAATCACTTCCCTCTCCGAGATTCAAAGGGTTAATTTACACCGGCTGGAAAACTTCCCCACTTACTATGAGGAACCACACCTTTCCACCAGTATTATTTTCATTAAAAGTGATCTGCAATAAAAAGTCATGAAAATCTGCCTTTTTATAATCTCTTGAGAAGATGGATCTGGAGAGGAAGGTGCTGTAGACCTTGATGAGTCCAGGTTATGCTGATGGTCAGTGCAAGTAAAGCAACTCAGCTCCACACCACTGATTTGAAATGCATTTAATATGTGCCCAAGCCATGAGATAGACAATGAAAAGTTGTGACAGCAAGAGATTAACCAGGGAAGAAGAGTCTCTTCCTGGACTTGACGTGGGGGACAGTTGTATTTGCAGAAGATGACAGCAATAATTTGCTTGCTGTGTACAGTTCACCCCAGAAGTTTGGAACAGGACAACAGTGGAAAAGCAGGGCTGTTACCCATGCCACTTTCCAAAAAGATACATATAATCCTGCTAAATGCTGGTTGAGTTGTACAACACTCGGATATCTGTGATTCCACGGCAGACCACAGGGTTTTCATCCCAGTGGTTGAGAAATGAGGCTGTCGCCGTGCGTGCAGCCCCTGGTTCGCACCCCATTAGTTATAACCCACTAACTTGCACAGTGTTAGGTTTATTTAAATCCTGTAAGTGAGGGGTGAAGGCCTCTTACTCTGGTATCTTAAACCGTCCATGCTATATGGTAGGCTATATGATAGGTTTGATTTATTTTGTGTGTGCCAGAGGAATAGATTTTCGGGCCATGGCCCCTTCCCTCTGTCATGGGGCCAGGTGTCACCCACAGGCTCCGCTCCCACCTCGGGGCCGGTCCACTCCCTAGTGGGACCATGCCCCATCCTCGCTGCCAACCAAATCTTAGTTCCACCAGCTTTTATGGCCCAAGAGAGTGGAAAAGTTCCTAAAATCAAGGAGCCCAAAAGTCTCACCAAGAGCTGAAGTCCTGATGGTAAATGTCAAAAGTCTTCTCGCACATTGAGCCTGTTTTCTCGGGGGTATGGATGACCAAAGTGGATGGGGCTTTGCACGGGATGAAATTTCCTTGTCGTCTCTAAATAAATCTCCCAAAAACCCAATTAGGACAACCATACAATATTTCCAGGCAAGCAGACCTGTCCAGCATATAAACCACCTTACTGGAGAGTGCACCAGCTACACCTTCAAACCCCATACTCTTTAGGAGGTACCTGGGCACAAGGTGCCCCTGAATTGAAGGTCATAGGAAAGCCCTACCCCATCGGGTTTATAACAAGAGTCCTGTTTTCCACAGTGTTCACGAGCACTTCCTCATTACACGACCAATACGGACTTTTCAGGAGCGATCTATTTGTTTCTAGTTAGACTTGTACTTTGACATCAATGCATTTCAGAAAACAAGTGTCGTTACTTTGGCTTTGGTTTCTTGACTACAGAAATAGTGTAATTTATGTGGTAAAAGTATGTATAAGAGGTATATCCCACAACTGAGGCCTCAGTGAAGTCTTGTTACTGAAAAACCACTGCGTTGCTTGTAAGAACACTGTGGTTTGGGGGTTTGTTACTGCTTTTTATTTGCATTCGAGACATGTGCTAGTATAACCTGTCCCTTTTTTCAGAACAGCTTTTATTATACTATATATATATATATATATAACATTATACTATGTTCAACTCTTTTTTTTTTGTCTTGATATTCTTTCTTTACAACAGTTAAAAGCTCAAAAAAAAAATTTCACAAACTGTGGTGGCACAAATCAGTGTCCATCCCATGGGTCACCTAAACTTACTGAAATAACTAAATAAGAATTCCCCAGCGTTATGCACTGTTTTTCAGTCACGCTCTCTGTGTTTGTCCTTGCAGTTTTGTCTGCACAATAATTTATGTCTGCTGGAGACAGGAGCTATGTGCTGAGGCAGCACTCTGAGGGGATGCTGTGAGCTGGTTTGGGCAGCCAGAACTCGGCACATCACCCTGCTCCAGAGCCCATTCGTACTCCCGCTTGCGGTGTTTCCAGTGCCTCTGTGTTTTGGGTTATTGGTTTTTAAAGCTTCTATAGGCTGTGTTTTCAGATGGGTAATTCCAGTAAACATTGTTTTCGGACTGAGGGTTTTTTTAGTGTTAGTAATAAATTACTGCTCCCTTAGGGTCCTCGCTTCAGTGGAAATCTTACTAAATAAGAAAAGAGCTATAAAATCTGATCTAATACTGTAATTGTGAGAGGGAAAAGTAGTATCTTCAGAGTGATGTATGGGAAAAAGATACTATATCCTGTTCTTATGAATTGCTCGGTTGGGGTATTTTAAGTCGGCTGGTAATCGAACAGCATGAGCATCTCCATTTGCACTTACAGTGTACTTTCAGTCAATCTGTGTTCTTTTCCAGGTGGCGCTTGGCAGTTTGCATTTAACGTGAAATTCTACCCTCCAGACCCTGCCCAGCTATCTGAAGATATTACCAGGTGTTTAAAACATTAAATACCTTTCTAGAAGGGGCTTAAAAGCTGTTCGTAGCAGCGCTTACACTCGTAATTATCCAAGAAAAGGAATGTTTTGTATTCCCATTGGCTTCCTTTCACTTATGAGCTTATGGAAAATATGTGATGCTTTGGCAGAAAAGGCACTGTGAACAATGTCTGTCCTCTGAGCTAAGAAGATTTTTGTATAATTTAACCCTAAACCCCAGCTTTTCCAATATACATATTCCTCAGAGCTGATTTTAATTTTCACAAAGGTGGCTGATGCCCATTTTTGCCAGTGGTAACAAGTTGTTATTGCAAGTAAAATCTTAACTATGGAAGGAAAGAAGTGGGATGACAATAAGCATGTGTGTAAATTTTGTATGGCATTTGACGAGGTAAGCAATTAACGTGCACAGTATACGGAATGTGGTGGTAATGAATGGCTGCTCCCTGCTATCCAAGTCACTTAGCTCTGCAATCTGCACCTCTGCTCTCTGGTTTTGTATTCAGATTGCAACCACAACCGAAAAAAAACCTCACCTGGTTTCCTCCTTGGCATAAGGCAGGAAAACAACTAAGCCGTGACGAGTTTTGTGCCATCAGCAAACCCTTCCCTGGGCTGTTATAACATTTTGCAACCTGTGGATATTTTTAACCTCTGTTGCTTTGTGGACTACTTGTTGCTTTTAAGGTAGCGTGAAGCCTTTGGCTTAGATCAGAGGTCCCCTGTGCTAGGCACTGCACAAAAAGACAGTGTGCCAAGAGTTCACACTTCAACAGAAGTCTTCCAAAAGAAAGGATTGCTTTTTCTCTCTTGTTGCCCTTGAACCTCCCCTGGGAGCTCCGTGCCTTCACCATCAAGCCAACGCTCTTCACTTTTTTTCTGTTTTCCTCTATCTGGTGATCCCTTGCACTGTTTATCACCGTGGTTTTAACAGTGTTTACTGTTTGAATGTATTTTTGAGAAAGCTTAACAGTTTGCTAAAGAGGCAACTTATGTTTTTTGAACAGCTTGGAGTTCAGCTACCCTTTAATGAACAGCATTTGGGGTTTTTAATTATTTTTTTCTCCTTGAAGAAAAGAATTATCAGGTAGCTATATATCTCAGTGATTTATGATAGAAACCTGGTATGTTTAGTGGGTAATTCTCCATCTAGGTCACTAAACAAAGTAATAACCTATTTTATTAAGAGATCTCCATGCTGCTTTATAAAGATAAATTAGGCGTTGCTACCCCTAAGTTAGGCAAGGGGTTTTTTTTCAAAATTATTATTATCCTTGTTAACGCCTGAAAAACTTTGGGCTTGGAGTTGTCTACAAGTTAGCAGAGGAACCGAGGCCTGTTGCCGGTGCTTGGGAGGTGCTCCTTTGGGGGCAGCGGTGGAAGAGCACTTTCTGAGCTGTCTTGGCGCTCCATTGCAGGTACTACCTCTGCTTGCAGCTGAGAGATGACATCGTGTCGGGTCGGCTGCCCTGCTCGTTTGTCACCCTGGCCCTGCTGGGCTCCTACACCGTGCAGTCAGAGCTTGGTGACTACGACCCTGATGAGTACGGCAGCGACTACGTCAGTGAATTTCGCTTCGCGCCAAACCACACTAAAGAGCTGGAGGATAAAGTGATTGAACTGCACAAGAGCCACAGGTAGGCGGAGGGCATCAGTGTGGGCTGTAGCCTGCCTTCAGGTACCGTCCTGGTGCATCACGAAATGTTAAAACCTGCTGCAGTATACCTAATAAGAATGTTTCTTGGACAAGACTCCTCTCTGTGTCTTTGGTCAGAGAAGAGCAGCATGAAAGATAACAGGATCTGCACCAGAGCTTTGGCTCTGGTAGGTACCCAGCCATCTAAGAGGTACGGCTGTAGTTTTGACAGGCTAAAAGTGTTTTCCAGGTGCTGGGTTTTATTTCAGACTCTTGTTTCCTTAACATTGATGCTAGAATTGGTTGCTTTTCCTCAGGGGGATGACACCTGCGGAGGCTGAGATGCATTTCCTGGAGAATGCCAAAAAACTATCAATGTACGGAGTAGATCTCCATCATGCCAAGGTATGGACTATAGTTTTTTCACCGGTCACCTTTCTCCTGTGGCATAGTACTTGAATCTGCATGGACGCCCTGATTTATTCTTTCTTGTTTTGAGACGGGCATTTTGTGGGATACGTCATGTGTCAACATGAGGAAAGGTGACTCGTGGGATGAGCGTAAATATATCTTGTAATTGTTACATAACCTAGCCTATAGATTCAAAGATGTTGCACATCAGCCTTTCATGTTGATTAAACAAACAAATCCATTGGGAAAATATTGAATGGATGGAATAATGAGGACGGATGTTAGAAGCTGTCCAGAGAGTGATCAATTGTCATTTCGTTCAGCTACATTTTCCCATTTAATAAGGCCAACTGTGGTATCTTAACCAGATAAGCAGGTCATTTCTAACACTGAAGAGAACTTTCAAGCAATTATTTAGCCATGCTGGAAACCTAATCAGATTGATAGTAATGGGGACACAGCGGCTTCTCTCTCTTCCTAAGCATGGTTGTTGCAGTTGACTGGAAGGGCAGTAATTCTGCTGGAAGCATTCTCCCATGATGAAGTAGTTTCTCTAATCATCGGCAGGTTAAGTTATGAATAAAACACGGTCATTCTTATTGTGGCTTGGGGGAGCCACCTACCAGCCCTTGTGTTGGTTGTCTGGTTTTTGGGATTTTTTTTGAGGGGGGTAGGGGGGGTGGGTGTTCAAAATAAATAATTACTTTTTTTTTTCTTCACTCTTCAAAGTAAGGTTAATGGATTTTAACATCTCTGAGGTTAGCAAGCATCCTTGGCAAATGAGTGCTGAACAAAGAATCCTGAGCTGTGGAGAGCGCTGCATTTTCTGTAAAGGTCAAATTACTGCAAGCCTGGTTTTATGCTGCAGCAGATCCTTTCAAGAACCAAGATAAATTTGCAGTTCAGATCTTGAAAGGGCCTGCAACCGTGTCCCTGGGGCATTTCGTAGGAGCTGTGCATGTGTGTTACAGAATTCAAGGCAATCTTTTGTGTTCGGATTGGCGAATGCCACTCAGTAGCTTTTTTTCAACATCCTTTGTCCAACACAAATCTGCAAAACAGCAGCAAAGTGAGTTCCTGTTCTAAATATGTTACAGGCTTCATTACTGAAAATTTAACATAGCATGGCATTAAGGCCTAAGCATTTTTTTCAGAATATTGGAGAAAGGCTGTGAAATTTAAGATGGGATATCCTGAGATAATGTTTCCACCCCCCCAAAAAGTGTCATTAACCAGTTTTACTCTTCTGTTTTTCATATGGAAAGACTCAGAGCAACAGAAGTTGGTAGACAAGCCAATCCCTGTCTAAAGCGATGTTCTTAATTTAGAAAGCTGCAGTGCTAGCCGAATTGGGTCTGTCTGTGGGTCAAGAAACCCAACAGTAATCTTGGAAACTGGAGCTGAAAGTGGAAAAAGTAGACTCTGCATGGGAAGCAATGTTTAGTTTTAATTAGGTCTGGCAGTGATATCTGATGATATCAGGCTAGGGGACAAGTATCTCTGTGGATGTCTTTTTGAAGTCACACCGTGGCAGATGTCTCTATGTAAATGTCAATTCATTAAGGCTGTCCCAGTATCTTAGGTATTCAACAGATGCTGGACTCACCAGCTGCTGTTAAAACTAGTTCTCAATTATCCAACACAAGGCTACGACAAAAAGTGTTTTCAAATAGAACATGTGTGCAACTGCATCACTCCTGAAAAAAGCCAAATTCTCCTCTTGGGTTTCATTTTACGCCAGTAGTATCCCATTGAAAAGCAGTCTCTGACACCGACAAGTAAAAGAAGCCATGAATTCACTTAGGTCTTCTGCAAAGGTGGGGATGAGGGAAGAAGGCATTTCTCGACAAGTTTTTGAGAAAGCGTATCAAAAGAAGGAGCCCCATGCGCCTGCAGCTGTGTGCCATATGTGGGCACGTGTGCATTTCAGCAGTCGCCAGGCAGTAGGATTACTGGCAATGAGACTTTCTTTTTTAGAATGTGTTCACCGTATTTAGATGTTACTCTTTGCTTAGGAAGCTGTGAAATTGAAGTCCACTGAAAAAAATTAACTTTGTCTCTTTTGTAGTACCTCACAATGATACCATGTGAGAGCTTTATTTAGGAAAAAAATCTACCTTTAAGGGGTGATACCATCATTGTTGGAACACACATGCTTTATTGGTGTGTTTTCTAACACTGGCGTGACTTTGTGACACTAGCTGTATGTTGTGTCTCTGATTTTAAAACAATTTTTTTGTATTTCAAGCTGTGCCGTAGCCTTTTCATCATGACTAACCATGCATGCCTTTGTGTTCATCTTAAAATGTAATCAGATTTTCACTGTGTGCCTAAAAGATGTCTTGTCGGGAAAACCAGAGGAAAATGATGAATTCATTTCATGGTTATCGTAGGGTGACATCCTCATAGCTTCTGTTGTCAGACTTTTGTAACTTTAAGTTATTTTAAAATAATTACCAAAGAACTCTGTGCTTTACAGTGGATCCTTCTTTTCTCCAGCAGTACTAGTACTTAGATAAATTAAAAAAACAGAATTATACAGGCTAGTGGTGATAGTAAACAGTGAAGATTGGTTTTAGACTATTTGAAGGCTTCTAAAGGAAAGAGAAGTGTATACTTCTTACTTTAAAAATACGTAATTTGGGGCATATTCTGATAAGATTGTGGCCAAATCTTTTATAGTGCTAATGTGTCTGACCTACAGCTTCCCTGTCAAAAATGGGTTATAGCACAGGCACAGTCGCACAAGTTAAAAAGAGTCTTTCTGGTCCAAATGCCCAACTTTCTGCCCTCGGGTCATTTCAAAGTGAAAATACTGAGCATGGGCACAACAGCGTTAAAGAAACTAGCAAACCAACTAAAGCCAAGACAAGCAAACTACAGAAAAAAAAAATCTATCTAAGGATTCACAAGGCTTAGTGATGGAGATGGGTGATGCTGGGAGAAGTAAATTTGTATGCTGTCCTACTTACTTTCAATCTGGTATTTATTCTAATAATGCTTTTTTTTTATTATACTAATAAAATTTTGCTATATGGTTTATATCATTCTTTTAATAACGTCTAAAATTTCTCCCCTCCTTTTGGAGTCTTTCTAAAATATAAGAAAACATTCGCAACACTCAGTTTCTCTCACCCTGCCCAACCTTACTATTACTTGCATGAATGCAGTCAGTGAGTAGGGTAGCTCTCAGAAATCAGGTCACTACAGCTGATGCATTAAAAAGACGTAGCTCAGATAGAAACACAGTATACAAGAATTTGTAGTGCTGTGGGATGGAAGGAGAGAAATATTCAACAAAGTGCATTGCTTGCTTTTCCAGGATTCTGAAGGAGTGGAAATCATGTTAGGAGTTTGTGCAAGTGGTCTCTTAATATATCGAGACAGACTCAGAATAAATAGATTTGCCTGGCCAAAGGTTCTGAAAATTTCCTACAAGAGGAACAACTTCTACATCAAAATCCGACCAGGGGAGGTAAGGGCACCCTGACACTCTTTAGCGAACGAACCTTTTCAGAAAACCCGTGTTGTCATGGATTTGTTGATTTGTCATGTCTTACAAGCCTTTAACATTCCTCTCCATTTATATTTTTTAATTTGTGCTGATTTTCTT
This sequence comes from Fregata magnificens, assembly GCA_013389945.1. NCBI lineage: Eukaryota > Metazoa > Chordata > Aves > Suliformes > Fregatidae > Fregata > Fregata magnificens. Next base: position 35,006 of record WAAD01036997.1, on the reverse strand, counting down.
AGGAAAGAGTAGGTAAATACTTTCTTTAAAATACAGGTAAAATCTTCTTTGGTGTTTTTCTGTTTACATCCGTGAACTAACGTAAAGAATAAATATGGCCATCTGCATGTAAAAAGTTCATCCGTATGATGAATACTTCGGGAATTTAAGTAACATTGCTTATTCATGGAGTGCTTGTCATCCACGATCATGTCGTATATTAAATTAGTGTCTGTTCATCTTACCACTAAGAGCTGTAGACAGGCCATACCAAATTTTGTAAGTTTATCAGACTAGTAAATTTGGAGTCTTAAGTAGAAATCTGGAGACTGATAAAAATGGAGTCAAGCATTCATCGTTCAGCATTTCTGGTAGCTACATGCATTAGCCCTCCCAGGCCCACAGGAGCTCATCTTCTGACTCTGGAGAGGGTTTCTGACTCTGGAGAAGGTGATGTGAAATCTCATTCAGTGAGTGCCCTCTCGTGGCTCAGCCAGATGCATAGCAAATACCTACCTCATGGGTTGAGCATGCACCAACCCAGAAATAAGATGATAAATCTTAACAAAAATCCCAGGAGGAGTTCAGGATCATCAGAGGCAAAGGATTGTCTCCATTTTAAGTGCTGGTACAATAATCGGTCTGTGATAGATGAAAAAGCCATATCCATTTTAGAGGGTGGAGCTGTATAGCAGGACAGAAATCACCTGGATGAGGACTGGCATTTCTCCCTTAGTGCAGTATGGCAGTTGGGAGTCCCGAGCCAATGTCTCCAGTACTGGCTTCATAATTGACCTGGGAAGTCTGCTGGGGCCCCCCACCGGCCCCAGGGCCTGAGCCTTTTTTAGAGTCCTAAACCAAAATCCACAAACCTGCACCTCCTGCCTCTCAGCAGACAGTAACCAAATTCCCAGTCTTGAGTTTGATTTGAAAAAAACACTTAATAGCCACTGATGTTCCCAATGCCTGCACTCAAGCTCTCCGCCACTGAAGTCCTATCGAGCTCTGCTGGGCGTGGTACATAGCGTCCTGTGACCAAGTCATAGTTCCTTACGCAAAATAATCAATGCAGTCTCTTTCCAAATCACATTTGATGATAATGTCATTCATCATCCCATGTGTTGCTTATATCATCTTTATTAGTTTGCTGCTTCCTGCCTTGTTTCTCTCTGTCAGCTCCCTGTAGGGATCCAGGCTTCCTTACAAGTGCCCTTCTGCTTACCTTTCCCCAATCACAGCAACACTATTTCACCTTCTCAGCTATCTGCATGTAGCCATCAACATGTTACAGCCATTGTAGCTGGCACAGCTTTTGCATCTGGAAATATAGAAATCTGCAGCACAACCTAGAAAGGTCTCTTAGTATCCCCAGCTGACTCTTTTTAATTACCTGTCTTTTCTTCATCCTCCCCAGGAGATAAATCAGCTAAAAACACTGTAATTTACTAACTGTAGTTCTCTCACTGTAAATCTCCTTAACCTAAGGCTGTGTGAGACCGGATCAGTCCCTGGGGGCTATTTCTCCCCTCCAGGCTATCATCAGGCTTCCCACTGTTGTTTAAACTGCTGAAGTTGAAACAACAGGGTTAAAACACTTAAATGATGTTTTTCTCAGAAGTCTCCCAAGTCTTAACTGATCTCGTTGTTACTATAGGGCATAAAACATCACTGTCACCATCAAAAACCTCTTGCTCATAATCTGGGTTTCCTGCCAAAAACAATCCTCAAAGGTTGCCATTGATTATCATTCACAGCTTCCTTCCCAGACAGTAGTCTGTAGAATATGTATATATGTGGTTATATACATGAGCGTATATGTTCACCCTTGCAATGAGATGATATAGACGGAGGAAATGAAGATGAACCTGAGTACACTGTCTAAAAACAGATGCACAGCATCAAATGCATACTTTTTCTTTTTTCCCACCTAGTTTGAGCAGTTTGAAAGCACTATTGGGTTTAAGTTGCCAAATCATCGTGCTGCAAAGCGCTTATGGAAAGTGTGTGTTGAGCACCATACATTTTTCAGGTATGTGGATTTCTTTTCCTAAGGGTGTGCCATAAAATGCAACAGAAAAGAATGATTCTGTCAGCAGAGACAAAGCCCTTCAAATCAAATTGTCTTTTTGATCACAAGGCATCTCTGAGCAGACAAGGGAAGGTTATTGCTTCTTAAAAATGTGAAATGTTTCACCCAAATTATTCATATTATTTCAGATAGATACTGAATGTTTAAAATCACCATATGGTCCCAATTAATCATTTTGCTTTATCTGTGCCATGGTATTATCAGCCGCTATAATTAAAAAGACGAAGGACTGTGCTGCACTTCTGCACATACGGTTGTAGAGGGAGAACAACTTACATGGAAACTTACTGGGGGATGTGGGTAAGAGTTTAAAAAAAAAGGGGGGGGATTTTTATTTAATTACATATGAAAATACAGACAGTAATCAGTGGTGTATTTTTTGGTCACCCAGAATACCCAATCCATAGCTGTGATTTTTGTATTACTGAGGAATTTTGCAGCTATGTTTTTGACATCTAAGAAGACCTAAGAAAAGTCTGGTGGGATAGTGGAATAAATGCTGTAATTAGTTTGTGCTGAGATAGCCAGCAAGGAGATACTTAGCAATGGGAACCCAAAAGGATGAGATTTTCGGTGGGTGTGAAAGGGTGTCCAGCGCTTAAAAGCCCCTCTCAAGATGTCTGGGAGAGCTGAAGAATTTCTCTCCTTTCTTAAAACTATTGGTTCAAGCTGTCTGTACGTTCATGTGAAATGCAGTCTTAGCAGCAAAAGATCTAAAAAGAAATTGAGTGTGTATTTTTTGGGGTGTTTTCTGATTTTTAATGGAAAATCAATGTCTAAAGCATAAACTCCATAGCAGGAGAATGGCTTCTTCGGCAAACTCCCATAGCCAAAATACAGAGGGTGGGAAGGCTCTAACCTGAGAAATGTCTGTGTCCCTGAGAATGAATACGGCCCTGCATTCGCTGGAAATCTGTTCTGGCCCTGTTCTCAGCATAGCAGCACCGTCATAAATTTCAAGTACAAGAGATATATCTGTATTCAGCCCAGACCAGCGTCCCTGATACAAGGAACACCTTAATTTTTGTTTTGGTGATTAGAAAATTATAAACCTGATTTTCAGACAGGAAGGGACTGAGTGATTCTTGCCCGTCAGGAAGAGCTCAGCTCTTCAAATGCATTAAGCTAAGCGGTTTTGTCATGCTGTGTGAGGGGCATGCTTTGATTGCCCTTTAGCCGCAGACCCGTGAGGCACAGGTTACGATGGAGAGTGATACCCAACAGTCGTCTTCTCTGCAGAAATAGCGGACTGATTTTTGGAGGAGGAGGTGTAACGGGTGCACTGCTTGGTGTGTTTTAGGCTCCTGCTGCCAGAAGCACCTCCAAAGAAGTTCCTCACGCTGGGCTCCAAGTTCCGCTACAGCGGCCGGACGCAGGCCCAGACGAGAAGAGCCAGTGCCCTCATAGACCGTCCCGCACCTTACTTTGAGCGGTCTTCTAGTAAACGTTACACTATGTCTCGCAGCTTAGATGGGGGTAAGGTCCTCTCAGTTGACTTTGCCAAAAGTTATCATCACGGTGGTCACTGCTTTAGATGAGGTATAATCTTGTCATCTCACCTCATCTCCTTGAGCTTCGGCTGAGTGGAGGCTGTGAGTACCTGCACGTTCACTGCAGGGGTAGGGGAAGATACAGAGAAATACTATGCTAAATGTACTGCTGCGGTCCTTACAAAGTGTTTGCCTGGAGGAGGTCCTTGGGAGCCCACTCTTCGTGGAGCCTCTCTCCTTGGCCTCACACCTGCAAAGCACTTCCCCGCTTTGGGGAAGGACGGGGCCCCTGGACCTGCCAGCCTGGACCTGCCTGCCCGAGCAAGTCAGGTTTCAACGCTTTTTCAGGGTTTGCACAAGTAACTGTTCGGGTTTTGGTTTACCTTGGCTTTTTTTCCTTTTTAGGTTTTTCATTTAAGTATATGTTACCATTCATAAATGAATTATTTCCCTTGATTGAATAATAACACTTGCTTCCGATTACCTCACGTCCTAGTCGGATGAGTGCTAACAGGCTTTTTCCATACATTACTTTTGAAGGTGTGAGATGGAGAGTAACATACGCGGGTTTATAGTATGTCCTTCCTCCTCCTCTGTTTCTCCGTGGTTCATGGAGGTCACAGTTCTGCTGCTCCTTCAGGTTAAACCAGCGTGTGATTCAGAGTCTCAGCTACTTCATCAGCTGTTACTGTTGTCAGCTATTGAGTAAAAAGAGGTTGTTTATTTTTGTAGAAAAAAAGACTGAGACTAAATTCAGAATTGCTACAGTTTTAAAAAAAGGTGAATTCTCCCGCAGAATATCACAAATGAATTGCAATGGATACAGCTGATGGTGGGGATGGGGGAGAAGCTTTGTTTTAAAAGTACTAGTGACAAGCCTTCTTTTCTCCCCCTAAAGGTGCTGCTTGTCATTAATTATTTTGGAATCTTCTAATTCTGATGTTCTGCTTGCTCGTTACCAAGCAACTGGTGACCTGATTGCTGTGCATGTGTCTCAAAGCAGAAATTATCCTTCTGCGTTATTTTGTTTGCAACATCTAAACAAGATGTCTCCCTCTACTCCCTTTGCTTTCACCCGCCTCCTAAGCTCATTCCCGAGAGACAAGATATCTGAAACGCTTTTCCCCAGCATTTGTTAGACTCCGCAAGGTTTTTACGATGTTAATTTGCATACATGCAAATGGGGAAAAGAGGTTTTTTAATCAATACTTATGATTTCTTCACTAATGTTGTTACTATAACACAAATGTGGCTGTAACATTCTGCATCGCGATTACACTTGTGATCCCGGCCCTGTCATTTGTTACAAATGCAAGGAACTTTATAAATTTGAATAGTCCTGTTGACTTAGAAATTAGTTACACAACAGTCAAGAGCAGGGTCTGGGTATATTATTAATGTTTTGATTACATTCTATCTGTAGATTTACTGTTTATTTCAAAATCATTTATATGCATTTAAGTTTGCTGAATTATCAAACGTTTGCATCCTAAAATATTCTGGTTTGGTCCACTGAATTGAATGCCATCACTTCCCAGAATTTTTTAGGATAATGAGCTCACCTAACTGGCAGACTTTAATACTTGATAATGCAAAGATCCCCATTTCTTGATTCTCAGATATTATGCCTGTGTTACATCAATATTGTCATTTCCTGTAATGCAGCACGTTACTTACCATGCATTTGATCTGCATTGTTATATTCTGACAGATTTCCAAAAAAATCTCTTCCACCCCCATGGCTGATGTCATAGCTTATGTTTCCTGCCTGATAACAGTGGCAACGCATTGATTTTTTTCTGGTGTTTTACTACAGTAGCACGTTTAATGGCTTGCTATCATTTAACAACCGTGTAATGCGCACATTAGCTACAGTGGTGTGTGTATACACATCCATAATATATGTTTATGCATACAAAAGCTACAAGCTTTATTTCAAGTAAGCAGTTTGTTTAAATGTATGCACATGCTTCTGGTTTCCTGAAACATGACATAGTTGTGTTTTCAGCAATCTCTCAAATGTTTTACTAACCCAGCTTTTTAATTTTATGCAGCTTCTTAGCAAAAGCTATTTCAGACTTTCCCTCTTTAAATATTTGCTTTTAGCATCAGTGAATGAAAACCATGAAATGTACATGAAGGATTCTGTGTCTGCTGCAGAGGTTGGTACTGGCCAGTACGCCACAACAAAGGGCATCTCTCAGACCAACTTGATAACCACTGTGACTCCAGAGAAAAAGGCAGAAGAAGAGAAAGATGATGAAGAGGGCAAAAAGAAGAGAGCAGAGGAAGTCACCCCGGTCTCGGCAGTACGCCATGACACCAAGGTAGAGTTTTGAGGTTTTTGTATTAATCTGACCTGCCTGGAGAGCAGTCGGAGAAATGCAGGATTGTTAAGGAGGGGGGAGATACCTAGTTCCGTGAAAGGAAACTAAAATATACAGGGTTGTATGTACATGTATATACACGTCTTGAATCAATATTTTTATATTCCTTTCGCATTTCATATGATGTTGTAAAAGTCAGTTCCTGCCTCGAACTGTTTTTTGAAATCCGTTTAACAGTCAGCACAGTGTTTTTTACATAGCATTCAAGAGCTCCTTAGGAAATACCCAAAAGTAGCTTAGCAGCGCACATTTTGCTCCTTTGGTCTTCAGTCGTATTTTAACTTTAGTATGGACATCTTTTTTTTTTTTTTGACAAGGCAACAAAATAGTTCTGTGTTCTTGTGTGTAGCTCTGTGCTTTAAACTATTGTATTTTTCTCATTTACTTCTCATAACACTCTGTTTCCTTGCATGTATTTCAATGAGCATTTTTCTCTATTAACTTTGGGGTATTAATATACTATTATAAGCTTTTTTCCCTGGCTTACAAAAGCATTTGCTTCCCTCGTTTGAAGTTCTGCATTGAAGAAAACTGTTTTTGTTGATGATTCTCTGCTCAGTTGTTAAATTTGATTCACCCCTCACCATCTGCAATCCCACCACCACCGCATACACGTACACACATGGCTGTGCATTGTATCTACTGAGTTATTAAGATGGGGTAAATCAAACGGGGACAGAGAAGATACTGAATTTCATAGCTTGACAATGAAGAGAAATAAAGTAGAATTGGAAAAGATCAGGTGTAAAATGTCCTCTGTTTCTTTTACATTGAGGAGAATAGAGTAGAATGTGAAATATTGCATCTAGGATACCATTGAAAAGCTGTGCTATGGAATGCGCTTGCTAAGCAAGTAAGATTTACCCTCTTCATTTAGGAGGAAAAACCTTGATGTATACCTTTACACCAACAAAACTGTCATGCATGCAAATGTGGTACCTGAAATTCTAGCCTTATCGTACAAGGCCACAATGAGCTACATAGCTAAAGGATAAAGGTCCTCAAAAAGAGCTGCAATTAAGGTACCAAAAATCATAAACAAATTGAAATACTGAAAATTGCAGATGAGGAAAGATTTTCTTTTGAAATTGTGGACTGTAATTGTAGCATTAAAAATAATGTCTGTAAAGTTCGACTGGGGTCTTCTTGAAACTCCATTACTTTCTGCATGGAGAAACACCGATGAAAATCAAATATGCAGAAAATATCCAATAGAAACTAATTCTGTTCCAAGTGTTTGTTAATTTAGGTCAATTGAGAGATCAGCTGCATTTCGAAGATCCTGTGTTCCTTATATATGGCTAGAAATAGTCAAAGATATTTTTAGGAGAATGTTTTGATGGTATTTAAACATGCACAAACAAATGATTTTTAGCCCCCCGCAAGAGGTGGGTTCTGTTTAAACCGCCTGGTAGTAGAGCTTCAGTTCTGTAAGCCTATAGAGATCTCAGTCCTGCTTCCCCTGGAAATGCTAACACTTTCATCATTCATTATAAAGAGAATAGGGTCTCAAGAAACACAGGACAAATTTGAAATCAAATTCGTATTTAAGGGTGTATACATTTTCTAGGTAGGTTTTCAACTTCTCCACTAAGACATTTTTCCGTTGTTTTATCCATATGTATTTAAGTACCAGAAGTTATTCTAAATATTAGCACTGCAAAGATGTCAATAAATTGAATAGTCTGTATTTGCAAAGAATAAATTTACTTTAGCTTTTTTGCCTTTACAATATAAAGAGAAGGTCTGTGTATTTAGCTCACATAAAGTCCTGTGAGTCCATCAGCATTAAATTTTGACTGGAGCTTACTGCATTAAGCTTGTAAAGAAGACATTCGTAAGCAGTTTGAAGTTAGGCTTGGTTATGGTTATTTAATTCGGGAATACAAATTGCCTGACCTGGTAGATTGGGTTTTTTAACTGTTCTGGTTAGAGAAGAGAAGCAAAATATTAAGGGGTGGGGAGAGAGCTCTTCTGTGTAAATATTGGGCTTAAATCCCATTCCTACTGTTAATATACCTGGTAAAGATTAGACTTAGCAGCTAGCATTGGTGCAACCTGTGTCTAAATCCTGCTTGTTGGCTCAGATTTGGCACCAGCTTGTACAGGCAAATGCTGTTTTGGCTTTGAAGTCATTCTGCTCTGGGGAGCTGGGAGTGGCAGTGGGAGTGAAATGCCTTTTATAGCTCCTCAGGGAGATGCGTGGTGGATGGAGCACTTAGGGTTTGGTCATGGAGCCAGCGTGCCACTTTAGCTAAGTGCGCCTAGTTGACTTTGGCCAAAACATCTCCGATCTGTCAGCATTGTGGGAGGTCTGTTGTACTGGGGTATTTTAGTGGCGATGGCTGTTGTTGTCCTTCTAAAGAGCAGTCGTGGCTGCCCGCAGGGAGCGTGTTAGGTGATGGTCACCGCTCCTGCTGAATCACCTCTCTCCTCCTACCAATTTTTTGTCCTTGAATGACCTTAAAGACTGGGCGAATACCCTACAAGCAGCGTATCAAAGCAAATCCTGCTTGTCGGTAGCCAGTCTTCTTTGCATTGCGGTAAAATTTGTCGCAAAAGCGTTGGGTACATTTTTACCTCTTCACTAAGGGTCACTTTTTGACTATGAGGAGATATGGCTGTGTGGAGCACGGACCTCTCTCTCTGGTCAGCCCCCCTTCAGATCCCCAGCGAGAGAGCAGGGGGTCTGCCTAGCCAAAACCCTCAGCTCCCTTCTTCCAACGTGCTGCCGAAGCGGTGGGGCGCAACATGGCGGGGGGCAGCAGGGCACATGGCCGGGAGGGGGCCACCCCCCCGGCACTGCCTGCTCTGGCTCGCGGCAGTCAGAGGTGAGGGCAGGGCCGTGGGGACGCCCGGCAGAGGCCAGCCTGGGCGGTGGTGGGAGCCGTGCTGAGGAGCTGGCTGCTGGGGTAGGTATCGAGNTAGGTTTAGGACCTAGCATTTTTTTTAAATATTGTAACGGAGTTAATGGAATTAAAATGAATTTGGGCACATAGAGTTTTATAATCTTTAGGGTTTTAATTATTGCTGCTGAGGTTGTCTGAGGCATAGATGGGAAGCATCTGGCCCCCCCTGGGTTTCCTCCTGACTGCAGGAATGCTGTCACAAGGAGTGTTGGT
>WAAD01036997.1:0-25851 GCA_013389945.1 Fregata magnificens | reverse complement strand
TTACAGTAAGTGGAAATTGGCAGCACCTGAAACTCTACATATGGCCGTGAAGGTTTTTATGTAAATCCTGTGCTGCCGATGAGTAGACAAATGCTGAATCAAAAAGTTGCCTTTTGTAAGCTGTAACCTTGATTGACTAATACCTGTGGTGTGCGGCATGGGAACATGCACCATTTAACTCAGTGGAAAGCTGTGGTGTTAAAATAACTGTTTATAATTTTATATATATATATATATTATTTATCATGACGGAAGAAAATTAACTAATTACAGTTTTCTTTTTGTCCTTTTGCTTTTGCGCCTTGTTTGCTGCTCTTTCTCTGTCACCAGCCACCTTTGCTTGGCCCTGACTCCCGCCACCCCTCGCCATCCTCGCAGCCTGGCCCCCACGCATCTTCAGCAAAGCTTCGCAGGAGATGCAAGGAGAGTGCTCGAACAAAGTCGTTAGGTTGTGAGGCGCCCAAAGAGAGCGCTCCAAAGCACAGCGAGTCGGAGCCGGACTCTGACAGAAAGGGGCGAGTTTGCTCCACTGAGCAAGATGTGGCTTTCGGCTATAAGCAAAAAGCCGGCAAAGGCGGAACGCTGTTTTCCTTCTCCTTGCAACTTCCAGAGTCATTTCCTTCCCTCCTGGATGACGACGGCTACCTGTCGCTCCCTAACCTCTCTGAAACCAGCCTCCTGCCTGCCAGCGTGCAGCACTACCTTCCCATCCGCTCCCCCTCCCTGGTGCCTTGCTTTCTCTTCATTTTTTTCTTTCTGCTCTCTGCCTCTTTCTCAGTGCCATACGCCCTCACTCTCTCCTTTCCTCTGGCTATGTGCCTCTGCTACCTGGAGCCCAAGGCGGCCTCCTTGAGTGCCTCACTTGCCAATGACCTGAGTGACAGTTCAGAGGAAGAGGTGTGTACCTCGGCATCGAACACACTCTTTTTCGTGTTCAGTGCTTCAGTCCTAACCAGTGTTAGATTGCTGCAATAGTGGTCCTACTTTCAGAGCCTCATTTCTGTCTGTGCTGATATGTTAGAAGGGGTGTTTTGGGGTATTTTGGTTCGGGGGTTGGGGTTTTTTTCTTCTTTTTTATTTTTTTCTCGTGTTGGGAGTGCAGCTTGGGGCCCAGGGTTAGGCACAACACTGTGTAGAAGTGGCTTGGTTTGAACTGTGTGGACTGACGCGAAGTGACTTGCACTAAACAAATTGCCGCTGATCAGCTCTGAAGTATTGTATCTGAACCCACCAAGACCTTTTCTTTCCCCTATCAGTTTATACTAGGGTTAGAATAGTTACCTAAATGGTAGGAATTAAGTACAATTTCCTGCATAATTATATATGCATGCATATATATGTGTATGTATATACATTATTTTTATATAAAGAGCTAGCCAATAATAATGGGCACCCTCACCAACTTCAAGGTGTTTGAAATTCAGGTGGACTCAGCTTTTTGCAAGAGGCCATCAACTGTAGCCCAAGCCCAGAAAAGGCTTTCTGGTTCAGTGAAACCTGGATCTGGATTTTCAGCCTTGATCTCATCTCTGCTGCAGATTAAATTGTTTTCCCATGCTTAAATCCAATGCATCAGTGAGAGGTCAGATTGGGACAGCCGTTCTGCAGCTGTTCGGGGAGCATGCCACGTGGGCTGTCTTGTCATTTGCAGTGTTATATTAGCGCTGCTAAGACCGATGCCTCAAGCCACCAGGGTTACCACAGGCAGATAAACCAACTGCAGGAGGAGTCCACAGTGGTTCTGGGAACTGTGGATATGCTAATATATCCAGAAGAAGGAAAGGAATCTGCTTGTTTTAAGTGACACAGTAACTGGCATCTCAGTTTTTGCTGTTGCCTAGTTATTCTTTGTTGGCAGAATAAAATGATGAGTTCATTTTTTCCTCATTTTTCCTTTTTCCCCTTCATCTTCAAATGCAAAAATACGGTTTTGCTTTGTATGTAAAAAAAACCCAGATCAGATAATCACAGACTAGTTGGCCGTTTGTAAAAAGCCGTCTGGGCCGCTCATCGATGCCATTGCAGTAGTTGTCTTCAATAAACCAGCTTGCGCATCTAAACATTTGTGTAATCTGCCGCTGTTGGTTTTGTAAGACTTGGTGCTGGATTTCATTTCCTTTTTATGGAAAGCCAAAAGTTGCATCAATTTATCTTGTAAAAACACTGTCTTTAGATGCTTTTGGCTCTGTGATGTCTAACAACTAAACAATAATGTGCAATTCGTGATAAAAGGCATCCAAAATGTTGCTGTCTCATTTCGTGTCCTCTTTTTGAGAGAGCATTTAGGTCTCAGTTTGCATTAGCTCTGCGCTTGGATTAATCTAATAGCAGTAACAGCATTAATACAGTGCCAGCTCCAGAGGCAATAACGAGGCAGTGTTTCTGTAATACATTGGTCTGTTCCTCTTTCAGAAATGAGCACTTCTTTTCATTAGTAAAGTTAGGAAGTATTGAGCATAAAAAAGTATAAAATAGGCTTTTTAGTGTCACTCTTTTATGAGGGTGATTACTCTGGCAGTGCTTCCTGGCAGACAACACAGACTTGTGCCTAATCCAGGGGGTATTTCTTGTTCAAAATATTGCATGAAAGTGAATATGTTTTAAACTCGGGCATGTCTGCATTACATTGGCAAAACAAATCACAGCAATTACTATCGCAAGTTAGAGGAGGTGCAGCCACAGCATCTCAGAAGATAGCTGCCTTCCCTTCCTGCTCAATCCCTCGCCCGCCCGTGACCCCCACCAGCAGCTGTGCTACAGCCCGTCTCGGAGTTGAGCCCAACCTTTCTTACTGTCCACTCCAGAGGAGACCTGCCTCGCTGAGCCTTAATTTGCCATTCCCTGCTGTGCGATAACCCCAGATCTTTATTTCACGTAACTCAGTAATGCTGACTTTGACTCCATGGCTGTTGATTGGCTTATGAGCGGACATGTATGTTGCAATAAAGTGAATTTTATGCCGTATTTAGGATTTCATTGCTGTTACGGTAAAAGAAATAGAAACCTTTTTTTTTTCCCCCAGTTCACAAAAGATTGCACGCAGTGATGCAAAAGGCTGCAACCAGTACCCTAAACCAGTCTCATACCTTGCTGAGCTCCGTTCTCCCTTGAGCAGTGCATCTGGAGGCAGTCTGTGCAGGGACAGAATCTGACCCCTTAGATTTCATTAGCCTCTGTGTTCGTACCTTAGCAGCTAATACTTCTATTGACTAAACGCCGAGATTCATTAATTCCTCTTTTTTTTTTTTTGTAAATAGGAGTCACAGTGGATAGATTTTCTTTATATTGCCATACCTTTACAATTGCTTATAATATTATAAAGACATGAGATCTTTCACTAATAAAGAAACAATTTTCTAATGCTTTAGTGAAAGCAATTTGACCAGCTAGGTAGACTATCTTGGCATTACAGTTTCATTTAAAAATAAAAGCAGTCTGTCTAGTGAGTGGTTATTGCTTGAAAAATTGCATATAACTTGCATTCATGCACTTACCGAATAGTCCAAAATGCCCGCTTATTCTTCTGCCTGTCATACAAGCAATACAAATTATTCAAAGGAAGGAATTATAGAGAACAAAGCAATGAAAAAATATCCAAAAAGCAGTTTTATGAAACATTGGAGTTGTCAGAAAATGACAGAAGATAGGAAATTCAAAGTTAAGACTGATACTCCATCCACCAGTAGTTTGTTCTTTTCTCTCTTTTCATACTGATGTGATTTGAGGATGACATGTATTGTCCTAGCTTTAAATTACCTGCCTGGGTTACTTTAGATTATCTAAGGGCCACAGAAAATCACTAACCAAAACCAGAGCTTTCACTGATGTTAAACCAATTTGGATGTACCAATCTGGAGCAGTAGGGAGCACTTTCTTTACTTAGTAGTTTTCCATAAGCTTGCATAACATCAAAAATAGTCGTTTGAACTCTCTTCTCAGCCTGTAGTAACCTACGCTCGACTCTCTATTTATTAAATCTCGACACTTGCGTTCACCACTAAAATGTTCTTCACGGTGTCGAGCAAAGCAAGGATAGATCAGTCTGTGCAATGCTGTGCTTTGTTTCATTTTTATCACTTGTACCTAGTAAGTGTTTTCGGGGCCGGGGGGGAGTTACTTTTATTTTTCTCCTGCTTTCATCCATATTTTTAAACGGAATGAGAAGTATTTTTGATTCTTTTAATGGCAGTTTTCTTTCTTTTTACTATCGTTAACAATATCAGCTGCTCTTTATTGGAACCGAGTGGGATCTGAGCCTTACCATTACTCTGCAGACAGACAGTAGATGGGCTGGGGGTATGGTAATTTGAACTCCTTGGTAATGCAGACAGCCTCATGGTGTATAAATGTGGAGACAAGAAAAACTTCTGTACAAATGAGGGGCTGAAAGTCAGGTGACTGTTAAAGTAGCCTTTTTTTTTTTTAATTGTCTTTTCCCCCTCCAGATAAAAAGTCAAATACCACATTAATCTATATTGGCTAGAACAAAAATTTGATGAATAATTTTCTTAAAAAAAAACATTATGGGAGGAAAAGTTTGGTTAGAAAATATTAGCTTTTTTTTTTCCCCAGTGTTTTTTTAAAGCCACCTGGCTTTCTTAAGAAAAAAAAAAATTTGCTATTCAAATAACACTTCTCCGGTAATGTTTTGTTTGGCTTATAAATTTGTTCCAGTAAAGCCATATACTGTGTACAGTACGCCTCGAGTCTTCCTCTGAGTCTGTTCTGTTTACTAATATAGCACTTTTATTTTGCTTCTTTGACTTGTGCGTGGTTTGAAAAGCAATGCTAATGCAGTTCGCAGGGATGTTGAATTTAACAGTTCCCCGTGTGAGCCGCGTGTACTGATGAGCTGGGTTTATTCTTTATTCCTGCCTTCCTCTTGGGACCCGGTTACTTGTCTAACCAAATAGACTGACAGTGAGCAGACGGATACTGCAGCTGATGGTGAGACCACTGCCACCGAGGTTTGTACAGTCGCCAGCACCCAGTTATGGCAGGGGAGAGCGTTTTGCCTCATCTCTTCCTGACCCTGAGTGCCAAACTGCATGTCTCCTACGGCAGTTCAGGATCCCTCTCTGTGCCTGTGTGCATGTGCGTGCGTGCGAGTGCGAGAGCTTTGCTCGGCGCGTTGAGTTTTCAGTGCTCCCAGCGGGTGCCTCTGATTTCTGTGTTTGGTTTGGAAACTGCGAGGCCTCTGTGCTGTGCAGAGAGCGGGGTGGTGGCAGTGTCACCCACGCCAGTGCTGCCCATCTGGGACAGTCATGCTGGCCAGATTGTGCCCTGGGTTGTTCAGTTTGCTTGTTTGCTCTTATAATCTGCAGCCTGTGTGAGAGAGAGAGGGGGAAAAAGACAGTAAAAGGAAGTTTTCAAATTTTCTGCATAAAAGTATTTCCAGATTATAAGTATCTAAGGTTTTCCTTGGATGTAATCTCATGTGCCATCTTCATATATTGCCACCAGTAGTCCAGGTATTGTCTTCAGAGGAGGAACGTAAAAAAAGGGCGATTTTCTTTGCACTGAGAAGCCTCGTATCCACAACATGATATACAGACTGTGCAGGCAAATTCAACCTTATGTGACTCCAGTGAAGTGCATATAATGCTTTCATAATTAACATGGCTGCAGCTGCAAACGTGAGCTGAATTTGGTCTGACATCTGGTAGAAGACAGAGTCTTACCACAAACACTACTGTAGGTTTTCAGCAGGATGTCATTAATATTTCAGACTCTTTAAATAATCGTCAAGGAAAAATCCTCTGTACGATGTGTCAGGGCAATTCGGCCTTGGCTGTAAATAGAATAGATTTGAACCGAGTTATAAAGTAATGAACAAATAAAGATTTTCCTATGGGTGATTTGACTAATTAGGACTATATGAAAAATTAACAATAAAATAGTGGCACGAGCATTAAAAGAATCCAAACGGCACAACAACATAAAGTCTGTTGAGATGAGTCAGGAGTACAGAACGCTTTGAAGTGCCTCTTGCACTGTGGGGCTTCAGGCCTTGAGCCATACAGAAAGTAAAACATAATCCTAAAACCGTGACATTTAAAATGTTCAGTTTATTAATCAAAAATGCACGATAATCTCCCTAGCTGCCATCTTTATTTTAGGGGAGAAGATTATGTGAGCCTCAGTTTTCCTTATGGATACCTGATTTTCAAAAAGTGTGGTATGCCTGCCATCTGAAAATCCAGCCGTCAGAAACGGGGCTGCTTGGGCAGTCCATATTGCATTGCTTTTGAAAATGTGAGCTGAAGTGAATGTGATGTATATGCCATTCCAGAAGATCACCACTGCAGATCGATCCTGACAGAATATGTACAGGCTAAATATGAAATGAAATTAGATAAATAAAGAAAGGGACTGGGGCTAGGGAAATAGCATTTTAAGCGAATAAAATGTGCTTCATTCTGTAAAAAGTGTTGTGGGTCGTTTACCCGTGGCAGGTTTATGCAAGCTTTGCCTGTAGCCCAGGAGATGTCGTATGTTTAAACTCTGGGGTTATGGACTTCCAAAGAATTTGCTCTTGCCATTCGGTCCTAAACCAGCCCCGATCTCGGTGAGAAGGTCCAACTGCTGCTCCCTAAACAGAAAACTATGAACGTGGAACGCACCAATGATATTTCGAAAAGGAAAATATTTAATATTCCTTCTTTCACAATTAACAAGTGTGAAAAGAGGAGGCTTCCTCTGAGTTAGGAGACCCGTGCAAAGTCAACCAGTGTGTCTACTCCACCTCCTTAAGCCCTTAGCGTAGAGAAAATGTGACCTTAACGGAGCGTGTTCCTCTAAGCAATTTTTGTAAAGCCTTCAGCCATACGAGTGGGTAAGGTGTTGTTTTCCAATCTTTCTCATGCTGGCAGTCGGATCAAGAGGAGGACGGAGATCTAAAGGCACAGGTACAGAAACGAAAGGCCCAGATGTTGCTCAAGTATCAATGTTGGAGGTGTTCACCTCTCTCAGCATGTTATTGTCAGTTCTCTGTGAAGAAATGTGTAGAAACAGCATTTTGTATCCTTTCAATACTGTGTCCCTTACCTTTCCCTTTCTTTCTCACTTCTTTCAGAATAGTCTGATTAAGCGAATACAGGGTGAAAATGTGTATGTCAAACATAGTAATCTTATGTTAGAGGTTGGTATTGGTATATACCAGTGCATGTACGTACATGTGTGTTAGTTTTAGTGGTAAACTGTGAATCTGCACTATGATGCATGAACTGTGTATTCCCACCTGCTAATAAATCAAACAGATATTTTTTTTTCTCAGATCATGATGACTCCTCTAACTTGTACTATAAATATATATATATGCGTGCACGTATGTGTGTGTGCGTCCACGCGCATATGTATGTTTGTTTGAAGCCTCTTTATCAGGTGTAAATTATGGTGATACGGATAAGCTCTTTAAGAGTGTTTTTATACTCACTTGTACGAGATATGCTATGCTGTTATCTTTCAAAATGCCACATTTTCACAGAGTGTTGTGTTAGTGCTGTGCTCCCCGGCTCCCTGAGATGTTACTTCCCTCTTTACTAACCAAGTTGTGTGTTTTGGCTCTAAAATTTGGTTGGCTTAGGATGTATTACAAACTGCTCTATTCTTTTAAAACTGTCCAGGACCTAGACAAAACCCAGGAAGATCTGATGAAACATCAGACCAATATAAGCGAGCTGAAACGCACCTTCTTGGAAACCTCCACAGAAACGGCTGTATCTAATGAGTGGGAGAAGAGGCTTTCCACATCTCCCGTTCGGCTTGCAGCAAGGCAGGAGGAAGCTCCTATGATTGAACCACTAGTGCCTGAAGAGGTCAGCGTGAGCTGAAAGGCTTCATTACGTATTTGTCTATTCATGTTTGCTTATAATAGCTCTCACTAGGTTAGAGGCCGTAGTTAGAGGCCATTCCCCACTTGCAGGTGCTCCCTTTTTCTCAGCACTCAGGCTCTAGCAGCAAATGTGCAAGGAAGAGCAGATACCTTACATATATATGTATAGTTAGAGTATGAAATTCGCTGTAAGCCGCATGGCAGAACTGGGTCTCTCTGAGGGTGTGAAACTCAGGCTTCCTTACAGGTTCGGTGAGCTTGAGGAAGTCCAGCCATGCGTGAAAGAAACCACGAAGGTGATGGAGAGAAAATTTAAATAAAGGTGACTGGTTGGGAGCAGCAGTGTAGCGGGATGGATGGGCGTACCAAGCTTGACAAGAAGATACAGAGCAAAGGGCAGAACTCTCTCCGTCTTTGAAGGCGGGGAAGAAATGATGATAATTAGACCTGCTTGGCCAGTTCCATAAGGGAACTGGTAGTTACTGCAGTCTGCTGCATACCATTTCGTTGAAGACCCAATGCAGATTGCTAAGCGTGTGCATTTTCATGCAGTGCGCATGTGTGAAAAAATCTTGCTCTCTGTGCAGTCTGGAAGTGTTTGCAAGAAACTTGCCAATTAAAAGGCCACCTTTTATTTAGTTTCTGGGTAGATAATGAGATGTAGAGGTAACAATGTAAAGTGCATGTTGCTGTAAAATACACAGATCGTCAAAAAAAGCAGAGAGTCTTGGTTTAAATCCAGTGGAGCAAAAAGAAATATGCTTGTGCTGTTTGCACAAAGATTAATTTTTTTATTCTATTGTGGATGGATATCTGGTTTCTGTCTCACAGGAATCATCTTTATGGTTACCACTTGTTTTTAGCGTTACAGACCAGTAAACGGTCATAAAATTTGCTTCTGTCACATCAGCGCTGATGTAATGTAAGGACCTCTGCAAAAATTGGCTGGAAAGTATAATTCGAAAGAGTCTTCTGCTTTCCCACCTTAGAGGTTGGCATTGCAGACCTGCAGCTCTTTGGGGAAGGGAATCCCTGCAGGCACCCAGATAACACGTCAACTTCTCCTCTTAGGGAAAGGGATGTTGCCAAGAAAAAGGCCTCAGCTCTTCTTCTCCCACATTACGCCCATCTAACCAGTGGCTGATACAGACATCAGGCATGCATTAGAGTGGCCATCAGGTTGTATTAAAATACCTGAAAAGCAGACTGGGTGCCCAAAGCTTACCTTTTGGAGAGAGCACTGAGGAGTCTTAATGTTGCTCCTACTGCCTCGTTCAGGAACCATAATAAATCCTACTACCATGTTAGTTTGGTTGTAGTTGAAAATACAGGTTTTCTTTCTTAAAAGTAAAATTGTAAGTATAATAAACAGGATGCATTTAACGTATTAAAGATGTAAGGAACTGTTGGTTGAAAGGGAGTGGCTGGCTAGCTGAGCCTGAATCAGAGGAGAGCAGGTGAAGCAAATTTATAATCCCTTCCCAGTTCATTTCATGTCTTTATTACTTTAGAAATTTAATAACAATTTTTAGTTAAAACACACGAGCAGTAGCAAAGCATTACACAGTTACGTAGGCTTCACCCTGAGGAACTTAACCATCCAAATTTAACCATTCATTTGGAAAGGAAAAGGGCAAGAATTATCCTTATCTGATACCTCTTCTCTTACTGGAAGAAGAGGCCTTGCTCAAAAGCAATGTCCAGTTACTATGTCTTATATGGATCTAAGTAAACTTCAGCTGTCCCACAGAGTCTCATCCAAATGAAGGCATTTCTGTGGACAAATGTGAGTGGATTTGAGCTATCAGTGCCTAACTCTGAGCTGACTTCTGGCACTAAGGGGTCTCTGCTGTAGATAACATCTGACCATCCTTTTTGGTCCTGCTAAGCGGGATGGTTTCAGTTCACATGTCCTGCTGAGAGAGGAGTTTTTCAGGAAAAAACTGAAGCCATGCATAGGTCAAAATCAGCACCTTGATGTCTACTAAGAAATGCAGAGGCAGTCGGGGTAGAGAGCACGTAGAACTGCGTTATGTAGTAGCTTCTTCTAGTCAAAGAAGTTACACGTTTTAACGTAGCATATCTGCTTTAAAAATTTATTCAGTGCTGTTACCTGTAGCTCTTTAATATAATAAAACAAGAACAGAAGGGAAAATAAGCGTTTTCAAAATGTGTGCTTTGAGCATTTGGCACCTGTGTGTGTTTGGCCAGTTTGACTTTACGCCTGTCTAGTCACCATTTGGTTTCTTACAATAATAGGGGAAGTACTTTGTTTTTCTTTAGTTATGAAAAACATAGTTTTAAATATCTGCCATAATGGTGGCCAGATAGCTGAAGAACATGAAAGCCATCATATTAACAAACTCCTTGACAATGTTGAGTCTGACCTGGATTGGGTTAAACTTTAGAAATAAAGAAGTTGTGCATCTCATTACAGTCAGGGAGATGAGCCGTTTCTCCCTTTCTCTCAAGTTTCTAGAAGTTTTGTATCTTTCTTTAAAGGTGTACCTTTCTTCTTGAGTACGTAGAGTGTATGTATTTAAAACAGTATACTAGGAACAGTACCTTGGGAAATTGAGTCTTACCAACATTTAAAACTGTCTCAGCTGGTCAAGTTGCAGAGATACTCCTCTCATTCTCACAGCATTGGGAAGGCACAGATGGGATAAAGGTGAGGAGGATTTTGGTGTCACGCTGTAGAGGATAATACAGTAATGGTTAGCTTCCTGCATGGGAGCAAGACTCTGAGACCTCTTGTACCTGTAAGGAGAAAAGAAGAGCTGAAATCTTTGCAGGGCACACCTTCTGCCTGCTTCAACAGGGAAGGCTGCAAACTCAGGAAAGAGCTAACTCTAGGGTGAAGGCAGAGGGACCTGTTCTAGGCTATTCATGGAAGCCACGGAAGTTGGCACCAGACACAGATAAATGAATAATAGAAGATGAAATGAAGACAGTGTGCACACACAAATGAAAATTACTCAATTTACTGTTTTTCCTGCTACACAAACAGCATGTTCATGTCTGCTTTGCATTCATCACAGAGAGACACTGATGTCACTTCTTATTGGAAACTTCTTTCCTGTAAAATTGTTCTGTTTAATTCTGTTTCCTAATTTACCATGCAATTAATAATTTGCAGAGTGGAGAAATATGATGAGCTATTGTATAGTGGACTATATACCCTCCAATTACTAAAACCATTTATTCCCCTGACATTAGACCAAAGAAGAAAGAGAAAAATCAGAAAAACTCATATTTTTGCAGAAGGGAGGTACTACATTCCTTGAATTGCAGGTAAAAACAAATAATACTTTCTTGAAATGCAGTCTGATAGGCTGGCAATGTTTTGTTATTTTATTATCTTTTTTCCTTTCCAAGCCACTTTTATTTATTTATTTATTTCATAAGTTCCAGAGGGAGATGTAATCTGGGGGCCAAATTCTGAGGAATGAGTACCCTCTAGAGCTTATGGCTTCCTAATAGAGACTGATTTCTCTGCTAGTTAGAAGTCCACCTGCACGGTGCTAATTGTGGATGTTGTTTGCAGTTGTGCATGCATTTCCAGCATAAACCTCACTGAGAACGTTATGGTGAATGGGGCACTTCTGTCATTAGAATGAATTTCCTTTGTACTGTCAAGTGAATTCAGATTGTGCTGAGTGATGGTGAACTTTGTATTCTTATTGGTTTTTCTATTAGCCAAGTGTGATAGAGAAGAAGCTGCAGGAAGGAGAATCTGCTGGCACTTTGGTTACTTCTCATCAAATCATTATCCAGAAAAGTATCCCATCATCCCTAGAGGTTATTTTTAATTCATTCAATTTTAAACTAGCACATTTGCTTAGTTAAATACAGAAGTTATGGTCTTAAGGTCAAATAACTGGATGCTGATTGTATAGCCGAAGCAAATCACATAGCATATTTGCATAAAGAGGAAAAAAGATGCTGCATTAAGTTCAGTTCAGTATCTATAGTATGGCGTTTACTGTGTTGTACTACTCAATTTAAACAATGCTGAAGGGGGCTGATGTTATTCTAATGAAAACAAGGAAATTCAGTGCAGGCTACAGCTACATACGAATGCATACCATTCTAAAGGCTCATCAACAGTGTGTCACAACCAGGGAACCGTTGAATGGGCTTATTTGCAGTATTTTTGTAATTTGTTTTTGACTGTAGTGTTATGAACCATTGTAATACATGATTTTTAACCTCAGAATGATTCCAATCATCATTTTAAATAATGCACTAAAATGCTACCCAGCTTCAAATTACTACAGAAATAGTGTGGCAAAAGTAACTTTCTGTGTCCACATTATATGGGCATCTAAGGGGAGGGAATCTACAAAGGAATCATACTTTGCCTAAGGTGATGCTGTTTATTTGTTTGATAACTGCTCTAAGAGGTACAGTGGTAAAAGCTATTGTACGCTTTCAGAAGAGGCAGCATTGATTTCTTAAAAGTCTTCATATTTTAGTGCTCCTGAAGTAGAGATAAACCTTCAGATATTCTAATTTAGCTTTTATATCTCAAATATAGGGCACTGAGGATTGGGTTATTATAGAAAAAATACCCTCTGAGGTAGTTGATGGTGAATCGAAAAAAAATCTGGCATACAAAGTAGTGACTGTGAGCAGTAAAACTGCCTTTCCACCTGAGATATTGAAATCCGGTACCGTTCTAATGCAGAGCTTTGAGGACTTGGAAAGTGAAATACAATCCAAAGAGGAGAATAAGCAGAAAATGTTCACCCTAGGAAAGTCCTATGATACAGTATCCGGGAAAATTGTAACCATGACAAGTAAAGCTAAAGAGGGCGAGAAAGCAGTACAGCCTTCAGTAGAAGCTTTGCAAAAAATGGAAAGGGAAGTGCAAGAATCAGTGAAAATCATTCCGGTAGTGGCTGACTATGAAATTCTCGAGCCTGTCACTGATGAGAAAGCCAGGCGGGGATCCGACGTGCAGAGCACAAAAAGAAAGCTGTCCGACTCTCTGACACCCATAAAGGAAGCAGAATCTCAGTTCCAAAGTCCTGAAGAGGAGAGTTTGAAAAAGACACTAAAGATGGACCAGGATTTGCAGTTACGTGGTACACTGGGAAGCTTGCAGCTTGGGAAAGCAGAAAAACACCATGGCAGTGAAGCTGTAAAAGCAGGGGCATTTGCCCGGAGAGATAAGAGCCTGTCTGAGTGGAGATATTCCAGAGAACAGCCATTTACCATTGCTACTGCTCACTATGTTACCGAGTCGTCTGCGTCAAAAGTAGTGGTAACAAGTGGCTTTGACTTCATGCCACAGTTTAAAGAATAAAGCATGACTTCTTTTAGGCAATCCCCTCACACCACCCTACCTTGCAGTTCTCTTGCTGCCTGGCTTTATGTTGACAGCAGCCAACCCAGCTTATGTTTTTTTCCCTCATACTTTGAATCCGTCCCACAGTCTGAAGCAGACATTATATAAGGCTTTCAACCTTTCTGGTTTATTTAAAGATCCATGTTACTGAAATGTAGTATTGCTGCTGTGGCTTGTTAATAAAAGGAAAAAAAAGGTTTGCTTGAACCAGCAAAACGCCAACGCTAACAATTATGCTTCGTAACTATTGCTTACTACAGCCATTATGGATTTGCTCTGATTTATTTTCCCATTCTTTTCCCGTTTCCAACCTCTCCGCGCCCCTGCAACCTTTTCTCCCTTCCCTCCGTTTCTGCCTCTGGTTTTGGCAATTACTGTGTCTGTGCATGTGGGTCTGCCTTTCTTCTGTGTATGACTCTACATTTCTTTGTCTATTTAGACTAAACAGTCCACCGGTGAAAAAACTTTGGATGGTTCAGATATCTTCAGTTTAATAGAGTCTGCCAGAAAACCAACTGAGTTCATAGGAGGGGTTACTTCTACTTCACATAGCTGGGCTCAGGTGGCCGTTCGATTCCCTCCATCAACGTTATAACCGCACACCGATTACTTTTGCTTTTCTTTTGTTTCCTGTTTTTATGCATGACGCAGAACCTCTATAACTAACGCATGTATTGGTGTGCCTTTTCCTTTGTTGCAATACATCACAATAGAAACTTCACCGAAAGGAAAAAAAAAAACAAAACACCAAACCAAAGCAGGTTTTGTCTCATTTCAGTTTATTTTGGTCATTTTGCAGGGTGCTATATTTTGCCTTTATAAAACTCACGCAAAAATACCAATGAGAAAAACACTGTGGCATTTCTCTTCACCTCTAAAAATTGTGATTCTTGCTTTTTTTTTTCATTTCTTCTATTCTGATAAAGTCCTGACAGCAAAAATCCATGCAACGTGAGAGAAATAAATCGGCAAAATGTAATACCCGTTTTTTTATTTATGTTCACAGTATCTTAATCTGAGGAGCTATTGCAAGTAGTGCTTTCTGCTTGTGACGCTGAGGTTTTTTTTTTTCTCCTTCCATGCAGAGAATAGACACGACGACATCTCAGGAGATAACTTCCAGTGAAATGAAGCAAGCAGTTCAGCCGCATCAGGGTACAGTGAAGAAGGTTGTACAGGAGACAGTGATTATCGAGGAGAGACACGGGACGAATATGCATGCGAGCGGGGATCCTGCTAAAGTGGCTGGACTTGCGCTGGATGCCCAGGCTGAGGCAGCACTGGCGGTGGCTGCTGGCGTGAAGGGGAAGGAGGACTCTGCCGGGACTGAGGGGGCAAAGGAGGAAAAAAGGGAGGAGGCTGGGAAAGCCCTAACCAAACAGGAAGGAGTCGCTGCTGCTGCTTTGTGTGAGCAAGCGGAGGAGCACAGTACAACAGTCCGCCTTTCAGAGTCTTTGGAAGGAAAACCTCATTTTGAGGTAACTCGTTATTAAATGGGACGTGACTGTGCTGAATTGTAAATGTAGGCAATAATGGACTAAATTAATTCCTCTTGTGGAAAGCAAAGTGTACCAAGCTTGTATGATTGCATCTCTACAGCAGGCAGTTTGTTTCTCCTCTTATTTCCTCCTTGCATGGCACCTGCAAGGTTTGTTGCTGGTTTCCAGTATTGGCAAAATGCCATGCGTATTTTCCCTAAAAGCACTTTCCATGCTACAGAGAAATACCTAATTTGGTGGCTTTTTATGCAATGGATAACAAGAATTCAGCTGGCATTCTCTTTGGGAAAGTCCGTCAAGATTGGCAAAGTTCACGTGTCCTCAAAGACAGAAAATGCATTTTTTTCCATGCTTGATACAATTGTAAATAAGTGTACTGTGTCTTAAACATCCCAGGTTCCTTATCTTAGCCCCATGAGCAGAATTTCAAGAATTATTTTGCAGAGAGGTTAGAAAAAAACTTGTTCTTGCTCTTTTTTCTAAGAGCTGAATGGAAGGCTAAGCCTGAGTAGGATTCATTCTCTTGTCATTTCAAGAAAAGGTATAATCCCAGAATGGCTGAGGTTGGAAGGGACCTCTGGAGGTCATCTGATCCAAGCCCCCTGCTCAAGCAGGGTCACCCAGAGCCAGTTGCCCAGCACCACGTCCAGATGGCTTTTGAATATCTCCAAGGTTGGAGACTCCACAACCTCCCTGGGCAACCTGTGCCAGCACTCAGTCACCCTCACAGTGATGAAGTGTTTCTTGATGTTCAGAGGGAACCTCCTGTGTTTCAGTTTGTGCCCATTGCCTCTTGTAGTGTTTATATCTTTTCTGAAGTTTGTTTTCATGAAATCCAGGATAATGCTAAATGTTGCCAGCATTGTATACCTGTATGTACCATTATAATGAAGAGAATTTTCTCTTTTTTAAATGCAGAGCACTTTTTAGTTGTTCCCCCTTCTTTTGCCAAGGAAAAAAAAAAACAATTCTGAGAAATCCAGAAGCTTTACTAAATGTTCCAATTCCTTTTTTTTTTGTTCACGCAGTCGCCAGTTGTGAAGACTGAGACTATCAGTTTCAGTAGTGTTTCTGCTGGTGGGGAAAACCTTGAAATTTCAACAAAGGAAGTGCCAGTAGTCCATACAGAAACAAAAACCATTACATATGAGTCTTCTCAGGTAAGAAATTCTGCAAGACCCAGGGTCTAATTTAACATGGCCGTAAGGAACCCATGTTTCTTCACCCATCTTTAAGTGTATGCCTTAGTTCTAAACTGTTGAACTTGAACTGTTCTAAACTGTTCAAGTATTAAATATTAGCATGAGGAGAATGTACATAAGTATAGCTTACCTGAGGGTGACTCTTGTGTCCTAGTGTAGGGCCTTTTGAGAACATTGATGAAACTACAGATGTCAAAGCCCCAGCTTCTCATCTGTCCTTCCAGAAGCAAAGGGGAGTCTCCAGATGCAGAAAGAACTGCCGACACATGATCACCCTAATAGCGGTTGTTTCCCTACCATTAGATACTCACTTTATGAAGAACTGTAGAAATAAGGAAGTTCAGCCAGCCCAGTTCTTGCCTCCCTGTGCTCAGGAGCATGTTTTTGATGACTGGTTTGCTCTTCCGGTTCCCTAGGTGGATTGCGGTGCTGACTCAGAACCAGGTGTATTGATGAGTGCACAAACTATCACATCTGAAACTACCAGCACTACAACCACTACACATATCACCAAAGTGAGTCCTTAGAAAGCGGGGAGGGTTTTTTTCACAAGGGTGTATGTTTTCTTAACTTCAATTCTATTATTTATTTTAAAATGTGGACACATGTTTATATTCTCTGGACAAAATTCTGTCTGTTTTGGGTACCTGTCTTCCTTCACCTATCTTTGGGTTTACTGGCTTCATTAACGTATCGTCCAAGGACTTGATAAGAGTCCTAAAAGTCGTAAAGCCTTAGAGTATGTCTACGCAAGCACAAAACGTTGCTGTGCAGAGCCACTTGAGTTAGCTGCAAATACTGTCTGGAACTGGAAGCAGTGTAGCCTCGTTGGCATCATATGGTAGCCAGGAAGCAATAATTTGCCTGAGCATGAGGCTCCATTGACATGACTATACTGCCTTTGAGTCCTGAGCTGTTATCCTTGCACAGTGTTGAAAACACATAGTAAATCTGTATCATGTAGTCATAACAGGACATTCAGTCAGCTCAGGTGCCACAGTTGCATTGCTGGGTGGTACCCTAAGGAACTTGCCCACAGCCGGACAGAAAGCTTAGGGCTGCACAGGCAAATGATGTTAGGTCTTCCAAGTTCCAAGATAGCATCTAAATAACAGTTCCTCCCTAAGCAGAAACCCTCTTACTGCCGTGACAGCTCTCCTACCAATGTTCACGAAGGACAGGATTTCATCTTTCTGCAGTGAAATTCACCCTTCAGTAGATGAGCTATACAAAGGCCATACCACCCTGTATGTCATTCTGAAGCCTGCAGCTGGACTTAACTAGGTCTTAATATGAGCTGTCTGTATGTCCATTCTTTTATTCATGGGATGAATTTACCATAAATACCTGCCATTTTTGACATACAAACGTCCCTCCTGACACATGGGCAGATTGATCAGAATCATAAAATTATCTGTGTTGGAAGGACCTCTGGAGGTCATCTAGTCCATTCAGAGCAGGCCAACTTCAGAGCTGCTGTGGTTGCAGTTCAGGGTTGTCCCCTCTGTGCGTGCTGTTTGAGCTAGTTCAGTCCAGTCACGTCTGGGTTCCTGCACTGATCATTCTCTGGATGAGTAGCAGCACTCTTTAACGTAAGTTACTGACATACATTTGTCCCTCCCATCTAGACTGTGAAAGGAGGCATCTCAGAGACAAGAATTGAAAAACGAATAGTCATTACAGGAGATGCAGATATTGATCACGATCAGGTAAAAATCTGTAAGCTGCTAAAGGCTACCCTGAAGACTGCCAAAGAGAACATTTCTAAACATTGCTTTAAAAGATACTATTTGTACTGGCATGCCTTAAATTAAAATGGATTAGTAGTTAAATCAGTGATGGTATATTTCATATTTTAATCATTTTCCTCATTTGTAAATTGTGTAATATCTCATGAATCTCTCCACCTTGCTACTGATCATGCATGTTCCACCTCCTTTTTGTTTTTGCCCTTCTGTGGTTTCCTTGGGATAGGCGCTGGCTCAGGCAATTAAAGAAGCCAAAGAGCAGCACCCTGACATGTCAGTGACCAAAGTAGTGGTACATAAAGAGACAGAAATCACACCAGAAGATGGGGAGGATTGACCACAGGTAAGAGGACTAGATGATTTTCCTAGGCATTTACTGGGCTGGCATGTTGCAAAGGTTGTTTTCCTACCATAATTCACCTCTTAACTCTTTGCTTTCTCTCACTGGCATTTGCAAGTTGCATTTGTGCTGGTTATCAGTTCTGGTATTTGAATGTAAACCACATTCGGCTCTAAACGGCTGTCTTCATTTAATGGTGCCAGCTGGAGAAAGAGAAACTACTCATTTGCTTTTGTTGGCTCTCTGGAAAGTCCTCATTGTCCATGCTTTGATATAGTATAATCTTCTAATACTGAAGTTAAAAAAAAAAAAAAAATTCCGTTGTCTGCTTTTATGTCATTTAAGAACAAAAATAGTTTGTTCTTAAAGGTATGCATTTTGGTTAAAAATGCCAAGGGAAAAACCTACAGCTGCTTTTTAAATGTCCCGTGCAGATACATTACAAGTTAAGCTTTAATTCCTAACTTGCAAAGATATGGTCCAAGTTGCTTTTGATTTTTCTTTTAAACCCAGTGAATTAGTGTGTCAGTATTTGGATGTCTTGGCTTTCTTGTATTTGAAAGAACATTTCGTGTTTTAAAGCAGCATTGTTTATCAGGATGAGATGATAATGCAGCTTTTCTTGTGTCAAGCTTTTTTTCGGTAAAGGCATGCTCTCCAATTGTGGCTGGGTAAACAGATGTCTTAATATTACTATATTCTGTGTGCAAAAACATGTCATGCATACTAACCTGCTATGCAAAAGCCATTAATGCCAGCACCATTGCACAAATCGCTTTGAATGCTGTATGCAGAAGGAAAAAAAAAAGCTGCTTGTCTGATTTGTTTAAATCAATAGCAGCATTTTATTCTTAAAACAACATATATTCCCTAACATTTGGTGTAAGTAACAGATATGATGCACAGCACCTTTTGAAGCTGTTTTGCTCTCCTGCTTTTGGATATAGAGACCCTAAAGAAAACTGAATTTCAGTATCTGTTATTTATTTGGAAGGTGGAACCAGTCACTGAGGAGTGAGGAGCTGTGATTCTTGTGGTATTCTGCTAAATGTTTCAGAGACAATGTAATGTGGCTTGCTTAAAAGTCTATTGATGTCACTAATTCTTTCCATTGGCGTCAGTGGATTTTGGATTTGGGCCAAGTTGCTTATACTGGGATGATGCTGTTTTCAAATAGCTTTTGTTACATGAACAAATTGACAAAACCTCTTTCGCAAGAGAGTAGTTGCTTCAAATAATTAACTCGGTTCTCTTTCCTACAGGAATAACCTAGATTGCATATGAATCCAGACGTGCACACCAGTAGGAATGCGAGAGCCTATACGGAGTCTCAGTTCCAACCTGACTGACTTCTATCTGTCTATGGAAAATTTCAGTACAGAAGAATTGATCTTGACCGTTAATAAAGAAACTGGCAGAGATACCTTCCCATAGAAAGCAATCTGAATCAGCAGCAGTTAAACAATATTGCATGAAGCAACAATAAAATTACAGAAAAGCAGCATTTTTAATTTTCTTAAAATGTCTAAGTTTTCAGCTATACCTGCACGTTCATAAACAATATAAACAGTGATCTCATGTAACACATAAACAGTTCATGCCTTTCACAGTTTATGAAAGTCTAAACAAATTAAAATTTGTTAGGTGGCAAGCCTTTTGTTTACAGATATTGTAAATGAAGATTACCCCCAAAATGCTAGAAGCTGTATAGGTACTGTGTATAATGTTTTACCACACATTAGATGTGCCAATAACACAGTTTATTCAGTAAACAACTTGAATCTTATATTTGTTTCATCTGGTTTTATTACTGCCCGATAAACGATGATGAATCTTTACTCTTATCAAAATATTTAAATGCTTACAAAGTGTGCTTTCTATACCTGACTGAATACCTTATGAGGTAGTAATGATTTTAGCATATTAACTTTAACGATTTTTGTCAGCATTGTTCAGAGTCAGCTTCCAGTCACCCTTCAGAGATCCTAACATTGTAAATTATATGTAGTTATTTTGGAGAAAAAAATCTGTATTTTACTTAGTTTGCAGCATTAGAAAATTATTAATCTGAAATAACCGTGATGGTTTTCTATTGATTTCCCTTTTGTTCTCAGAGGAAAAAAAGAAAAAAAAAAAACCTCTGTTTGAGAATCTGGTCAGCATTTACTATCTAGTTCAGAGTCAAGCCTTAACCTGTACAGAACGTCCATTGAAAACTCGTTAGTGTCCAGCTATAATACCCACTGAAGGGATAGCGTCCATTACACTGTCAGCTGCATCACAACACATGGTGAATGTATGTTTCTGCATAGTGAAATAAAAGTGGTAAATGCATCCAAAATCGTATTGTTCTGTGTCTAAAAGCACCTAGTGTTTTTTAACATTCAAAACGTTAAGTTACGTTTGTAAGACACCACAGGTTTTACTCATCTGCACAGTAGACACGTTTTGTCTTCAGTGGCTGACACTGCACTGTGCAGACAGTTGGAGTTAGTGGAGCAGCCAAAGGGATGACAGTGTTCACCTTTGGGCATATGATGTTTGCAAAGGAAAAGGAGTATTTCGTTCCTTCTGTTTTCTCTGGTTGTGTACCGTTTCTCCAAAGCTAGGTAAAGGATTTTGTGGTTGCTTAGAAAGTAAAGGCCAGTAGCGCTTGATCCAGATCCACTCTCTTTTTGTACTTTTGCTCTGAAACATGGGTAAAATTCTCTCTAAAGCAGTACTTACTTATCTGTTCCTTTTTCTTGCTCCTTTGCCACATCTCGTTGATGCTCCCCTGGTAGTTCTAGAGAAATTCCTAACAATCAATTCACCCTTCAATCTGTAGTTCCTTGCAGGATTGAAAGAAATGGGTACAAGCAGACTTTTCAGGACATAAAGGGCCAAATTTGCCCTTCGTTGTTTACACGGGGCTCCCTCACATTGAAGTCAATGGATTTGGCTTCAGTGGAGAGCAGGATTTGACCCAGTGACTTGTTAATAAATGTTTATTTTCTTAATTTAGACAGAAAAATAGTATATATAGAGAGAATAACCTGTAGATAATAATAAAAAGTAATACCCTAAGGCTTTTAAAGCTTTGCCCTTACTCTCTAAAACATCTTTCTTCCACCAGCCATTCTTCATGCCTTTAATCCAGAGTGCTAACTATGTAACTCCCCCTACCGCCGTCATTGCTTACCTCTCGCCTAATGACCAATGCAAAGATTACAGTCTGCTGTGATCTTTGATTGACCTCTCCTCCTCCTCCTAGTCTAAGAGCATCTATGTTCTCAGCCCTCTCGGTGACAGTAGGCTCAGCTCTCTGGTGCTGCCAGTCCCCGGTGGCAGTGGGGGGTGGAGGAGATACTCGCCCTGCGTCTCAGCAGGCAGCACGCTAGGTTCTCGCTACTGCATCAGGAGTTTAAAAATAGACTCTGAAGCCATATTGATCTTCCCTCAGGTGCCCCTCATGTTGTCAGCTAAGAAACAGCATTATATTACCTCAGAGAGACGCGAGGCGATTGCACAGCCTTCTCTCCAGAGTTAGCATTATATTTTAGCATGGCTTGAGGAGATTGTACTTTGGTGATACTGCACAGTATGTACGCTGTCTAAAGATATTGTATCGTAAGAAGTTAGTCTCCTTGGAAAGGACGCTCACAGCTAAGATATGGCCTAAGCATATGCAAACTAGGAGGAGATGAGAGTGGACAGGCAAGGACATCTCAGTGCCACTGGTGGCAGTAGACCCTTGTTTGGGGCATGCTTCCTGGAAGTGATAGCTTTGGTTTTTGTTAGAAACTGTTTCTTGGGTTGTCTGCCTAATGCTGTGCCACATTAAATAAAGAACACCTGCCTGTTTCTACCAACCATCTTTTGTCTCCGTCTCTTCTCATTTATTGTTGGTCTTTGTCCGGCTTCTCGATGTAAAACAGCTTAGAAAACAAACCGTCAAATATCGTGTTACTTGAAAGCATCATTACCAACACACACACCAGTACAGGAGATGGCCTCACTTGTTACAACTGGAGTCACAGCTTCAGCCCTGTGAGAACTGGCTGCTCTGCACCATTTAGGTAAGGGACCAGGATGGCCAGGCAGGGCTTTGCACACCAGGCAGGAATAGGCATAGCAAGCAATCACAGCAATTGTGACCATTGCAGATAAAGAAAGAATTAATACATTGCCTTGGCATTTTTAAGGCTGTTTGGAATCACTTAACATTTATCCCTCTGAAGTTTTTTAAGACTGTCCCATCACAAATGGCATGTAATGGTGTTCTGTGCTCCACCATATAAAAAAAAATTTAATGGGCCTCTAAATTCAGATATTCGATCAAAGCAAGGCTTTAACAGCTTAGTCTTATATCTTCCCAGAGCAGATTTAGGCAGCTGGTGAGATGATGTGGCTCACCTGTACAACAGTTAGTATCTGCTGAAATTATAGTTCCTTATAAATAGTTCTTCACAGCAAATAAATTGGACATTGAGTCCAGGCTTCAGTTTGGCAAACACCCTGGCAAATCTTGCTGCCGATTTCTTGCCTTAACCCAAAATAGCTCTGTCAGTTAAGATCACAACGCCCATTTACAAGCTTCACCTTTACATTTTCCCTTTTCACGGGTAATAAGGGTGAGGTGAAGAAATGTGTTCCTCTTTTTTATACAGGAGCAATAATTGTCCAGGTTCTGCAGAGCTAGGAATCAAACCTTAATTTTTAATCATTTTTCCTAGTCTAGTCTATTAAAAGTTTGTGATGTGCTTGAGGCAATGCTGAGATATGTTGTGTGATTTTCTTTTAATGTTTGTTGAACACACCAGCAGCACATACTATATACTCTTAACTGTATTGCCCAAAGACAATCCTGTTCAGTCAACAACATGTTCAATCAAACTGGCTGGCATCATTTTTGTATTGTTAGTTACCATACAGTCAGAGACCCTACATGAAAAACTTTCTCAAATGAACAAAGTTCAAACTAATACCAAAGGAAACACCATTTTCATTTGACTTTAGCTATTACAAAGCATTAAGAAGAGAATGTTTTTTCAAGGTACATATGTCGCAAATTACAGTTCACTGTTTTGAAAATTGATCTCAGCCCTTCTATATTCTTAACTTCAAGGAAAATCCTTAATTGGGCCATTTCCCATTCCCAAGTCTTAGATCTACTTTCTCCTGAAGTACATAAAAGAGTAACACTTGGCTAATGCGAGGAGATTAAAAACAATGGCTAGATTCTCTTCTTTCCCTTCCCCTCCATTACGTGAAGAAGCAGATACTTGTTTTCAAGTGTTTTCTGTTGGTACTGAACCTCCTTCAGTTGACTCTACTGATCTAATCTCTTTTGCTCCTGAAACCCACTATCTCTAGTTACAGGCTTCCAGTGGTCATGTTTTCTATGGCTATGTGCTAATGAAATGACAGCAAAGAAACTCTCCATCAAGTGGAGTAAGACCAAAGTCCTCTCAAACAGGATCTGGGTCTGGATGAACATGAAGAAATGCTTTCTATGACAACAGGAGCTGAAGTGGACCTCCTGAAGTCCTGTATAGATCCCAAGGTATAGTGGTGGTTTGAGGTCCTATGGCGCTGGACTATGAGATGACTATGGGTGGACTAACGGATGACTACGAGAAACGCTTACTCCATTGCACATGTGTTTTTTAAAGAACGAGGAAATTAAGCACTTCTTAAATCTATAGATTCCAAAGGCTATATCAGTCTTACATTGCAAATGATGGTTTGCTGTGTCTTTTGTCGTTAGTTTTATGCCACATCAGCAAAGAGGTTGTCCATAGTTGCTCTGGGAAGAGAATGCTAGCCTTCCTAATAAAAACTTGGTCATACACTTAAAAAGACTGTTGTTAGATATGCATCTTTTAGCTTTGTCTCAAACGGGGATTTAGGTTTAAATAAACGATGAGGCATATTGCTGATAGTTTTTAAGTAAATAAAAATGGTTTCCAAAAATTCCTGTATTCATTAACTGAAACCAGATTATTCTGTTATCTTAGAAGTACTGTTAGCCCTTGTTCATACTGTAAATTACTCTGGTTTATGCCATTTGATTCCTCCTCCACCTGCACAGACTGTTAGGAGCAGAATTTCAAAACCCCTTGTTTAAAGGAAAACCAATAGGCTCACATTATGCAAAAATCTCAGTCCCAATATGCTCACATTATACAAAAATATCAGTCAACTCTTTTCCTTCAACTCATGCTCCCAAATGCAGCTATAACCTCCATAAATCAATGACCTCACTCTTGCAGCTGAAATGACCATCACTCACTGTAACTAGGATTAATGGCCTCTCTTTGAGAATGACTACAGTGACATAGAGGGGAAAAGAAAAAAAAGAGAAAAAAGAGTACTGACACTAGAAATTATTTTCATTTTTAAACACATTAGACTTTTATCTGGACAGTCTACCAGCTGTTTTCTCCAGTGCAGAACTTAAATAAGAACCTTTTATTCTTGTTTCTTTTTGCCCAGAGTTTACTAGGAATTTATTTTTCATTTTCTAGGAGTATCTTTGCTGTCTGCTTCTGTGGTAAGGTGTACCATGACTCTTAACTTATGCGCACAACCAAAGCTTGGGCAATGGTGTCAACTAATCTGAACTGCAAAACGCAGATCCCAGAACGTATGGAGCTTTGGAGCTGCCTGAATTACAACCCAGAGTAGCGTGCTTCCACACGAGTCCTGCCTTACAGTGCACATGGTGCTTGTAAGTAATGGGCATGTATTCTTTGGTGGATAATCCTGGATGACTATAGCGTAAAAGATACAAGATTAGAAAAAACACGTTAAAGGGCTCAGGGAAGGGTGTATCATAAATCATACAACAGAGCAAAGAAGAAAATGAAAGCAGTATATCTGAAAGTACGAAAGCGAATCATTAAGAAACCTTCAAAACCTCTTCAGTAGGAAGAGTCCAGCTAATATGATGCTCACTCTTTTCTCAAATCAAGAGTGCTACTAGCACAGATACCCTTCCTCAATGGATTTATGAGGTGGCTTCTCGGACATACTGGTTTTCTGGCCAAACTCAGTTGATGGACTTGGCATATGAAGGCTTCTAAAGGCATTTATATTCCTTTAGTCCAATCTCCAATCCATATGCAACTTAGACAAATGTGAATCTTGTTATATAGTCACAGAAGTGTCGACAGTTTCACCACTCATCCTTAGAGCTCCTAAATCCCAAGCTACTGGACAAATACACACACACACACACACATATGTTCCCACAGAACATTATTTATTCTAACAGTATTTCTATGAAATCATCCTTGAACATGCATTAAACAATGGATTTTTTTGTTTTGTTTTTCCATTTCAAATGCCATCCGGTGATTGACATGTCACAAGATTATTTTTTTCCTGCAATCAGATGCAATATGTCAGTACAAATACTTTTTGTCATATTGATCTATAAAAGTGAATATGTAACAAGAAAACACTGCAACATGTGGCCTGCCATCACAGAAATAAAGGGCTGTCTTGAATATCTGCATGAGTGGTCCTGTGTGACAAGGAAGCTTCTGCAAACTCTGGGAAGACACTTATCCCACCACTTCACAGTTATTTTAAATTCTCTTTGTCCCTTCTTGCTTTCTTTCATATTTTCCAACTTAACCCATCTGTATTTGATCTATCAGGCTCCTCTTTTCTGCATCTTCTCTCCTTTCCAACTTCTCTCCCAGCTTTTGAGCAGACTGCATCTGTTGCTTCTCTTTCCGTTCATTTTGCTGTTACATCCTATCCTACCTATCAACCTTCTTTAAAGTCTTGCTCATTCTCTCTGTCCTGCAGTCTTCCCCACTCATCCTTAACAACTTCAACTCCTACAGCGATGATACATAGAATCATAGAATCATTAAGGTTGGA
>WAAD01036994.1:34980-47294 GCA_013389945.1 Fregata magnificens | reverse complement strand
AAAAATTTGATAAATTATTAATCGACAAGCCTGGCGGTCAGCAGAACTATGCCAAATACCGCTAATGATGGACCTCAAACACTGTGCCAGGGAAATCAGACTACATTTCTACCATGTAATGAAGAGATGAACAGAGACCTTAAACTTGTCCCAGCCACACAGATAAGTCCACAGTACGCAATGCAGAGCTGTGCAACAATTCGGTAGATCTGTTTACATAAATATAGTTTAAGTATATTAAATTGCAATATTAATTCCTTCTGCCTGCTGTTCACAAAAGTGAATCCTTATTGTGTTTGAAGATAGATGAATACGTGGCAGAGTTTAGTCAATGAGATCTTGCAATATGAAAGCAGACTGCTGCATTCTTTTCAAATTTCTACTTCCCTCCAAGAGCAAATATGCATGATCTGACTTTCATTTTTTAATTGAAATAAGTGTTTACAAATTGGTTTTGCACTATTCTACCTGCTTGAAGCACATGCTTTTGGATTCCCATGCCTCGAGGGTAGAATCAATGATGGGTAATATATCTGATAAATGTAGCTTAAAACAAGGTATTTACACATTCTGGTTAAGAGGGAGAAAGCACTAGGAAGGATTTTGTGGAAGTAATTACTCTGGCTTTCTATAGTTACAGTTGCCAAGGCAACCTCACTTTTGTATGAACAAATCTTCTTAAAAATATCTTATCCTTAAAACAAGCTTCGAATGACTGGTTGCACTTAAATACAAACTTTGCGTGCATACTTTACTTCTCTTTGTAAAAAAAGAAACCTGACCAAACATTACTGATCCCAGTGCCTAGTAGGATGTATTTCCACTGCTCCTGATAGCAGTGTGATGGCTTCAGAAACTTTTCACATCTTTTTTTGCATTGTAGTTGATGAAAAAAACGGGGTGGAATCAGAAGATGGGGTTCTGCTGGCAAATTTGACTCTGTCCTTCCTTTATGGTGGCTGAACTGTGTCTAGTTCCTCCATTTTGTCCTGGATTTATATCACTATTTCTGTCTCTACTTAATACATACATTCCCTTATTTCCACTTCAGCAACATTCTTTTTTTCTTTCTCTAAAAACCTGCCACTATATATATAGAGTAGTGGTTTTGTGTTCAAAATCAATATCTGACCCATAATGTGTGATGATTGATAAAGCAAATCGGTTTTTGTTCTCTTGTATAATGGTTTAGTGAGTCTTTTCAGTATTATAATTACCCACTTCCTTGAAAAGATGTTTTAAGTTGTAATAGGAGAGTAGATTTTTATTGCATTCTTTCTTTTTTAAGGTATTTTACCTTCTCATAATAATTGAAAAATTTATTTATTCATCTATATTACCATAACCATGACGACAATCGGTTTGAAATTATTTTCATCTATGCCGAATCAAAAGAACAGCTTTGGAAAACAGATTTCTCTGCTATACTCCTTTTTTCTAGTCAAGTCTTTGAGCTCCAGAAGTTTTTCTAACTCTTCCAAATTTCTAAACTATTATCAAAGTAATAAACTAACCAAACACTAATATAAAAAATTACTTTTAGATACCCAAATGCTCTTTACCTTGTATACATCCCCTAAAAGTTGTCTCTCAATGTGTGGGGTCTGAGTGGGTGTGTGGGGACAGGCCGTGCCATGTTCATTCTTCTACATCCAATGCCAGCAACGCCTGGGCTATCTCAGATACGGATGCTTGATAGGCAGCTTAGCATGATGCTTTGCTTCAGCTGTTTATGATTATCTAACTTTGTGTGCAAGACTGGGATTCTCTGGGGTTCTCTGAACTTAACACTGCTGGAAATGCAGGATGGTCATTCTTTGCTCTCTGCTTGAGGTCCTGCTGAGAAAATTTTCTTAAACCTATTGATCTTGCCACAGACCTCCTCCACTGCATGCTGACCTGCTCTATCCTGATGTGGTCTGCAGGCCATGAGTTGAAGAGCTCTGGGTCTAATTAGAGAAACCTGGACTGTCAAGGTTGGTGAGGATACCCCTGTTGTAGTAGAAAGTACCATGAAGATGCTTTCTAGTGAAAGAAGGAAGACCGCTCAAAAAAAGTGCAAGCATAAGGAGACAGTGCCATTATAAAATTAATGGGAAAAGTATCTGCAGAAAGGGTTAAAAAATGAAAAGGGGGAGTTATGGTATTAAATGAACATTGTAGATGTGGAAGAAGGGGAGTTTTAGAGACAGAGAGGGAAGTGTTCTTTTATACTTCCAGATTATACTTTCACGCTCTCTACAACTACCTGAAAGGAGGTTGTAGCGAGGTGGGGGTCGGTCTCTTCTCCCAAGTAATGAGTGATAGGACGAGAGGAAATGTTGCGCCAGGGGAGGTTTAGACTGGATATTAGGAAATATTACTTCACTGAAAGGGTTATCAGGGATTGGAACAGGCTGCCCGGGGAAGTGGTTGAGTCACCATCCCTGGAGGTATTTAAAAGACGTTTGGATCTGGCGCTTAGGGGCATGGTTTAGTGGTGAACTGGCAGTGTTAGGTTTACAGTTGGACTCGATGATCTTAAAGGTCTTTTCCAACCTATACGATTCTGTGATTCTGTGATTTGTATGAAAATTATTCACAGTATGCTGGGAATTTCCTTAGCTAACCAATATTTCAGTAAATTCTTGAACAGGAGAACTGGATGAAACATGGAAACAGATAATTTTTATGGGAGTGGGTGGATGAGAAGAAAGGAAGTTGGCAGAAAATAAGGACATCTCACTGTAGTGGCTCTCACAAGAGCCTGAGGGATAGTCACATTAATTTTTAGGGGATGAAAAAAACAAAGTTTTGGAACGAATCAAGTGTCCAGTAAAATACAGCTGAGTTGGCTGTAGAGCATTGGCCTTGGCTTCTTAACTTCAAGACTAGAATCAGAGGAGCACAGAAACACCTCAGAGTGCTTTTCTAAGAGACATACAACTTTTAGCAAGCCCTGCAGAAAATTGTTGTGAGGAGGACACTCCTGAATCCGTTACTTATCTTTGGCCACACAACACACCACATTGCTGTTAAATTCAAAACTGACAGGCTCATGAGGTGAACTTTGAAAAGGCATATGGCTCAATATGTACAGATATCCATGTGCATGTTTACAGCAGTGGCACAGCAGGAATAAGTTACAAAACAAAGCAAAAGAGCATTTAATAGATCCATGTATTTTATAGTTCAGACTTCAAGCATCTCCCATTTAATCGAAGGAATATAAACAAGTCAGCCCTCTTATTTCTGCATTTGTAACATTAACTGGATAGTAGCAAACATACTTTCTCTTTTCTGTCCTCTTTATCCTCCTGTTTCCTTTCTGTTTCCTTTCAGATATATGAGTTTTGTTTTTAGCTCTGCAAGCAGTGAAGTTAGTAGCCATTCCTTCTTCCTGTGGGAGCAAGTTCCATCATTAAGGTCTAGCTCCTGTGAAATCTCAACCTCCCACACCATATGCCTCTCCCGTTGATTTCCTAGTTACAGCAGAATCTACCTGTATGACAGCAGGCCATAGTCAGAAAGTGAGAGCTGATCTCGGGAGGTAGGCAGAGCCATTACCATGGAGGACTATGAATGTTAAGCAGTAGACCTCACGCTGGATTCCGCATTCTTTGGGGAGTCGGTGCACAGAATAGAGCACCGAGGTGATATGTTCATGATGACCTGTGTTGCCTTGCAGGTGGGCTGCTGAGCTTTGCACCCTCTTTTTTTATGCTATTTGGCTTCATTCCCAGATATGATCCTGCTGATAACCATTAAAGATAGATGGGAATGAACACAAATATCAGCCCAATTATAGGTCTCACCCTGGAAGGGTCTGAGTACTTCCTTGGAGGTCAACTCCCTCTGATCTATGTAGAAAACACCTCAGGGAAAGTTTATGATTTTATCTGTTTACAATTTCATACACAAATTCAACACACAATATTGCCCACAACTTTTAATGCATGTTTGGCTAACATCATAGATACTCCATTGAGAGCTGCTGAGACACGCCACCTATTCTTGATAAGATGTTGTTGTTTAATCTGGCAATTTGTTCCAGCATGTCTTTTTCTGATCTGTGCTCAGCTTCTTTCATTAACTATTCTGTTTCTTGCAAAAAGAACCACATATATTCTGAGTATTCTGAAAGGACTTTTCGTTGCAGAAAGTATTTGTAATTGTAAAAGCTGGAATAGCCTTTCAGCTTTTCTAAGGCATAGCTTTTAGTATTGAAGACAGAGTGTCCCAAGATATCTTTCAGAAAATCATCAGGCATGAAGACATACTCATAAACTTCGGGGTTTTTTCCTTCTTAGAAAAGCACCAAGGGTAGAATATTTATTCATAAATTGTCATTTCCAGAATTTCTACTTCGTATTGTAATAAACTTAAGTCCCAAGTTAACCAACCTCTTCTGAACTTTACTTTGGGCATTCTATTGTGCAAAGCAGAATATTGGCTCAAAAAGTATGATAGCATTCTGTTGTGTTCCTGATTATTCTTTTCTCTAAGTAATTTGAAAGAATAATTTTATCACATTAATTTTGAATATAGCAGAAACTAATAAAGGGTAATTGCACATGAATTCCAAGTAGAAAAGATTATATATTTTAAATACTAATAAATACTACATTTTTTCTGAATTTGTGCAAAACTTTGTGCATAAGTATCAACAAAAATCATTCAAACTTTTATCTTGATCTCCCTTCACTGAGTATCTGAGTAGAACTCTGTCCTACAATTTCAGTTTCTGTATACCAATTGTTAATTAAACACAGCCAAGTGCTTCAGTTTTACCTATTTATGTCATTCACAGGATATTGCCAAAATCTATCTAGCTATAACATTCAGAAAAGTCATTAAAACAATCTACCTGCTGGAATGAGAATGGCTTATGAATCCAGCATTTTCTTGCTCGTTACAGTCTTGATTTTCAACGAAGATGATTTTTGTCCCATGTCTGTTCTCATCAGCTCTTTCTAATGAAGTTAATATATGTAAATACAGTGATATATTTCAGGTTTTCTGAAGATTAATCAGGAGACCTCTTTGTCTATTTTGCACTTTTAAAGATTTTGTTTATTTTCAGATAAAATTCATATGTGACAATGTCCCTATGTCCCTGTGTCTGAATAATCAATTTATATAAAAAGACACTTTCTCATTAAGTATTTTACCACATACACATTTCAGCCGGTAGTGTTTAACTTTTGTGACTGTGTTTGCGTTCAGAGCAGACAAGGCAGAACTGCAATAGTAACAAGACTCTGTTCTTGTTATGGGCTGTCTCTGGCTTCTGATGATTTTAAAGTGCTTTGTCACTCTTGCCTCTACATAGTATGTTCAGAATTCTGCCTGGAAGAGAGCGATTTTCAATTACATTCTGAGAGAAAAAAGGCTGGGAACAGGATACTTTGCCGTTTTCCAAGTGCTGTAATTCAGCGCTTCTTTCTGTCATTAGCTTTCTACTTCATCAGTTTTGCACTAAAAGATTTCAAGGGTTTGGTACAAAGGCTGTGAAGATGCGTTAAAATGCAAGGGGCTGATCATACTCTTCCTGTTTCTTCAATCAAACAAAATGCAGACATGGCAAAATTTTTAGGGCTGCTGTATTTTAACAGAAAAGAGCATACATTAGTTTGGAGTGAAGGGAGAGGCAATGAGGGGCTGGGTTACAGGAAAGCCCTTCTATTTGAGCCTTGTACTCTCCCTTTCCCTGCTCCTACGGAGGAATCCAGATCTCCTTCTCCAAGCCCTTCGGTCTCCCTCACCCACTTCCAGAACTCATTCACAAGAACTGATTAAATATAGTTGTGATCACTTTGTTCTAGTGAAGGGAATTATATGCATGTGCTTGTACAACCAGCAGTAATGTTCTTCCTTGTTCCCCCAACCCCAGTTACCTCCCACTTTGAACTCGCAGTCCGTATCAGTCTTCTTCCATTCCCAGTCCAGCCCAGCCTGGCAGTTCCTTCTTCCCTAGAGCCTCAAGATCCCCAACAAAGTGTGGAGTGGAGCCTTCTCTTCCATCGCTGTGCACCCAGCAGAACGTATTACAACCCCACATCAGCTTGGCCAGGAGTCCTCACTTCCACCCTGCTGCTGGCTGCTATGAGTAATCTACCCAGCCCTCTTTACTAGCTTTTCCCAAGGTCCCCCTGGCTCGCACATCAAGTAAAGATAGAAAACAAAAGAAAACAAACCTGTCCAAGGTTGCACTTGCCGAAATCGTCAGAGGGATGGACCACCTTTCCTATGAGGACAGGCTGAGAGAGTTGGGGTTGTTTAGCCCAGAGAAGAGAAGGTTCAAGCGAGACCTTGTTGCAGCCTTTCAGTACTTAAAGGGGGCTTATAAGAAAGATGGGGACAGACTTTTTAGCAGGGCCTGTTGTGATAGGACAAGGGGTAATGGTTTTAAACTAAAAGAGGGGAGATTCAGACTAGATATAAGGAAGAAATTTTTTACGACGAGGGTGGTGAAACACTGGAACAGGTTGCCCAGAGAGGTGGTAGATGCCCCATCCCTGGAAACGTTCAAGGTCAGGTTGGACGGGGCTCTGAGCAACCTGATCTAGTTGAAGATGTCCCTGCTCATTGCAGGGGAGTTGGACTAGATGACCTTTAAGGGTCCCTTCCAACACAAACCATTCTATGATTCTATGAAAAACCTACCCTTTCAACCACTGAGAGTAAAAAAGCTAAGATATGCCAAAGGGAAAAACCCAACCATAGTATGGCAAGACATAAAAGAGAGGGATTCTTCTCCCCCACTGGAGTTGCTCCCCCATGTGTCTGAGATGATAGACTGTTATCAACCCCTTTAAGTCTTTGGGGGTTTTATGAGTATTCTAATATTAGCCTTGTCCACATTCTCAGACTTAATTGAAAAAGGTTCTTGGTATGAAAGGACATGCAGATTTTCCAGACCAGTAGTCAGCTAATTAGAGGAACATGGCTTTCCTTAAGAGATAGGCAGCAATCAAGGGTGACAAAAGGAATTAAGGCTATTTCAGGTCAATGACTCCCAAGAGTTAAGGAGATTATGCCCACTTCCCATTCTAGACATCTGATCAAAAGGGACAGCCTTTGACTCCTTGTGGCACTTATCTAAGGCTGGACCACTTTCTTGACTCTTCAGCGAGCCTGTTTCTTATACAGGACAACCTCGCCAAGGGCCAGATTTGCAAAGTCCAAATGAAAATAGTTAGTTCTACTTTGAGAGAGGGAAATGGATTAGATGATCTCTAGAGATCCTTTGTAATTGCATCCTTTATGATTCTGTAGGCATTAAGCAAACTTTTCAAAAGAGCTTAAGAAATTCCCCACTGATTTCTATAGGATTTAGTCACTTAATCTGCTTAAATTCTTTTGAAGATTTTGTTCGGTACCTACCAACAACTTGCAGTCTGGCCTTCCATCACTTCATATTTTTGTCATGTTCATTTTGGTAGAGTCTGATCTCTTGAAGCCAAAGATGCATAGTCAGAATGTTATTTAACAAATAATAATGTATGCATTTGAGAGGCTACACAGCA
Source organism: Fregata magnificens (assembly GCA_013389945.1). Taxonomy (NCBI): domain Eukaryota; kingdom Metazoa; phylum Chordata; class Aves; order Suliformes; family Fregatidae; genus Fregata; species Fregata magnificens. Next base: position 39,786 of record WAAD01036994.1, on the reverse strand, counting down.
AGTTCCTGTGGGCCAAAAATATCCTATATTTAATGGAATGCTCAAGCTTTGAACAGATTCTGCCCAAATATTTCCTTGCTGTTTCTTAAAAATCACTCTGATATATTTCCTATTGTACTGCCTCTTCATATTTTCCCAAGAAGCTGTACATGTTTAAATAACAATATAATACCTAACAATCTGTTCATTCTGCAAGTCTACATAAACCATCAATTGGCATCCAACAAATTCCAAACTGAAATGGAAGCTTTGGATGATTTTTTTTCCTTGCTTGGAATTTCTGGCATGGTACAGAAGACTATTCCCATATGGTCCTGCAGTTGCCTATAAAAGATTGCTATTAACAAACAGCAGTAAGCTAAAATTCCTAATTTTCATATAACACTTAAGAAATGCCTTAGAAAAATAGATTGCATGCACTTTTTTTTTTCTATTGTCAACCAAACATTTCAGACATGTATATCTCATTATTTGCTTATGACTTTGCCTCACCTTATGTTGCAGAACACCCACCAATGCTTGTCTCTTTTGCCAGCTCTGCAGTGGTCTGATACAAAAATAATATACTACCTCACCACAGTTTTTACCTGTTGATAGCATACAATTCTCTGTCAAATTCAGGTTGAAAACGGTTGCTTTATGCAGTGCTTGCTGGGGTTTGTGCACCACAAACATGTCGCTAGGAAAATATATCAAAACCTTGACAATGAATAGCATTTCTCAAAACTTGAAACCACTAAGCCGTATCTTAGCTGTTATAAATTGGCATAGATGCCCCTGAAGTCAACAGTGCTGTGCCAATACACCTAGGCTATGGGACTGATCCACAGTCATTAGCTGTCCACCTAGCAAAGGTACCGTCCTGTGTTGCTTTGCTTTTAATCTTATGCCAAGGATTTTCTTCTTCCAGGGTAGAAAGCCTGGATTTTTAAAATACACTACTAAATAAATATTGTCATTTAAAATGTCTGCAGTACCTTTTCAAAGCAGCGGGTGGCACTTGCAGAGCAACAAAATGTTCTGTGATTTAGCTTCTTTTACAACGTTTACAGTGGTTTATTGCTTTGTCCTTGTCATTTTGGACAAATGGGATTTCATAGGAGGTAGCATTCAAATCAAGTTCACACTGACTGGACTGAGTCATTTTTTCTGCCTGAAGTCTGTCCTGCCAACAGCAACAGTGAAGGGTGCCAGCACTTGTGGAAGAAGCACTACCTGCAGATCTCCTAATTCTGTGTCGATGGGCACATCTGTGTAGATAAACTCAAAGGAATGTGGGAACCAAGACATGAGCTTTATTCATGCTTTCGTAGGAGCACATGCTTTCCATCTAAAACCTTTTCATCCAGGAAATATTATTGGTAATTTGCTGACCTGTCACAGCTGCTCCTTACAGATAAAGTAACCTGCAGGAGTTCTTTAAAATGTGTTGTTGAAAACATATTTAACAGTAATCAGATGCTGTTAGGTGATTTCAGGACAGTGTCTTATGCTAAAAAATAGTGCTCTACAGCAGAAAGCTATATGGCACTGTTATTTCTGCACTGAGTGTACTTATAGGCTGCATAAATAAGTAAATAAATAAATAATGGCTAATAAAGATACACTGAGGGTGTCCTCACAGTACATCACAATCTGTAATAAAAAACCCAGCAGGCTAAACAGATATACCCTAAAATAACCTCAGCAGAGTATACTGTACTTATTTAATTCCACATCATCTGATCGAGTAATGTCTTTTGTACATTAACACTGCTAATAATTTCCTCTGCAACGTTCAAGAACTCGGCAGGTATCACAAGTTTTAATTGCCATCCTCCTTCTACACCAGCATGCGGCATCTAGACATTATTAAACAAAATACTGATCATCACCCCCATTTTCTGTTTGTACAGTTCCATTGCCTTTGCCTGGTGTGCTATGCAAATTTGGAAAATTAAATGGGAAGCAGGTTGGTTTATTTATCTAATATAGAAATAAGGACACATATTTTAAAAATCTGTAGTACTGTTTGATTTTCTTCAACACGCATATTGACATTGCATGTTGCTGTTTGACTGCTGACTCCTTTAAATGTGAGAAACGGATCATGCATATCTAAAAATATTATCTTGTATTGCTTCTTCTGGATATTTTAAATTTAATATAAATTCACCAGGGTTCTGCTGAAACAAGGACTCCTAAATCCTAAAGAGCAATGAGGACCATCATCTTCAAAAGCCGTAATCCTTGGAAGTGCCTGCATTGTATTGTCAGTTCCATTTTGGACCACTGAGATTCCTAGGCACCAAAGTATAGTATCTTGTGCATGCTCATGTATTCCTGGATTAAAGAACTGGATATCTGGCTCCAATCTAAATTCTGTCACAGTGCAGAGGCAGACAGGATGGTAACAAACCTTCAAAACTTCACCTAAGCCTCAGTCCATTGGGTATGCTTAGACCACGGTCAAAGCCCAAGGACATACTGCCTCAGGCGCAAGTTTCACAGCTAGTCCTTCTGAAAAAAAGTGCAGGAAAAGTAAATGCACTCTTTGCACATAACCTGGTGCAACACCCTGTGTTCTGGTCCCTTTCCCCATTCCCATGACTTCTTAGACATTTATTTGTTTAAACATCACTGACTAAAATTCATGAACAGCTTTGGGAGTAAGAACTAGAACCCAGTCTTTTCTCCCCCATCTCAGCAGCTCCAGATGTGGGTTTCTTCCTACTGCTTCACTTTGTCTCTCTGGCTCTGTGGATGTTGCACCTGTGCGGTGGCCAAATACCAGAGTGCAGCGCTGTCCTTGCAAATCTCCAGCAGACAGCTAGGGTGTTCATTGAAGGCATCAAAAACAAGGGGTCAAACCATTACCAGCTGCGCTGTGCAAGGGATTTAGCAGTATGCTTTTATGCAAAACATGCCTCCTTCTTTGTAAGTAAGTCTTGCTACCTAGAGGGAGGATTCAACAGTCCCTGGTAGACGAATGTGCCAGATGTAAGTAGCCCTTGGCCCAGACCTCCTAGCAGCTTTTCTTGAGATGTTATTCTTCCTTGCTGGCACTCAGTGGTTTAACATTTGGCTTGGGGAAGCACTAAATGTATCTGTACAAGCACCCAGCCTCCTTATAAAGTATTTGAAAAGAAGTCAACTTCTTGCTCCCGCTTTCCCAGGGCACGTTCCCTTGACAGCCTAGGTGAATTTCCCTGCCTGGGCAACATGTTTAATGCCGAGGTGTTTTGACACCTGTTTTAAACACCTAATAGAAGTGGTCTGTGCCATATAAGAAGCTGTAGACAATTTCAGGAAAAATTATTTGCCTCTGCTTTTTTCTGAAATCAGATGAGCAAAAACTGGAAATTTGAAAGGAAATTAATGGTTCCTGTGTTTGAAATCTTTTCAATTTCTAAGATGTTAACAAGCAAAGAATTGTTATTAGAAATAAATGGACATAGCACATTAGTAGGCAGCATGCTTTTTTTTCCCTGGTGTTTGATGTAATTGCAATTTTATAATAGGAAAAAACCAACTGAAACAAAAAAGCTGGTTTTCCACCTTCATTATTCCCATAAGTTTGATGTTCCTAGTTGAGCCCTGAAGAATTTATTAGCTAAGACCTTGAGAAAGAATAAATACTCCTGTGGTTTGGAGGTTTCTTTCTGCAATTCTGATAGGGGGAAAAACCAGTTATCTGAGATTCCAGTTACTAATCACTGACGTTAGAAGAAAAAAGATGTGAAAGAGTTGCCATTGCTTTCACAATTTTCAGTTATATCTAAATCCATAATAAGGTACCATGCTGATAAATCCACTAAACCTGTGCTGAGGTACTGCAAATTAGTTAAAACCTACACAAATATCTTTCAATATATGAAATATTTACCCCTACACAATATTTAATATAATGGTATATCTCATACTGTGATTTTCAGTTTATTTTGATGTTAACCATATCCAGGGAATGGAACAATTTTTTGTTTTATATTCAAATATTCAACAATTCTGTTACTATTTTTTTAATCTTACCTGGAATTCCAATACCTTATTTTCCAAACTACATTCTGAAATGTTGCATACTTTATTTCAGTTTTCAAGTTGCAGGTTTTTTAAGGAACCCATAGAATCTCAAAATAGTGATGTTTTCAAATCATCTATGTTCTTAGTTCCACAGGCTGTACAGAGATGGGTTAGGCCTTAAGAAAGGTTAAAGGAAAAGGCACATGTTAGGAAAGGGATTGTAGCTTGCTCTTACAGATGTGGCTTAAAAAGCAAAAGCCATTTTATTAAGGACAGCCAGTACAAGTTTTAAGGCATTTTCTAGGCTTCTGTTTTTCTCCAAAGTAAAACATCTTACTGTGAATCAGAGTCAGTCTGAGTCTTGAGAGAGGTTCTAGCAAAATTGTTTGTCGAGTGACTCTGGATTTGAGGTAGTGTTTTAGAAATCTATTACTTACATCCTTAGGTGAGACGCAGATCAATTAAACAAATCCAATATTTATAATAAATAGTTTTAATGAAATGTGCTTAAAGATTCCATTTCAGATCGATCAAAAACAGGGCACATATTGCTGGGAGCTGCCAAATCTCTCTCAACCATTTGCTTCAAGATAATGATCTCCAAATGGTTGACAGAGTTAAGTCTTACAAGGTGCCAGAGACTTTCTGTTCATCACAAGTGCAATTCCTCAGCTAAATTCTTCGGCTGTGATTTGTTCCTTTATTTGCCATGTTTGTCACTACTTGCTTAGGAATTAAATGCTTGTTTTTTCTTGTATCCCAGTCCTTTCATTTAATGTCCAGGAAGTCCTGTTCACAAGAATGTGC
>WAAD01036994.1:21221-34947 GCA_013389945.1 Fregata magnificens | reverse complement strand
AGATGGCAAGGGCAAGAACAGGCAGGCAGGCCTGGTTTCAGGTGAAACAGGAGACCTACTTTCATCTCATCTAACTCTAGGCACTGAAATGAAATATCTAAGCTTTGTTAGCCAGCTCTTCTGTATAGTCAAGGCACCACCAGAGTATGGTGCAGCCTAGTCAAAATCCAAAGTGGAGGAGGAGTAGCAAGGATCAAGACAAAGGTGTGACTTGGGCAACCGGAGAGGAAAAGAAATCTGTAATAAAGGGAATAATATTAGTGCTAGTCGACAAAATTATCTGCTTCTTTGCACCCAGAACTAGCTAAGGATTGGTATAGGGAGGCCTAAAGCTGAAAGATAAGGCTAGGATCTTACACATTCCTCAAGGAATTTGCTCTGTGTGACCATTTTGATCTTTTCCACCACCCTTTTCCTGGAAAATGACACCAGTGCCACAGATTGTGAAAAACAGCTTTATGATAGAGAACATTATGTGTTTAATTTTACATACACTCAGCATCATAACGTTTCATTGGTCTGTCAGATACACATGCTATATTTTACGGCAGTTAAAAAGTACACTGTCTTTTTCTTAATTTTATAGCTCCGTAAATCTGTTTTCAGCATCAGAGCAAGAAACCTTCTGGAAAAAGAAACAGCAATCAATAAAATTCTAAGGTAAGAGCCAGCAATGATTTGATATTGTTTCGACTGCCATCTAATTTCTCATAACCTTGTTTTTCATGAATGTTACTGTATGTATAATATTTATGATAGTGTATGCTTTTGTAGCACATCTATTGCCTTCATCATCAAAGATAAATTGCTCTTTTCTCTGGATATATTACATGCTTGAACAGCAACAAGAGAGAGATTGTTCTTCAGTATGTATTTGAATTCTGTGTCATGCAGAAAGATCATTTTTCAGCTCTTTTCACACCTTCCTTCTAATTAACCAAAAAATGTCTCTTCATAAGCGGTGTTATTTTGCCTAAAGAATTCCAGCCTAGTTCTTGCGTATATATGCATATAAACATTCACAGGGGTTGTACACTAGAAAGCATAGACTACAGCTAATCGTATTCCAAGTAGGAAACATACAATAAGAAGACCAGAACTGTGACTTCTGTAGAAGGATATCCTGAATGTTTTAATAATAATAACAACACATTTCGGTACTCCATATCAAGTAAGTACTCAGCACCGTAAGTAAATAATGCACTCCTAGGTCTCCAAGACCCATGTCTAAAGTTATCATATGGGTAACACCATGCTGCAGTGTTTCATGCCACTATTGGTTTTACATTAGAATTACTGTCATTGATATGAGGTGCGTTAGCAATGCCAACAATTTATAGATCATTCTTTTTTTATATTTACATTCTTGCCAAAGCAGGTGCATCTCCAGAATATTGTGAATGACTGGTCCCAGGTAAATAAGCGGTATAAACAGGAATAACTGATCTGAGAAGTACAGCTGTGGGATTAGATTAAGTATGGCCGTGTTTTATGAGGAGCAACGCACTATGAATTCAGTGTGACTTATGAATTGTAAAGTTTCTTGAAAAGTGCCTAGTAATTACATGCCATTTGAGAAATACTACAGCTCTTTAGTTCTTTTTAATACTCTGTAAGAATACAGCACAGGGAGAACTGCAGAAATTAATGTGCAACTTTATCTGTCTTTAAACCCGTGGTAATTAAAACTTGAACAATTACTAATTCAAATGAATGCTCTTTGTCAAAATATTATTGAGAAATGTGACTACAAGACTATAAGTATTCCATTTTAACAAAACTTAGTGCTCTGTTTGTAGGCATTTCTTTCGTTAAGTGAATGTACCTTGATTTTACAGGCATTACTGTTATGGATAGATAAATACAAGTCTCTTTGTCCTAATCAAAAACCTTTTAAAAATATGTGTTTAGATACAGGCTTCATAGCAGTGTTTCAGTAAAACATTTCTAATGAAATTCTATGTTATATTACAACTGTGAAATGTTATTGACACCTCTAGGTTTACACAAACGTCAATTTGTTTGGCATGTTTCTTACACTATACCACAGAGGAAACATGTAGACAAAGAGAGTACCCTACTGTTTTATATTTAAAAATTTTTAAAACCCTGTGACATCTGTAGGGGCTACATTCTTTCTTATACAGAGGAAAAAATGAAGTCCTGCAAATTGAAATTCAGAATTCTGATGAATTCTTCCATCAGCATGGAACTTTCTCCTTTTCAGGGGAAGTCTGAAGCAGAGCAGGAGGAGAATCCAAGCAAACCATTTTTTGGACTTCACTAAGTTCTCAGAGGTGCCAGGACAGAATCAGAAATCAGGCCTTCCAATTTCAGTCCTGCTGACTTCCACTTGGTCCTTCAGAGCATGGCTTCTGCCAAAGTTTTGTATCTTGGAGGACTTCTCATCAATTCACCTCTGAATTCCTCTGAAAAAAAATTTCAGAGGCAGAAAAATAAAGTTTTAATCTATTGATCTATTACTTTAATGATCATGTTAATTTAATGTACATTTATTGTGCTTTCCCATCTACTTCCTGGGTCATCATTGATGAACTTTTGAGGAACACAGAGAAAAGGAGGGAACTTCTGTCAAGTAAGCAGAATGTGGGATCATTTGTTTTCTAACACTTCCTAGGGATGCTTGTAAGTCATTTACAAAGAAGCAGTCTTTAATCTCCTCCTGAGAAAAAGGAACAAATACTGTTTATTGTTCCTTGTTACTGCCTCAAAATTGTTATGTAAACTCTGAACTGTGACATCTCCAATGTGTCTGCTCCAGCATAAGAAAATTGTGTTCATGGTATATCTGGTGGACACGCTGATAGAGAATATTGCCAGTGATGGGCCTGCTGGTCCTGAGCACTGCCAGTGTTTCTGTGTTGATGCCAGTGTTGATGCAGGGGATTTTTGCAAACAGAAAAAGAAGTTATAAGAAAGGATAAAATTTACAGCTGAAACTTTGGATTCAGTTCAAGGAACATAGGAAAACTCAAACTGACAAGACATGAGATATTCTTTTTCTTATTTTTACTTTAGTTGTAAATGCTGTACTCCTTAATAAAAGTAGCTGAGTCTCAGCTATTCAGAGTATCTGACAAAAGAAGAAATGGCATTTATGCCAAGAACAATAAGAGATAACTCAGGATGTCCCTTCTGAAAAGATTCCTTCTAGCATCTTTTTGATTTTTGTCTACCTGAATTAAGGAGCTTTTATCTAAAGCAATGCCTCTACACAGTAAAGCTGCCCATGGGCAACTTCAACTTGATAAAATTGCCATACTGAAAAGAGAATTTTAAGTCTGTTCTAGCTTAAGTCCACCTCTTACCTTTTTCCCCCTACTTTTTAAACCTTGTCAAATTATATTTGAATTCAGTTCTGAATGTTTCAACATAACCAACCACATAGAAGGAATATGCATTACACACAGGTACTTTTAAGTCTCTCTTGTGCATCCTCCTCTATCCACACCTTGTTTTTCCCTTTATATACTGAATTGCAGCTTGACATCTTCTTCCCCAAGAGGAGGAAGAAGGGCATAAATAGCTCTCAACCACCCAGAGAGACAGTTCATACATTCAATCCTAGGTGTGTCACCTGCTCATCTAATGTTACGTTATGCAGCAAAATGGAGGTCTCAGGTCTCTTCATTTTCCTGCAACTTTCCTACTGCACTCCAGGGAAACCACCTATTTTCTGAATATCCTTGCTTGGAAACCAACCTTCACCTTGCCCTCTTGAGGTCTTGGTGCAGTTAGTCCTGGGAACAGTCAAGGATGTAGCAACTACTGTCGTGGGTACTTTGACCAGTGATTTGCATCACTCCTGCGAGTGTCAGAGCACAGAGAGGCTTAACTCTTCACATAAATCCGTTCTGAGGTGGGGACTTCACCCATCTGAGGAAAATGAAATGAGATAAAAGTGAGTTACAGACAGTTAGAACAACTTTTTCAAAACACAATCACATTTCATGAATTACAAACAGCTCAATTTCTTTCTGAAAATTATGATGCATTTCCCTCAGAAGTAATAACCATGTCTTCTAGCAAATTTCATTACTCCCGCATGTCTTCAGTGTTTCCCACTTTTGTCTCACTCTCTTTTGCTGCGGGCACTGCTTTTCATCTTAAAAGCAAATTTTGTGCCTGTGGTTCTTCTGACCCTCATTTCTTGTGGGATCATTATCTAACAATGGATGTCTAGTCCTTTATTAGTCCCACTGGCTTTCTGAAGTAGAGAGGGTGTATAAGTTCCAGTCAAAATGTTGTGTATAAACCAGTGCATTCTCTCCAGTGCTGAGGATTAGTTGTAAACAGCACAGAATAGTAGGGAAACTGAGCAAATTAAAAGTAGTCTCACATAGTACAAAATATAATCAAAGTATCAGTAGTGCAGACCTGATTCTGGTCTCTATTAAGCCATGCATCACAGAATCACAGAATGGTTGAGGTTGGAAGGGAGGTCATCTGGTCCAACCTCCCTGCTCAAGCAGNAGACTCCACAACCTCTGTGGGTAGCCTGTGCCAGTGCTCAATCACCCTCACATAAGGGTTTATGCCTTTATTTTATAAAATACAAGGAATAACTTAAAAGTTCTCTGGTCTGTTCATAAGAAAATAAAACTCACCAAAATCACAAAAATTCATTTTATTATCAAATACATATTGTGACAGTTTGGGAAACTAACATTTTTTAAATGGGCAGCTTTTTATTTGCTTTTCATTACAGCTGGTGCTATAGTCAAACTGTAAACTGATGCTAGGGGTATGCAATAGGATTTTCACTGTTCTAGTCAAGATTTGTCTGATATGTTTACTGGACCTGAGGGAATAACATAGCTCATGCTTAAGTAGAACTTTCAGTTTCATAAACAGCTAATTGAGTGAAGCATGTTTATCTTATGTTTGAAACTGAGACTGCCATGAGTGCATCTTGGGGAAAAAAAATAAAATAATTGCTTCAATTAAGTATCCAGTTCCACTAATTTGCTAATATGCTAGAAGATAATTCAGGCTGTGTTCATACAAGTATTTCTGCAAAATACAGTGGGTTTCTTCTGAATATTGGAATGAGCAAGAAACAAAATTCTCTGTGCTTCTAGAAAAGTTATAAAGTTAATCTCTGAATAAATTATCTCTGGACACTAATACAGTAGTATAATACACCACCTCTCATAGAAGAATGAGCAGACATTTTCATTAGTTTGTTTATCACAGGAACATACACGTTTTGGTCGGAGGGGAACTTTGGAGGCCATGTTATCCAACTGCCCACTTGAAGTAGAACTATTGCTAACCCTGGATCAGATGCACTTTGCATCTTCCACCTGCTCTGGTTCCAGCACTGCATTACCCTGCCCTTGAGGGAGGGTTTTCCTGATGTCCCATCTGAACCCTCCAAGCCACAGTTTCTGGCCATTGGTCACTGCTCTGTCATCTCACAGTAACAAGAGTTTAGCTTCATGGTTTAAACTCTTCTTCACGAAAACAAACAAGCTCAGCTCTCTCAAGTTTCCCTGGAGGTCATGTGTTGCAGGCCACAGACCTCTCGTACCTGTTCCTGTGTTTCAGCATCCCTCTTGGAGTACCAAGAACTGTGTTCCAGGTGCAGCCTGTCCAGCTCTGAGTAGAGGAGGGGTAATAACTTCCCTCTGTCTACTGGCTACACTCCTTAATATAGTAGGTGGCTTGCCTTACTGATGGCAGGAACACATTGATCCAGTTATGATCCAACTTACTCCATCCCATCCAGACCCAGTGCACAGTGTAACTCCCAGATCCTTTTCCTCAGCCAGCACTCCACAACCTGCATGGATGCATGGAGCTATTCTGTACCAGGTGTGAAACTTTGCACATTTCCTTGTCTGACTTCCTGAAGCTTTTGCTGACTCAGTCCTCAAGTTTATCAGGGTCCTTCTGGTTCAATGCTCTACCATTCAGCATGTCAAACACTGCTTTTCGCTTGTCCACATAGCCAGTTGTTTCATCATAGAAGCCTACCCTTCGTATCCTTTATTAGAAATTTGCCTGCATTAAATAACTGACTTGCATTAGTCAGTTCTAAATCACAACAAGTTTCTCTGTATATAATTTTTGTTTTCCCTCTTAAGAGTATGATTTTTTTCTTCATAACTGCGAGGTTTTGATACCATGCATTTCTCAGAACAAATGTTGCAGTTAAGCTCAGATGATGATTGTTGTCATCAGGAGCAAAATCCAGACTTAGTCACCACCTTCTTAAATCTCCACAAGCGTATGACATCATTGGGTTTCACCTGCCTCCTGCAAAGACAAACAGAAAGAAATACTGGAATGCACATATCCATTGGTAAGAAGTAGCTCTGTTTTATTGGGTTTGTGCCAAGTGACCATCATGTTATAGATCACTGTAAAGCTTTGTTGTGAAGCAGAGTTAATGGGCTGTGGAGTCTCCAACTCTGCAGGTATGGAAAAGGAAGTTAGACCAACATCAGCCCAGAATAGTGTAGATATCATTGATCCTGCTTTGAGAGAGGTGATAGACTAGATGGCCCTTTGAAGTTCCTTCTCCTCCATTGATTCTATCAATTCTTCTGTAATCCAAGGAAAATAATTATTGTACAAACATCTGGTAGAGGAAGAGCTGAAACAGCAAGGTAAGAATGACAATGAGAATACAAAATGGCTAAAGGAAAGAAAGTATGCTACCATAGTTCAACAGACTGAGCAGACACTAAAGAAAATAAGTGACTATTTGTTTTTTCCTTTAGAGGTATATGGAAGGAAACAAGAAAAAACATGGAAAAGAAAAACGATGAATTATCCAAGTTGCATTAATAATTCATTTTATTTTACCACCCAAATTCAGATTTCTTTAAAAAATAGTATATTTTTCCCAAAGAACCGTAGTGTAGCTGTGGTGAAAATGTGCGTTTTGCTTGCTATTCAAACAGTGCCTTATTGAATTAAGTTTATAAAATGAAAGAGAGAAACACAAGAACACCTATCAGGTGGATTCACCACCTGTCACATTTAACCATATTTTCCAAGTTAGGTGGAAGTATAATGAGAGCATAGGAAGATTTAGTAAGAATACAGTCATAGTGAAAACAGTGCAGAATGATCTTGATAATTGAGTGTTTTACTGAAGCATACCACACTGCTAAGACTTCAGTGTGAACACATTTCAGGGAGAACAAGAACAAAAGTACATAGTAATATATGCAGTTACTACAGAACACATAAATACTCACTCATTAAAATAATACGGAAAAACAACAAATCGGTGTTACGCTGGGATGCAAGAAGATGAGTAAACACTTGTGGAAAGGATGCCTCCCTAAAAAGTCCAAGAGTGAGCCATATGCATACTGTCTGCAAGAGACCTCCTAATATTTATGAAAGGTATAGTATTTTGAAGTATTGATCGAAGCATTTAACATTTTGCATTAACTCAAAGAATGTTACTTGAACACTCTGTTCACTACTTATTTTTCAGGGGTTCCAAAGCAAGAAATAGTTTAAAGGACATCAAAAGTTTGGACCTCATAATTGTTTGCAGGTAATACAAACTATGTATGTAACCCATAGCCTGGCTTTCTGATAGCCTACCAAATCTCATTTTCTTTTTCAGGATATTTTATTCCATTTGGGCTTTTCAAGGCAAATTTAGAGCGTGTAGTTTGCAGCTGCTAGACTGTGTTCAGAGTTCTGCAAGTACAAAGTCCAGAGGCTTGACATATTTTTTGTCTCTTCTCCTTTGTTTCATAATATCCTCTTTCCTCCACAAGTGAACATGAACCTATGTAATATTTCATAGAGCTGGTATAGGAAGACGGGAAGGACAATTTCAGCTAAAAAAAAAGGGAATTTTGCCTGCATTGGTCGAAGAAAGGTTCAAAGACTCTGACCAGCTACAGTTATGTGAAGATGTGTCAAGAAAACATTTATTTTGAACTCTAATTTGCAAACCACTGAATTTTTAAAACTGTGACACAGTGATTGTCCCAGGTGTGGGATTCACCTCCAGACTATCAGATCTGCCTGTGAGCTAAGTGTTGAAACTGTCACTGAGTTGACAGAGGTCTAGTCAATACAGACAGTGGAGCCCAGTGAGATCTTTAGCTGAGTGCTTTGTCTTTAGATGCCCACTTTATGATTACTTGAATAGCTTCCAAACATCATTAATTAAATTAATTGACCAAGCATTCAATGAAGTTGTCCACATGTGGACATCTAGTAACATATGAGATGCCAGAGGATGTCTAAGACATCCTCTTGAGGATGGCTGGTAATACAGAAATTTGTGCAGGGGACCCATACCCTGCTGGAGCAGCAGCTAGAAGCCAGACAAAATACTTCAAGGCATGGCAGGTGGAACTGGCCACCTCTGTACGACCAATTCAATTGAGTCCTACTTCTCCACTGATTATGAGGGAAGCCTGGACACATGGCTCACATGTAGGCACTGAGAGTAAGCACATAAGTGTAGGTGTCTACAATAAGAAATCAAATCCTATTGTAGATTATTTTAAAATAGACAACTTTGCAATTCTGAAAACTTCATGGCACCTGCCTTCTTTTTCAAAAGTCCCCGACGATCTGCAACTCTAGGTGTCTAAACAGCTGAAAAATATCCAGATCCTGAGTCAAAAGGATAACAAAGCGTGGCTTTTACTAAGAATTAATACAAGGAAGATTAAGGCACTAATTACCATCAAGTGGAGAATGCCGGGAGAGAGGCTGTCAAAAGAAGCCACAGCCTTTTCAGCACAGCATTTTTTTCTCTGAAAATACCAAAAGTTTCTTTGCAGTTACTTGATAAAGATTTCTGATCTCTGTGCTGTGCAACTGGCATTTCATTATTTCTCTGTTGACTTCAGCAGGAGCCGCAGGGCTTCCAGAGTTATTGAAAATAATAAATTACTGTGAAACTTCAAAATAAGTTGCCAGTGTAGCAACGTTATTGTTGGATACTAGTGAGGAAGCATTTCTTTACCGCGATGGTGGTCAAAGACTGGAACAGGCTTCCTAGAGAGGTGGTCGATGCCCCAAGCCTGTCAGTGTTTAAGAGGCGTTTGGACAATGCCCTTAATGACATGCTTTAACTTCTGGTCAGCGCTGAATTGGTCAGGCAGTTGGACTAGATGATCGTTGTATCTCCCTTCCAACTGAAGTAGTCTATTCTAGTCTATTCTAAAATGAGGCAATGGATATAAATTCTAAATATGGATTTAGGAATCTAACTTAGGAAGAGATCATAGACAATCCTAACAGTGTTTCCATAGGTCTTACCCTTTATGCATGTCCATTCTGTATCGTATATGGCTCAGAGTATTTAATTATACCATTAATAATCAAATAAGCCATCTTTTTATTATTCAGGTAAAGAATTTATTGTTTGAACATTTAATGTTCTCTTTTATTATGGACACTAAGAGTTTATGTATCTTGGTATTCAAGTAACCTGTGTACAAGGACATGAAAAGTTCATGTACAAGTCACTTTTTGATGTCAAGAAAATAATTTCTAGCTGTTAAAAGGAGAGTACAATAATTTATATTTACAGGAAAAAAAGATAAGTTACCCTCTTTGTCACGGCAAGAAGCCTCTATACAGAAGTCACACCCCAGAACTTTCCATTGTCTCTGCTGGGAAAAACTGGATTGTCATTTTAATGAAGTTAGGTAGGATCTATTTTTAGGAAATAATTTTTATCTGGTTTTTTTTAACAAGAAAATTGCACAGGCGTTCAAATGATATCTCTGTTGTCTTCTGACAGTGTTATGTAGTATCATCCTCCATAATATAATGTTTAAAATCCATTGATATTTAAAATGTTCATGATTTGGCTAAGATGATGTGTGTTTTATAAGACATACAGTAATTTTCTTAAATGGCATGATGCTTCAGTTCAGTGTAGTGTAATCTAATGCCCTCTGTAACAAGAGTAGCACAATGTATTTTTCTAGCATGCTAGTATGATTGGCAGTGATGACATTGACAAGCATTCTAAGCTTCTCATTTTTGTTCCAGATCTTGCTTTGGATCCCTACTCCTATCATTTATGTGTGTAAATCCAAAAGAAGGAGAAATAGTGGAGAAGAATGAAAAACAAAGTCATAATGGGGAAACAACACGCCTGGGACACCTTTTGCCATCAAGCATGATCATCCCATGGTGTCAAGGATAGCATTTATCCAAGCTTTACAGTAGACTGGTGAACAGAGTGGTCACTCCAATAGCATATAGTTTTTTCATGTTTTCAAAAAAAATTGAGATTCAATTATTAAAAAGTATGAAATATTGCCAGCTGGGTCTTGTGTGAGTTTCTCTGAATGATTGTGTAGCACAAAATGAGCAATAAGCCATGCACTGTGTAAACCTAAAAGTGCAAGCCATGCACTGTGTAAACGTAAAATTGCAGCATTCCTGGAAAGTTAAAATATTTTTCCAAAGTTGGCCGAAGTGCCATTTCTCAGCCATCAGAGGACTTGTGCCAGCTCTCTTTTAGTGGAAGCCTCTCTTTTTCTTAAGCAAATCCATTTCATTGTAGCCAGCAAAATAAAGATATGCATGCTCTGTTTCACCGTAGCACACTTACTAGCCAACCATCTGAATGAAATACTCATTTCTGCCAAAATAATATAAGACATGTTTGCCAAAATTCAGGAAAAGCAAAATTAAACGAACGAGCAAACAAGTGAAAAAATTCACACAACAAAATGCTGCAAGTTCAATGCATTCCCAGAGAGCAGACATTTCATATTACAGGATATCAGCAATGTGCAGCTTTTCATTTCAGACCACATATGGTCCTAGTTATGTAGAAGAACACTCAAAGATATCCTGTAAGTCTTGAGTGTGTACATAAATATTTTGCCACATACAGCCCTGAAAGGGAGCTGCCCTAAAATGACAACTGTACTTGTACTATTCCCTTCTTTATTGCTGAGAACCTGGTTTTACTGATGAGTAGTGCATTGCTTGACCCTTTTCACACTTAGTGAAGTCTTGAGGGACCATAAATTCTACAGCAAACTGCAAAAACTTCAAAGATGGGCCTTGATAAGGCATGGAGAATGTTCATCAGATGACTGGTTATGTTGCAGAGTGGGGACCATTGCCTTGGAAATACCATGTTTTCATGGAAAGTCCATTGTTGTTTTATTCTTATTGTCTGTTAAGCTGTGCACTTGCTTCCCAGAAGGCCAGGCTGACTTGTCTGAACACACTACCTCAGAAATTATCATTAATACTGAGAACTCTGTGTCATCATCATTATATTTCTTTGTAGGGCCTGTACTAGACAACGCATGCTGAGTGGATCCTTTGAGGGGCAGCCTGCAAAGGAAAGGTCAATACTTAGTGTCCAGCATCATATACGACAAGAACGCAGGTAAACATGGACAGAAAGGATGGTTTAAAAATATTCTTAAAATAAAGGTGATGAAAAGAATTAAATTTAAGCAATACCTAATGTGTGAAAAACTGAAATTACTTACTTGTACAAAGAACTGAATTCTAAATTCATTGTAACCATAATGAAATTTATTGTACTGTATAAATGGAAAAAAATGCCTTTTTATTTCAAATGTCATTTCCTTTGCCGACTACAAAGCTATCAATTTAAAGATCAGAAGGAAAGAAATTGGCTTATGTTAGACTTGATTGAAAACAATTGAAGAACATATAAGCTTCTGATGTTAGCGAGAGAAAAATGATAAGGATTTGAGATATTGGGTGGCTGGAGAGCAGTGCTTTATAATGGCCATCTTATAAAGGTCAAAATTTCATCTTGAGATGTATCGTTGAATTGATTATGATTGTTTCAGGTCACTGAGACATGGTTCCAACAGCCAGCGAATCAGCAGAGGAAAATCTCTTGAAACATTGACTCAAGATGTAAGTCCTCATAGAAATGATGGTTTCAGTTTGAGAATATAAGAAATAAGAGTATGTACTATATAATAAATGCTTGTGTAAGACTAATGTCTATCTATGATCTTGTTTACAATTTGCCTTTTGAAATCTTGAAAGGAAATCATAAAACGAATACTGTAATTGCGGTTAGAATTATCCTCAAAATAATTGGCATGGTTATTTCAGTGATAGACTTACTGGTTTTGAAACACTTGCTGAGATAGATTCACGGAAGCTGTAGACACTACATTAGGAAGACAACAACTGCTACCCAGGACACCTTAAAAAGCCTTACTCTGGAATTACACAAATCAGTAAGGCTGGCAAAACAGCACTTCAAAATTTCCGATGGAAGTTTAACAATATTTTTCAAATACGAGAGCTGTCAGACAAAAGGACAAAGACTAAAAGGGAGAATAGTAATCACAGATTTCACTGTGGTATAGTTTCATGCAGTTAAGTGCATTTTCACTTCTGCAAATTCATAACAATAATTTTGTGGATCTCTGTGACTATGAAAATTCAAGGGGTGATATTAGTCCCTCATTTCCAAACTATGGTAGTCATTTTCTAGATGTGCTTCATACTTAAAAACAACTGCATAAGAAGTAATTAATGAATTATTCTGCATGGTGGTAGGAAGAAACTGTAGGTTACTAATCTTTTAAAGCAAACGTGGCTTTGCTTCTGCCCAATAGTAGAGGTAACACCCAGCATTACCCCTCCAGGAGTGCTCCAAAGACTCACTTAACTCTGAACAGTAAGTAACACTGATTGTACCCTCCACTGGATGAGCTCGGGGAACCGTCCTCCCTTCCTCTCCCCTCTCCCTGCACTCTGTAGTCACTACCTGTATGTTCTGCGCAACTTGCTGCCTGGCAGCACATGCAGCAGATTTGAGAAGCTGAAAGGGTTTCTAAAGCCTTTTCTTTCCCAGGCTTTGCCCTTAGTAACTTTGATGGTATTCATCCCAGTTCAGAGAGATCGGCTGAGCTTACAAGACCTTTGCTTTTAAAGTTGCAACTTTTAAGTTGCATTGGATGGGACTTCATGCATGAAATTAAAACTGAAATTAACCTTGATGAAAATAAGCAGTCTTGTGCTGCAGATAGAAAATACTGTACCATATGCTTGACTGAGTTGATGTGCAGTGCATTTGGAACTAAAGATTTTTCATTTGAATCTTTCGATGTAAAATGCTGTATCTTGCTTTTATCTGAAACATTAAAAAACAACTACCCACACACCTCATTTAAAAGGAATCATTTTGCTTCTAGCACTCCAACACAGTGAGATACAGAAATGCACAGAGAGAAGACAGTGAGATAAAGATGATCCAAGAAAAAAAAGAACAAGCTGAAATGAAAAGGTATTTAAAAATCAAAAGTCTGAGTGCGCACTTTTCTGTATTAAGTATTCTCTGTATGAAGTGAAAAGTATTGAGAGTCGTGATGAAAAAAGAAAGAAGTGTAAGGGATTTTTTTGCCAGGTATAATGCATATCACTTAATGATTTACATTCTATCTTTCAAAAGGAAAGTCCAGGAAGAGGAGCTGCGAGAGAATCATCCATATTTTGATAAACCACTTTTCATAGTTGGTCGTGAGCACAGATTCAGGAATTTCTGCCGAGTGGTGGTACGAGCTCGCTTTAATGCGTAAGTTTATTCCATATCAACAATTGGTTCCAACAAGTGTTTACTTTCATATCCTCAGAAATCTAGGTTTAACTTTTATTTTGAAAGGAAAACTGCATATAATGTGGTCACCACACAAACAGGCAGTCAGTTGCCTATGGTATGGTCTTGCTGTTGGAAGAAAGGATG
>WAAD01036994.1:0-12619 GCA_013389945.1 Fregata magnificens | reverse complement strand
TGCCCCTGTACTTGGCACTGGTGAGGCCGCACCTCGAATACTGTGTTCAGTTTTGGGCCCCTCACTACAAAGAAAGACATTGGGGTGCGGGAGCGTGTCCAGAGAAGGGCAACGAAGCTGGTGAAGGGTCTAGAAAACAAGTCTTATGAGGAGCGGCTGAGGGAACTGGGGCTGTTTATTTTGGAGAAGAGGAGGCTGAGGGGAGACCTTATCGCTCTCTACAACTACCTGAAAGGAGGTTGTATTGAGGTGGGTGTTGGACTCTTCTCCCAAGTAACTAGCGCTAGGACAAGAGGAAATGGCCTCAAGTTGTGTCAGGGGAGGTTTAGATTGGATATCAGGAAAAATTTCTTTACCGAAAGAGTGTTTAAGCATTGGAACAGGCTGCCCAGAGAGGTGGTGGAGTCGTCATCCCTGGAGTCATTCAAAAAAGGTGTAGACGTGGCACTCCAGGGCCTGGTTTAGGAGGCATGGTGGTGTTGGTTGACGGTTGGACTTGATGATCTTAGAGGTCTTTTCCAACCTTAATGATTCTATGATTCTATGATTCTTGCTGTTTCCCATCCAGGGAATCCTTGTGGTCTATCTGGTGCAGTAGCGCAGTAAAAATTATTTAAGATCTAACGTTATGTTTATGATTAGTATTCTGATAAAGTCATATTTCCCAACACCTGAACAGGCAAAAAAACCTCTTTTTAATTGTTTACATTTTTAAGTTGGTTGGCATTTTGCAAAATCAACTAAACAGCCACAATTATTTTAATTCACTATGTGCATGGATAAAGAATGTACCAGCAGTGGTAGATTCAGAGCCATCCTACACTAATGAAATAATATGCTGTGATTTGAACAGTTAGTGAAACTCTGACATCTGCAGAAGTCTTTGTTTCTGTATGCTTCAGACAAATTCTTCCTCGAGTAAGCAAATTCAGTCCTCTTCAGCTTGATCCAGAAATAAGCAAAAACGGTCTTAATCAGCATAACTGTAAACTTTGGGGAATGTTTCGTTATTGCAGAAAAATGTTTTACCGCAAGGACATTTATACCACCTGTTGGCTGTGTCAGGCCAGATTTTCAAGAGCCAGATGTCAGTATAAGGACCACATTTAAAAGAAATGTCTACATCTGAGAGCTCTCTTTTTCACTGAATGGTTGGATTTTCAGAAGCACCAAACCCTTAACAATTCTTCTGGAATACAACTATTTACCTTATAAATTCTTGAACATTAATTGGGCTCCTTGGATTATCTCTCTCAGATTGTAGAGGCATGTGCTATGTGCTAACCTAGCCCAAAGAAGGTACTTTTAATGTTCAGCTGGAAACATCCTCTTGAATCTCAACTGATACAAAAGGTCACATTATATCATATAGGAAAGCCAAGAAGATGTGATGTCCTCTCAGTAAGTTTTGCTTTAGACCATCAGTTCCCAATGATAATGAAATAAAGAACAACATTTTCTAAACCATCTTGCTGACTTTGGAGTCTGAACCATTTATGTGGGTTTGAGACTGGTCTCCTTCAGGTAAATTTATTTTAGAATCTGGCCATCAGATCCATTTTTTGATGAACGCTGTATTTTGCTAATTTCATTGACAAAAACACTAAAATGCAGCAACATGTTATAAGCTTTATTACTGTGAATCAGATTCTGTGTAACAAGATAAAACATACATAGGGATTGAAAAAAATGATGCTGTACATATTTGTTGCTGTTGCTATTGTTTTGTTATTCAGAGGCTTTCACACCAACTTTGCAAGGTATTTGTTAGTTAGACGATGAAGAATCAAGGTAACAAATAGAACAGCTTTATTGCTGAAGTTACACCTATTTGTGTACTGCATTTCAGGGCAAATCCTCGGAATTTTAATTTTGACAATGTGGGGAATGCAATGCTGGCACTATTCGAAGTTCTTTCATTAAAAGGCTGGGTGGAAGTCAGAGATGTTATTATTCATCGCGTTGGGCCGGTAAGGAAGCACATCAGAGTCTTTGAATTCTACAACACATACTTTGATTTGTTTTAACGATTAATCTTATTTTTTGTCTATTCAGATCCATGGAATCTACATTCATGTTTTTGTATTCCTTGGCTGCATGATTGGACTGACCCTTTTCGTTGGAGTTGTCATCGCTAATTTCAATGAAAACAAGGTACTGAGTGAGGTGGTTTATTGTGTGTAGAACTGACTCTGTAAGAAACCTGAAACTGATATGACACTGTCTACGTTACCTGTTAAGACTGCCTTTAAGACTGACTTACCAATCTTACATTCTGCAAGCCTGCAAGTATGGCTTCAGACACACCTGATCCATATTTGCTACAAAACCCAAGCCTAGGATGATAGCAATCCATCACACACTCTTTCAAAGCTGTCTATTTACGATGCAGCTGTATTGCCAGATGGAGATTGAACCTAAAGCACAATGTATTTACAGATGCTCCAGATTCTGCTGGTTTAGTTTGATGTAGGCATACATGTGGTGGCAGGTAAAAAGACATGTTATGCTTGTACGTGGTACAACTAAGGGGTCTCATTAGAGCCCTACAATTGCAGTATTTCAGATCCAAAGTAAAGCTGCATGGCTTTTTCCTGGCAAACAGCAGAGTACCTTGTAAAATTAATTGCCCATCACTCAGACAAAAAAGTAGCTAGTGTTCTAGGAAAAAACTGCAGTTCACATGGGCTTTGTGGATTACCCTGAAAAGTAGAAAAACCTGTCCCCAGGTGAATTGTTGCAGAGCAGCTCATGTCTACACTTGTTAAAGATAGCATCCTCTGGATGGGACTGCCACATACACACTGCACAGCCCTTAATCTGACTTTTTTTTCTGAGCCTCTTGTGGTGCTCCTGTGGCACCAAGACATAATTTTTTTTTTCCATCTTTCAGTTCGAAGTCCCAAAAATCATGTCTGTGTTGCAGCTAGCTGGAATGATATTATTATCGCTCATGGCACTGGAGGAAAGGGATGATTGTGCGCTCGGGGGCTTGGGGATGCAAGACAAGCTGGTGTGCTATTGCTGGACACAAACTGGGTGCTGGCCATGGCCCTACTATGGCCATGGCCCGAACTCTGTAGCAAACACTACTGTTGAGTTTGCCCTTCAGGCAAACCACTTGACTCCTTCTGGAAGGGAGCTGAGCAGCACACTACTGTCTGTCCAGTATGGGCAAGCAAGGCATCATGAATTGACATCAAGCAGGTTGCAAGCCAAATAAATAGGCTGAAACCTCTGCTGTTCAGAAGGTATTTTTATGTTTGCATGACTCCACTGTAATTTTCGTGAGATGAAGTGCAGTCATTCTTGTTAAAATACATCTGTTCTAGAGAACAAGGAGCAATGTGCTATTCATTTATTTTCTTATTCACTAAATTTTGACTAGTGAATTAACAAAGCTGAAATTTCTCCAGTGTGAGAATTCCACTGGATTTTTATAGATGCTTTTACCGCTTCCTGATCAGCTGTGTAATATTACTTTTCCTTCAAATGTGTCAGCCTTACACTGATGAAATCAAAATATTTTTCAGCAAGTCTTGAAAAAAAAGATTAAGTAATTTTATTTAAATTACAGGTAATTAAAATATTCTTTAAATGTTAAAATTATTTTAATGTTTTTCTTCTATAGCTATGATGCATTTAGCTATGTATGTTTCTGTCATGTACATCATAGCTATGAAACTCTATCGAGTTGTTAGCTGAGCATTTCTATCATATAAATTGTTTCTTGATTCCCCTTTACACTTTCTACACAGGTCAATTTCCTCAAAAACCTGTTCATAGGCATGAGGGCAGGCGAGAAGAAGAAATATCACATTACAGAGTTCGCTCTTAAATAGCTTTTGATCATGGCTGATTAAATATCTTTCCTTTACCCTGTTGAGGTGTGGTGCATGTGGTGTTGAGGAGTGAGGAAGTGGTGCGTTTCCCCTTTAGTTTTGCGTGTGGTCTTGAATGTATCATCTGTCATGAATTCTGAGACAGCTCTGTGGGCGATTGAGAATCATCAGGAGCCACTTGCTGCACTGGGTTGCTTTGCTACACCTACAGGCATCTACTTTTGGCCATTGTCATAGGAAAAAAGGTACCAGAGGAGCTGGAACTTTGCCCTTACTAGTATGACTTCTTTTACTATGCTTTTGTGACAATAGGCCCAATCTTGCTAAGAACTCCTAGTCTTAGTCTCCTAGACAGTGTTTTCACCCTTAGTTCCCACTCTTTCCATAGGAGTCGTTCACAAGATCAAGTTCACTGTGTCAGTCTGTCTCCTGCATAGGCAGCTTGTGAGACTTCTTTCACAAATTAGTGAGATGTCATTAACTCATAACTCATTATTCATCTGTGTAGTCAACTGTCGACTATGGAGTAAGGTGATCTGGGCCAACCCACAGGTTACTTTTGAAGTGATTTATCCACAATATCAGCGTAAATCTTTCACCGGTTTTTTTATTTTTAAGGTTTAAAATATGAACATGAACTGGGGAAAAATACCCTTAATTATATGTGATTGTGTATCAGATTCATATTTCATTCCTTCCTCCTAGATATGCAGGTTTAAAGACACAGGACAGCTCAAAATCATGTTTATGTTCACTGTGATTCAAAATGAGAAGGAACAGGAAGGTGTGAACATCAGGCTTATAAGGATTGTGATCACAGGAGATAAACAGTTCATCTTAGCTCAGATTACCTCTGCATGAGCTGCCAGCATAAATGTGGAAGTCTGAGGTGTAGGGCCTGAATTAGGGTTCCCATTATTTTCAGAAAATTATCTGATTTTTACGTTTATCATTTTGGGGTGGTTTTCTCTGCTTGTATGTTTTCCTCAAACTACAGCTACTTTTTCAGATACGAATGCTCTAGTCCCTCAATTCCATATCTGAATACAGGGAAAGGATTAGTCTGAACATCAGAAAAGCTACTCACTAATAACAGTTCCCTGTAAATTTCACTGAACAGGCACATCATGCAATATTTCTGTGGAATTTACATGATACTAAAAATACAGCCAGCATAAATCATTCATGAATAATGTCGTCTGGTTCAGCTTCTTCAGTTGTTTCTTAGTAACCTCAGGTAGCTGCTGTGGCATGTCATGTTTGTTTTTCTCTCTTTTTTCTTGAATACCTGTTACTTTTTATGTATTTACTATAGGGAAAAGAAAACATTTTCAGATTTGAGTTGAAAAGGTTAATATGTTAGTTAATTATGCAGTGTGGGAAAAAATCTCAGCCCAATCAATATTCAAGTAGAGTGAAGAAATGTCCAGGAACTGAAAAAAAAGTCAAGTAAGGTAGACAGAAGGCCTACAATTAGTCCAAGAAAGAAGAGAGCAAAACAGTCCACTGTGTGAGGTTAAGTTGCATCTTCTTAAAACTGGCCAAGCTATTGGTGTTTTAAGTAGATGATGGCTTTGGAAAGCTCATGACTGATACATGGTTAGAGTAGTGCCAGGAGCTGGTGAGGAGGGTCAGAAATGGACAATGACTGGATGAAATATTTTACATGAGAATGAACAATTTTCTAAAAAAAAGCCAAAATATTTTCAGATACGCTGTAGTATTTCATGTGAGCTGTCGGAGTTGCAGGCCTGGAGACATTGGACTGGGAAGTACCACAGGGGGCTCTGGGCTGGGTCCTCAGCTGTCCCAGTGACAGAGCAGTAGCCCAAAGCATTCCACCACCACACCCATTTCACAACACCCGTGCATCTCTTGTTGCAGCTCCCAAGTGCCACGTGTTCAGTCGGCAGTGAAGGTGTGATTGACTCAAATATTATCTGGCAGTTTTGAGCTGAAGTTTGAATGCAAATGCAGCTCCTCCGACAGTAGTCCCACTCGTGGGGCTCTGCTCTTTGGTCCCCTTATAATGATGCTGCTGGTGGAAGTGGTAGTTTCTGAGAAACAGAGCAACTTGGCATCACTATTTCTGAATTTTACAAAGATCCACTTTTTTTGCCACCTTTTGTCTTCTTTGTGGTGAAAGCTCTCCCAGAATATAAATGAGACACACTCATTTGGGTGAATGAGCTGCCTTTTAATTTAGGCTTTTCTAAACGGTACGGTCTGGCCCTGACACAAGTAATAGGCATCCTTACATCTGTCGCTTTGTCTGCATCGTGTTGGAAGACACCTCCTCCCAGGGTGCCATTTGGGGATGCAGCTCCATAAAGAGATTATGTCCACCGAGAGGGAGCTCTCCTGACCTTATCAGTCGCACAGCCAGCCGCAGTTCCAGCGCCTACACAAGCCAATGCCGAGGCAAGCCCCAAAGTTCACACCAGCCCTCGCCCAGCTCAGTGCGGCTCCGTGCTGACTGGGGGAGCAGCCGAGTGTCTGGGAGACAGGCTTGTGACATTTACCTTGAAAAGGTCTCACTTGTTTTTGTAACTCCAGACTACTTCCATGAGATTTTACAGTTCTCTGAAGTGATAAGGGCCTCATTTTGTTTTGAAGGTCATTTTAAATAATGCTGAATTCTGTTAGAGGTTTGCTTGTTTCTTCCTTTGTTATGAAAACACTTACATTACCATCTACCACCACCCACCCTGAAGGTGTATCTCCACCTCTGCTTGTGCTTCCTTTGTGGAGAGCTCTTGTAGATTCATAGCATACTATTATTTTATTCCAATTACACCCCAAGCAGAAGAGCTGTGGAGAGCAGCAGCGGTCTCCTACAGGGCTCGTTCCCTGAGAAACTGTAGCGGCACTGACGAGCCACAGGATTTCCTGCAGCAAAGTCCAGACAAAATCGACCACTCCTTAAAACAGTGCTTCCTGGCAAATGATGTTCAGTCAAATGGAAGACCTCCTGCAGTGTTTCACTGCCCACACTGGGCTGCTGCTACAAAGAGCAACAACTGTGCCTACTGAGTTGAGTCCCAGAAACTCACAGCTAATGCATCCAGAAATCCTCTTGAGTACCTACCGGCTGATACTTTGACTCCTTTACCCAAACAGTGTGTTATTTAAGGAGAGTTGCATATGTAACTTTATTTCAGGCACCAAAGAGAATGTTGTTTTCATCTTTACAGCATTAAATGTTCTAGCTTTTATATGACAAAAGCTTTATATGCTTCTCTTTGTTTATTAAGGGGACAGCTTTACTGACTGTAGATCAGAGACGATGGGAAGATCTGAAAAGCAGACTGAAGATAGCACAACCTCTTCATCTCCCACCTCGTCCGGGTATCAAAGATATTTTGATTTTATTCATGTTGAGCCCTAGTGTTCATAATTTGCCAGGAGTCTGCAATTCAAATTAAAATTGTAATCGTGAGGCCACTAGGAAGCTGTGCATAAGTTAATGTGGAAACAGGCTCCAACTACAGATCTCTGCATAAGGCTATTAAAATCAACCCCAAAAAGGTTGTGCTTCGATGGTTTTAGGATAAGCCTTAATGAAAAAATGAACTTCTAAATGAAATATATTTGCAGTTGGCTGTTAATGATATGAATGGAATGTATTAACCTGACAGCAGTTGAATGATGCACTTGCCCTACAAGTACCAAAGCCTTCATGCAACACTAGTGTTCAGTATTTGAAATTACATGTTCAGAAGCCCTATTTGATATGGAAAATTGTAGCAGAAAATTAGAAATGTATTTTGAAACTGGTAAAGGATTATTTTGCCACTAATGAACATGGCAAATATGTCATGAAATAGGGGAAAAATACCACCGTGTATTTTAACTCTCTTCCTCGAACTCTTTCTTTTTCAGATAACGATGGCTTTAGAGCTAAGATGTATGATATAACTCAGCATCCATTTTTTAAGAGGACTATTGCTGTACTTGTTCTGGCCCAGTCTGTGTTGTTATCGGTTAAGGTAATTGTGTTTCTTTTAAGCATTTCATTATAGTAGTAAAGCATGTGTTGCACATTTCCAAACACCAATTAACGATCAGTTGAGCCATTACTGTGATGAATGTAGGGAAACATGATTTCTAGATACAGCAATCTTAGTTGGCACTGATCACTGTAGATTAATTGTAAGTTGTGGAGCTGAGTCAATTTCTGCCTTTTTGTAGTCTGGTCCACTATTTTTAATTTCCAGTTAAGCTGTAAATCTGTGAGAGAAGAATACACCAAGATGCCATTCCTGTCTGAGTATATTTTAAAGTTAAATCTATTCATTAAAAAAACTTGCAAGAAAAGTTAAGGCAATGAAGAGGCATTTAGTTCTGTTTAACAGCTACTCTTGTATGAATGGATTTTGTTTGCATTTCAGTGGGATGCTGCAGATCCGGTGACTGTGCCTTTAGCAACAATGTCTGTTGTTTTCACCTTCATTTTTGTCCTTGAGGTAAAGTAATATATTTTATGACTTCTTGATATTAAGACTAGTATGTATATATTTCATTTTGGCTTTAGGAATGTTGAGTCATTCTTCACTACGGTTTTTATTTCTGAGCATGTACATTTGGGGCTCTCCATGTCACTTATCTTTAAACATGTATTGTAGAGATAAACTTTTAATTTGTTACAGTCATTCTTCACCACCACCTTGAGCTTTGTGTCCTTTTATATATATTCAACTCTGAGCATTTCAGCTTGTGTTTTGGTGAACCCAGTGAACTCTTTTCTTGCAGAAATCTCAGATTAAATTCACTCTGTACAACACAAGGTCTATGTTATATCATGGAAGTTCTGCTCAATCCATTTATATTTTGCCTGGTCCTTTGGAACAGGGTGCGTTAATGCCTACTACTGTGTAGCTGTGACATCATCAAACCTCTCAGTTTTGTTTTGGTTTTTTTAAGTACCATATTTCATTTTAATACCTTTTAATAAGCTATGTCAAATTCCAGTATTGTCTATCTTTTGTTGCACAGATCTGGATGCTGTGTAGTAATGGTTCTCTACCTATGAGAAAATTGTCATCACAACAAATTGTGCAAGGTGTAATTAGCCTGTTTTCATAAGATTTGAATTTAAGGACTTAAACACATTTTAAAAAGCATTTTTTTTTTATGTTGTGCAACAAAGCACACGTTTATGAGGCTAAAGAAGGTGCTTCCTCTGTGGTTAGTACATAATTCTTTTATAAGTTTGTGGTTGAGCATTTTTCTTTTCAGTCCCCTCTGAATAGCTGATACTGACCACTATCAGAAACAGGATAGTAGACTACATTTCCCACTGCTCTGATCCAATATGACAGTTCCTATGTTCCAGTGATAGGTTTTGCCAGCAGTGATGAATAAACAGTGAAGAATACCTTGTAGCAGCTGTAGCTAGAGTATGTCCGTATTGTTGCTTCTTTTTTCCCTACCCAGGAGAAATCAATATCTCTTGAGAGACTGAGCAAACACAGAAAAGTTTGATTTGTATCATACTCAGCCAGGTTTTAATTTACCTAGTAACTATGTCTTTAGAAATACTTTTTTCTCTTATACTGCCAGGGGAAACAAATACACTTCCAGAATTTCAAAGGAACTTTGTCAGAGCCAAGAAAAATTTGTTGACTGTCTCAACAGGCAAGCTATCACACTGTGTGTGCACACAATTTATGGACAGAGGAAGCAGCTTGCTGTCCAGGATCTTCGCTAATGCAGCATAGCCTGGTTACAGTCTGCTATGTACATGGTCTGCTACCACTAGCAGACATGGTCCATGGGGAAGGCCAAAGCTTTCTGCATAGCTAATGGCCCTGTGTCTAGTATAAGGGCTCCTGATTCGGTCTTAAACCTCTACTACTCACATCAGTATATGTGGTATAGAAGAACAGGAAGAATTCAGAGATCTCACTTTTGTTGCCAAACTGATGATCACAAAATAAAGTGAGATGTGATTTTTTTTATTTGCATGGTGTGGTATTCAGTTCAAGATTATAGACACCTGAACTTAGGTGTTTAAATTCTACATGTGAGGTGGGTGTTTAAGCTGTCACTCTGATCAAGGGAGATGTAGGGTGAGATTCAGTTGCCTAAATAACTGAAGGCATCAAAAGCTTTTTTGGGTACCCTAGCTGATCTCTCCTTACCTCCACTAGCTGCCACAGAAGGGCAGGGGTGTTTGCATGTTTGCAGGTCTTATGTCATCCCTGCCAGCCCCATGCATCTATCTCCAATATTCTAGGGCATCTCAACTGACTGGATAGAGGTCAGGCAAGATACCTTCAGGTACCTCAAATGATAATTAGAGATTCAGAGACCGTATTCTTCATTTTGTAGTCAGGCTTGAGAAAACATTATACGGCAAAAAACTAGCTGGAAAATCAGACTTTTACATCAAACTAGTGTCCCTTTATATACAGTTTAGGTTTCAGAAATGTAAAGAATCCTACTAAATGGCAGTGTTGCAAGGTGGAATGGAAAGAATCATATAATGAATGCCTGACATTTATAGCCTTTATATAGTAACACTTGACTTGCTTGGAGATTTGATATAAATTGTGTATGAGAAACTCTCTGGTGTCCCCTCTACCTGCATCACCCTCCCTCGATATCTGTTAGCTGTTGTGGCTATTCCTTGCCAGTATCTATTCTTAAGCTTCCTGCCTGCACTCCTATTACCTGTATTGGAAATGTCAAGCACTTTGGCTGCTGTTTTTTACCAGGAACATTGTAAAATGTACTGCCTTTACTGTTCTTAGCTTTCTTCTCTTACATGCTGCTAAGTACAGATGGTGCTGAGTACAGATTATTCCTTAAAGCAAGAAATATTTGCAATATAGGAATGCTTTTTAATTAATTTGAAGTATGGAAGCTACAGAACACAACTATATTCTTGAGTTCAAATGTGCTTATGTGATTTTAGTCTGCTCCTGGACAGCTAGATAGGTAGGATCCTACTACCTCTTTTAGCTACACATTATCGATATAATCATTTTCTGACTTCATATCTTGGTTAGCTGTTAGAAATCCTAAGCCCACATTCGCCTCAGCAATCTATACATTAAGCATTCAGTCTGAGATGGTCAGCTGCACTCCTTCGTTACTTGATGGAGAGAGAAACTTCCAGAATACTGCTCATCCCCTTGTCTGAGTTATCTGTGGTCTTCCACAAGTACCAGCTTTCCTCCATCTAAGGGAAGCTGATATGATCCGGTTAGTCTAGCAGCCTAACTTGTCTTCATGGGAGCAGTCAGCTGACATGAAAGCTGCCCTTGGTTGTTTGAAAATATTCATAAGATGAACCCAATCAAACATTTTAGAGGTTTTTATAGTAAGAATTAACCATTTCTTCAGTACAACTGAAAAATTTTTTTTATCCATAGGTCACAATGAAGATTATTGCCATGTCACCTTCTGGCTTCTGGCAAAGCAGAAGAAATCGGTACGATCTCTTGGTGACATCTCTTGGAGTTATATGGGTGATACTTCATTTTGCCTTACTGGTAAGATTTGCAAAACACAATTTCGATGATTAATCTTGATTTTATCTGCTAAGCACCAGCAGTAGTATCACTGCTATACATCCAGATAAACCCTTGGGAGTTTGATAAGGCTGAAATATGGCTGAAACAAATTAAGCTTGATGCTAAGAAGAAGGAATCCTTGTCTTGAGCAATGATGAAGTGCGAAAGTTGTCTGATACGAGATAGTCTGTGAATGTGGTAAAAAAATGAAGTCTTTGGAAGGGATGTGAGTGAGGAAAGGAAGGAACCTGAAGAGACTGAGAGCTCTTGCAGCAAGGAAGAAAGAAGCAATGCACAAAATCCAGATAGGAACAGAGGACTGGAAGAAGGCACAGGTTCAAAATTGCTGAACAGTACAATCTGTCCCAAACCCAGCAGTGATTCTGGACCACTGGCTTTGATTAAGGGGCTATGTTTAATCCGAGAAGGCATGGAGGAAAGGGGAGGAAATCAGCTCTCCCTCCATCTCCTCCCGGTTTTTTAAAGTTGGCTAAACCCCTGGTTCGCTTACTTACGAGGGAAGGAGAAGGGATAGTTGATGCTTGTCACCAATCACAAGTTGTGGAAGTCACCACCCTAAAATGGCTGGCGGCTTCTCTCCTGTCTGCCCCAGGCTCTGTCTGGAGGAAAACCTGTCTTGTGTGGCTAGTCATTTTCCCCTGACATCCACAGTTTGCTCCCTGCTGCTGAGTAGCTTGGAAAGCCTGAGGAGTTTCTGTAAGCCAGCAGCTGCCTAGACAAGTAGACTGGGGCTGCTGGACATATTACAGCCCACCTAATAGAGAATTGAAGGTTTTTTGGTTTGATGTGTGCGGAGGTTGGGTTAGTGGTTTTGAAGCAGTAGAGCATCTTCTGTTTCTTACTGCTCCACTGTTATTGAAAGATTGGTGCTAGTAGTTTATGATTTCTCTTATTTCATACGGTGACTGCCCTACATTATTAAAAGACCAATTATCCTGATCTTTCCATGAGATCCCTGGGGGCCCATGTATTAAATCTTCTGTGTTTCTGTTCCAGAATGCGTACACATACATGATGGGGGCATGCGTAATTGTCTTCAGGTTTTTCTCAATTTGTGGGAAGCACGTAAGTATAAATTAGGAACTACAACCATTGCAGTGCTCATATATAGATTAACGGACTAGTTGCTACTCATCTCTACTGCACATTCTGTAAGGCTCCATTTTATATGCCAAAAAAGAGACTTAGAATCATAGCATCGTAGAATCATTAAGGTGGAAAAGACCTCTAAGATCA
>WAAD01036993.1:75361-125149 GCA_013389945.1 Fregata magnificens | reverse complement strand
CTCGCTAGCACACCGTCCCTCAAACATTAGCGTGCTGCCCCCAGGCTTACCTCTAGCGAGCCTGGTTTTACCTCTTTCCCCTTCAAATCTAGTTTAAAGCTCTTTCAGGGAGCCCTGCTAACTCCTGTGCAAAGGTTCTTTTCCCCCTTTGAGACAGGTGTACCCCATCCGTCCCCCCCGTATCACTGCCCATATATCTAGTAATTGTTTCTCCATGCTCCATGTTAAGAATATGAGAAGGACCAAGGTGGAAGAAAAGTGGTTTTCCCCACAGCATGTAGCAGGTTACAAGCAAGCTGGGAGAAGACCACCAGCCCCTTACCCCCCAGTCCTGTGTGCTCTTCTGTCCATTGGCACCTCTTTCGAGTTCATGAAGTCATCTCTTCAACAGTCTTTTTCATTCTCCAGGAAGACGAGAGTTAACCACTGAGAGATAAACACATGCAAATATGAAGACCGCCCCCTCTCCGAGGGTTCACCTCGTGTACACATGGGTGGAGCATTCAGACCCCTGACCGGCGGCCAGTATAACTGAAATTGTTACGTGAAGGCGTGCTCCTGGTGGCTGACCACGTGGCACATCCGCTCGATAGCTCTGCCCCGAGAGCGACATCCATCTCGGGACAGTGCAACGACAGCGAGAACCACCACTGCGGGGACTGCTGTGACTCAGCAGGCACTCACCGGCTCCTGTCGGGCCTTCACCACAGCAATCAGTCCCGGCTACGGGCTCTCCACCGCTACCTTCGATCCCTCTCCTGTATCTTCTATCTGGACAGCTGGCGCCAGCACGGGGAAGACAAGAGGAAGACACTCTGTATACGAGTGCCACCGTCAGAGGGAAGGAAAAACCTGCCTCGGGCTGGGCCCCTTAGAAGGCCAGCGCTAAAGCCTAAACAGTACGTGATGCACGCACGTGATCAGCAGAGCCCTCTGCCTCTCACCTGCTCCATTCGGGAACCTGGGCAGTCAGCTGAGCGGTTACGCAGGCCTCAGCTACAGTGGTTTCAATCCCTTTTGCAAGCATATTTCACCCCTTTCACTGCTGCAGGGGGTGAGGGGATAAAAGCAGGGCAAGAGCAGAGGAAAGGCTGCCTTGCGGGCTGTTTCCCAGCCTCAGAGTTCCTGTGCTTGGCCTGCTGAATCGGAAGCAGCAGCACCGAGCTGTGACTCGCCCTGTGCTCCAGGCCCTGCACTGCCGCCAGGACTTCAGCCATCCTCAGACTCCACGTTTTGGCTGCGACTCAGTGGTAACTGTCACCCGCACGCCAGCCACGCGCACGGGGAGCTGGGGCACCCTCGACATGAAGAATGTGTCATTAGGGATGATGGAGTAAACAGCAATTCACCTGAAACCAGCTTAGCCAGCACACATTCCAGAAACCAAATCTAGGAAAGAGGCACGGGTCCACGGTGTATTTGTTTGGCCTGGTAACTAGCGCTAGGCATGGGAGCAGATGCACTTAGTGGAATTCCCCCATCCACTAGCATTATGGGACACTCCCACTACTGTTCTGATAATTACTGTTAATCATTACTATTACTGAAGTGACCAAAAAAAAGGCTGTCAGGATCAGGCCTTTATTGTGCTGGCTGTTGTTATGCAGAGGTGATGAGACAGCCTGCCTCAGGGAACCTATAAAAACGGGAGCCCAATTTATCACTACAGTCACATTTCAAACTAGGACACTGTGGTCCGCAGTGAAGCTCCCCTACAACTCGAGCAAAAATAAGTCACGGCACTCCCTCTGGCTCACACCAGCTTGGAGCCAGCCTGTTCATTTCACGCTCTCCGTCTGCTGAGATGCAAGCTAGAAGGGAAAGAAGCTGATCAGGAATACTTTGGGGTGGCAATGCTCAACAAGATGTTCCCATCCTGTGTTTTCCCTGTCTGGGCTCAACCTGCTATAAAACTCCATACTCTTTGATCTCCAGTAAATTTAGTACCACCAACTCCTGAGAGCCAACCGTGAGTCACGTGGTATGCGGAAACCTCTAGGGTTTGGTTTGGGAATGACCAAGACTATGTGAATGCATCTTCTAGTCACCTTCTCCTCCCACCCATGGTCTGAACATCACCTCAGGTCCCCCAGCCTCCCTAGATACCGTTCCTAGGTCGCAGACTGAAGAACGGATTAGCCAGCTTAGCCACAGAGTGGGTACCAACAGGGAGCCCCACGGAAAGACTGTAGGCCTCTGTGGGGCTGAGCAGGGTAGAGATAGCTCCAGCACAGGTGGAAACCATCTGCCTGCAACATCGATTTTTCCTCCCACATATGCAGGTCTGGCTGCTATCAGCCACCGGGAAAGGAGATGGACCCCAGTTTTCTCGCCACAGCTGGTTGTTCCCCAACCCGTCTCGGGAGTGCAGCCTAGATTCCTCCCTGACTAAAAAGCAAAACAAAACGTGTTCAGACCCTGCATATTTTTCTGCTCTCTCAGCAAGGAGTTGTGGGTTTGCCCAAGCGTCAAGGGAACGCAAAGGCCTAGGCCTACCCCCCCAGGCCAGGTGCCCCAGCAACTCGTCCCTACCTCTCCACCCATGGGTAGGGAGGGTGCTGGTCGCCTGCTGTGTGCATGGCAGATAGGACGAGGAGAGGAATCTGCAACTGGATGTCCTGGGGGACAGGTTCCAGCAGCTGGCCAGCTGACTGCTACACTTCCACGGATAACACCTCTGCACGCTATCTACACGTCCACCCCCTCGTCCTCGTTCCTGCAGCTTGATGTTATTTAAGAGACGGAGGAGATCTCCTTCATGACACTTGGAGCGCGTGCGTGTAAATCAAGTGGGACAGGACAAAGGCCAGGGCTGGGTTTAATTAGATTGGTGTCAGTTATGAAATTAAGAACAGCACTAAGCCAGGGCGGCAGTTCTTGATCAATGCTCCCACAGCCACGGTCTTTGTCCTTCATACATGAAAAAAACGGCTATGGGTAAGGGTCAATTAGCCAAAGCTGCCGAACACAAGTTAAGTCTCTGGACCTAGTTAAACTCCTCAATAACAACAGTCCCTCTACAGGACTTGCAAAGAAAACAGGCATCCCTGACAACTACTTTTTTTGTAAGAGTCCAAATAGAGGCTGCACATTAGGTGCTCAGGATGAGACTCTTTTGGCCGATGACTTGCAGCATGCCTACAGCAGAGGTCACCCCTTCATACACAACACACTCACGTTCCAGCTCCACATCCAGATCAAGCTACCCTGCCCAAACCAAGCACACAAGGAGCCTGACATCAACCAAAACAAAGACCATTAAGTTAGCACAGGAGATGGCCTGTCTTAGGTGAAACACGCCAGACGTGAGAGCCTGTGCAGAACATGGTCCCGCTCTTTAGTCTCCATCCCGGCTTCTCAACCCTTCCCCCTGTTTTCTTCTTGTAACATTCCCCTTTGTGAACCAGGAGACAGATTTCCAGGAAGGGCTGCTGTACACAAAGCTAATTACCCATCTTTCCAAATCCACCACTTTAAAGGGCGCACAGCTTAACTAAACTAAAAAAAGAGGTCTCTACGCAAGTCTCTTTCCCCTCTCTCCCAGAGAATTCTTATGTAATGCGCTGCGCACTGCTGCATGCATTTGATTACATTGGGGAAACTTGGATTACCATGTCACATATCATCAGGGTTGCTGACTGCATTGCAAATGTTGGAATTCTTTTTTACGTAGATCTAAATAACATCAGAGCCTTTGGGCAATGGCCTTCGCTTGTTTACATAGTTTTCATAAACAGGATATTAATAATTTCTAAGTATCCTGTTGGAAATCACTCAGCTGTACTTGCAAGGTCACAATAGACCAGTTTGATATATGCCCATCTGCAATAAGTGTGTCTCTACAAAAACCTCACTGCTAACATTGCGCAACTCTTGCCTCTAATTGTTTGTACCAATGCTTCTACTTCATGGCTTCTATAAATTGTTTGTGGAGTTGGTACATCTTTAGAGCATTTGCCGGGGAACTATAAATCAAATAAATAATACATAATTGTTGTCATCATTTTCCATAGGCTTACGCTGTGCA
Organism: Fregata magnificens; assembly: GCA_013389945.1. Lineage (NCBI taxonomy): Eukaryota > Metazoa > Chordata > Aves > Suliformes > Fregatidae > Fregata > Fregata magnificens. The sequence goes on along the minus strand of WAAD01036993.1, from coordinate 121,122 downwards.
GCTCTCATTCAGGTAGAGAAAGCAAGGGAATTACACTGCTCTGAATTCTTATTGCTACATCTTACCTAGAGGCAGGGTTTTTTTTTTCCTTCACATAATTCCACTCCAGCTGAATGAAGACGGTGACACACATGTGTACGCACAGACACACGCACACAGAAAAATCTAAAGTTTTCTTGGGAATTCCTTCGGTGCTGCAAAATAGGTTGTTTTGATGGTCAATAATTAGATACGTGTCAACAATCCTGCAAATTTTCTGCAGTAAATCTAAAAATACCTTTCAAAAAGAAGTTGTAACACTAACCTCTCACGTTTTAGCACTCCACCTCAGGATATATCCTCTCAGCACAGTGAGAGAGAGGCCAAAAGTTCCTGCTAAGCTAAACACTATATTAAGAGCAATGCATGCCTACCCCGGTTGGCACATATTTAACTGACTAGGTAGATAGCTCTGGGGGATGGAGAAGTTGCCTTCACACAGAGGGAAGCTCCAGCTTGAAAGCTAACAGAAAAACAACAGCAGGAACCCTCAGTGTAGGAGAAGTAGAAGCACCAAGCTGTGTCACTCCTAATCCATATGTGAATAACACACTGCTGGGAGTGCACTGATGCAAAGCAGTCCGACAGTACGTCCTTAGCTCCAAAACGAGTGCCTTAAAGAACTCTAAATCCAGGCTACAACTGCGCTAGCATAAGGTCAGATGCCAGTAAAGCGTGCAATAAATAATAGTTGACCCAACCTTAAATACTATTTGGGGAGGTGAGGGAGTCCTCGTAAGAACGTATATCGTTGCTGTTTCCAAACATGCTGCATCTAAAAGAGATCTTGTCTCAGTTTCCTGGTGCCCTTTGAAGTTACGAGCTATTTCTTACCAAACCCCCGGGGTCTGCACATTACACAGATCCTAACACTGTCCCCACGGACTTTAATGCTTCTCTGAGTCAAGTTGGTTTCCCCCAGCTCCCACATCCCTACCTCTGTCATACCCTCGACCAGAAAACACATACGGCCTCCCATCCGAGACACTATGTCCCACACAGAGATACTCAGTCAAGCCGTACACTGCAGTAAAAGCTGTCTGTCCAAGCTACTCCAGCTTACTGTCCTCGCTGAAGATAGTTCTGAAGGTAAAGAGGACACAGCTTACTATCCTGGCCTCTGTAGAAGGGCCATGGCAGCCCCTTAACTATGTGTCTGTCCCTGAGTTGTGGCTGCATTGTGTTCCCCAGCCTCGCGGGTTCTTCTTTCGCAAAGCAGTCCCACGCCTCTAGTGGCACGTGCGGCATGTAGCAATGCTCAATGGCTACTAGCTGGGCCCGCTCTAAAACCCAGCCTTTCTCTTCCCCTTGCTCCCAGCTGGATGCTGCACAGCTCATCTCCCAGCCACATCTTCTCTGTCACCAGCACGTTTCCATCCGCTCCCATCTCCCAGTTCCAATCCCCTACCGCCATCACCCTCATTTGCCGCTTTGTCTGATCACAACCCTGAACAGCAACTGGGTAGGATGCCAGTGCATAAAGCCAAGATTGCCTGGCACAAAACACACACTGGCACCTGGTGGTCTTGCAATGATTTTTCTTCCCAACAGTCCTCAGTATATATCAGAAAAAGGCACTGGACTCGCAAGTCTTGTTCACCCCACACAAAACTCCAGCGGGGACGGAGATAAGCTTTCCCCCATTTCATGACCTTCCCATTCTGCATCTCCTCCCCCCTGCACATACACTTCCCCCCGACTTTGGTAAAAAGGACGACTCATACGCTGTGTCACAAGCAAGAAAAAACTAGAACAGGTCCCATTTCAGTCTGATTCCCAGAATAACCTCAGCAGGGCCGGTGTCACCAAAGCCTTCTTCGACCCCATTTTCTTCTCCTCTCCTCCTATGCCAGTCATTTGCGTGAAAGGAATGGGAGGGCAGGAGAGACCGGTCCTGACATACTCTGAGCCACTGAGAGCAGCCTTTGCTCTGGCTTTAAGAGCTGCCTTGGCTGTACCGACGTGGGGGCAGACTGCTCTGGTGCCATTCCTGCTGCCACCACAAGTGGGAAATCTTGGGCCTGTTTTTTGCACCTCTAACCCATCATTAGCACCACCTGAATAATAGACAACTGCATCTGAAAAACGTGTTCGCTGTAAACGAAATGATCAGAAACTTTTTCTTTTATTTAAAACAATGAGGAAAAGGCAGTGGTGTGAAGTCCAGATGCTACTTATTCCAAGGCAAATCACTGTGTATTGCACTATGAACTCAGCTGGGCTTCAGATTGCTTTGCAGATAAAGCAGGAGGAAACTGTAACTTACACCCACTGCAAGTATATCTACAGCAAAAGAATGAGATAACTGAATGCCCTTGGGGAGATATGAGAGGCATTTAAAGCATAAAAATTGCTTACCTTTCCCTTAGCAGGTAGGCAGATAAACACAAATGCCTCTGTTCGATAGTGCCTGAAAGTCTGATGCAAGCCCTCAAAAGCAAAGGAAATTAAAGCTTAGAGGCAACCATGGTGCAAGGACGTGCAACCCCAGTGACAGAACGTTCCCCATCAGCTCAAAAATAAGCAGCTCGGGAGGACTGCACGAGTTGGCAAAGATCATGGGCAAAGCGAGCATGGGAGGGCAGAGGCTGGTGCTTCTGCGCCAGACACAGTGGCCTGGGTGTCTCACAAGGGCATTCCCAGTTTACCAAGTGCTGCGCTGTATTCAGACTTTCAGTCACATGGCTGCTGGGATAGACACTGCTTACCGCATGCTAAGAAAGGGTGGGAGCAATTTGCTTTACTGCTCTTGCCAAAAAGCCTCTATTAGTATATGTTATGAAAGCTCCAGAGAGACAAAACATTCCTAAAACTACTTTATTAAAATTAATAACACCCGAAACTCCCCCCAGTTGTTTATGGATGGCAGAGCTGAAGGAGGCAAGCAGCAAAAGCAAAAGAAGAGACAGAGAAGCCTTCGCTTCCTCTGCAGTGTGACGGGCCAGGGGAGTCTCTGTATAATTTCACCTGGCTGCTGAAATGCTCCCTGCTTCCCCCACAGTGCATGCTGAGGGCGAGGCTGGTTTTTGGTCTACAGATGCAAAGTGTTCCTTAAGGACTAAGTTTGCCATACCTCAGCACCTACGAGCTACCTTCGCAGCCTGTAATACTTTCATCCCTGTGGCATCCCCGTAGCTATTTTGACACTTCTCTGATGGTAGCACAGAGGCACGCACAGCGTCTGCAACTTAACAAATGCACATGCAGAGGCAGAGACTTGTACCTACATCTCCCATGATCCAGACTCCTGCCCTTCTCACAGATTGCTTCGTCTGTGGACAGTGAGCCCAAGTAGCACTGGCTGCCTCCCAGACTCCTTTTCCTGATTGCTACAGCCCCGATCCATGCTACGGGAGAATGAAAATTTAAAGTTGACCAAGAAGAGAGATATAAGAGTGGCAAAACTGTCAAGGTCATTATATTAAAATGTGATGACCCTTTTGTCCCTTGGGCCTGTTTACTCTGCAAGTTGGGACATGTCAGATCCCGTGCATGGTGGTCTTCGCAAATCAACCCATGCTTTTTTCCCCTTTGCTGCTTCCTTACCCTTAGCACAGGCCAAGTAAACTTTTCACTCGTGTGTTGTACCCAGGTAGCTTGTTGCTTTACAAAAGACACAGGAGATTTAGAAGGTCTACAGTTTGACATGGACCCATGTTTGAAGCTCAAGCTTCTGAAATAACAGGCCTCCAGAAGCAGATGCAAGCTTCTTTTGTAGCATCTAATTCCTCATGATATGCGGAAACCTTTGCTTGGACTTCTTTGGCAGCAACTTGCATTAAATCATATGGAATTGTAATTTTCTATTATTTCTATTAGTTATCATTTTTACATTCTGTGTAGGACCATACACCTTGGGGGAATTTAACGTGTGGGAAGGACTGGACAAAGATTTTGCGCAGAATATGAAGATTGTGCAGCCCCTGATTGGCATCTTTTTGCATACAGATCTGCCACCGTGCCACAGCAGAGCCCCCTGCTCCAAACACTCATATAGTGCTTGGGAGGGACACGGCAGTGGGCACATGGGATCCAGCTCTCCCCCATATTGCTGTGTTTGTTTTTTTGTTTTTTTGGGTTTGTTTGTTTTTGGTTTTTTTTTTTTTTTTTTTCATAACTGACTTCTTTCAAGGATAACTGGATGTTTTCTGCAGGGCTTTCTGCACATGTACTGATCTGCGTGAACGCAAGTTCAAAGTTAGCAAAGTTTATTTTTATGAGAAATGAAAGACAAACTTGCTTTTCAACATTACCAAACCACCTGAAATCTAAATCAGAGCGTCAGCTCTGCATCAGCATGAGGTATGGCATGCACATTAAAGCCAGAGATTTTCTACCATACACACAGGTCACTTTTGTCAACATTTGACTATGCATTTCCATGTCAACTACACATTGCTCACAGAAAATGTCCTTTGGCTTAACAGAAATTCTGTGTGTGGCAGCACACAGCCAAAGTGCTTGAAAGAAGAATGAGCAAATAACAAAGCAATGCACATTCTTAAAAAAATGTATCCAAACGTTTTGAAGACAAAAAGAATTTGGCTCCTATCCAGGCCATGTTTTCTTTTGATACAAATAGATACAACTATTTGTATCGAAGGAGAGAAGCACTCTCACTTTAATTCACTTAAATTATGGATAATGCACAGTCCCAGAAGTCCTATGGTAGGCATGAAGAACGGATGGACAGCTGATACAAAAATCCTATGAAAACACACAAAGTCTAATTCCCACCGCCGTCAGGTGTCGCTTCACAAGTCACTGCTCAAAATCGACAAAGTTAATTCTGCTACAGTTTCATCTGCATGAACAGGAAAGGCATGGGCCCAAATGCGACAGACGCCCCCAGACTCTCCTGTGTCACAGGAACCATGAGCCACTTGCGGTCTGCTCCAAAGCCTAATGAAGTCGATGGAAAAATACCCAGGATTTCAACAGGCTCTATCCAAACTGTGCCCATACGTAGTCAAAGTGCCCCCAAGTTTTCTCCTCCACTCAGGGTTTTTTAACCTTCTAGTAATATTCAAAGCACGCTTGCATTTATGAGTTGCTGTTACTGAATAGCACGTTGGCTTCTATCTCTTACCTTGCTCTTCTTACATATCATGGTACTTCTCACTAAAGAAAACACCACAAACAAATGGGAACTTTTAAGAATCCCATGGCACTCAAAAGACAAACGCCTAAATACCCAAGGACTCAGATGGTGCAAGCAGCCTAAGTCCGCATCCACTGAAGTCAACAGATGTTTTACTACAGCCTGCAGCAAGGCTTGGAGCTAGGCCAGAGCTAATTGGGAAAATCATAGATCCCCACTTTATGATTAATTCTCTTGAAAAGCCTTCAGTGGAGGCATTCAATTGCTACATTTCACAAATACTTAATGATTTCAAAAGCAATCAGACTAACCCTACTGAATCATCTTAAACACCCTTTTAAAGACCTTCCAGGCTGCAGTTTGAATATGGCACCTGAATTTTAAGAGGGCACTGGACAAGTTTATAGTGGTACCCCACACAGAGGGTATCTTCCCTCTGCCTAAATGAGCTGAGGATGTCAACCCAGTGCAAACGTGCCCTGCATAACAGGAGAGGAAAGCAAGGACAGCAGGCTCCATCTTTCCTCCCAACCCCGTGAGACCTCTCGCAGTTTCTTGTCAGTGGGGTGCAGCTCAGCCCTTGGCAGAGCTCAGAACCAGAGTTAAAATGCTCCTTCGCAGCTCTCCCTCGTGCCCTGTTCCAGGGAATAGTCTCCACACAGAGTAAACCTAGGTGTTTTCCTTCTGCATCAAGGCACTTGCTCTTGGTGGGAAGAGGGGACACCTGCTTTGGGTAGGCCAGGAAGGACGCCCCTGAAAGGAACCAGGCCGGACCAGAAGGAAAGGGTCAGGGAGGAATGTGATGGGCCACACAACTCGGCCCGACTACGCCCAAACTCCTTACTGTTTTGCCGAGGTCACGGCCATCTCTGTGCAGGCCTCAGAGCATGTGTGTGTCTGTGTACGACCATGCCCTTTGCCTGCGTCACTCCCCATTCTTCTTGGGAACAATCAGGAAGAAACTCCTGGTGTTTCTTGGCTCCTGCACACATTTTTCATGCACAGGGGAGCACCTAGCCCATAGAGAACATTTTTTTTTTTTTCTGTAATCTTGATGGAAAAAGTAGTTAGTGATGGGGGAAGGAATTCAGGAGATGGCTGAGAAGTGCCTGAGGGAGGAGAACTTTCGAATGTATCTGCACATGAGAAGTAGTGAACGTGCCACCAAAAAAGTCAAGAGAGGTATTAACAAGGCAAGGGTAAAGGGCAAGAGAATTTCCTGTCTTTCAGCTCTTCGGGAGTCCTGCCTGCATTTCAGCATGCCAGTTCACTCCAGTAAACCCGGACAGCCTGAAAGGGAGCAGACACCACAGAAGTCATCCATGGGCAGCTAGAGCTATAAAATTACTTCTAGCTGGAAAAAGAGAAAACACCACGCTTTAGCGTTGGACACACACAGGAGCTCATGCAAGTGATACCCCATTATGAGAAGGCGCAGTGAGCTACAGGCACTGCTGTAATAGGGCTAACTTTCTGCTTGCTCAGCGACCGGAGCAAAATCAGATGTGCCTTTGTTCAATCAGATCCTTTAGACCCCCAGCCCATGCCCTACTGAAAAGGGGTTTGCAACACAACTACCAAAGTCAGCTCTACTGCTGGCACCTGCATTCAACTTAACAGGGGTCCACACATCCAGCAGGGAAAGTTAAGAGCTGTTGTTTTAGGCTTTGTAAGCTGAGCTGCACATGCTCACGCTCGCGTAATGGCTACGACGAGCTGTTCAGCTGTAAAACCATAAGCAGGAAACCGGAACACAGCTGAACCAGAGGACGCTGCCATGAGATACGCATCTCCTGTGACTTTCCACTGATCTTACTCTGCCATTAGTGGAACTAGTCAGCTGTCCCCAAACTTAGTTCTGGGTCTTGAACTTTGTTTTGCTTTGAAATACCCTGTCCCGTTTCTTTTGACTTCTTCTACAGGATCAGGTTGGCAGTGACTGATTTTACAGGTTCATTACGCACATTTGCCTTTTGCCAGGCTCAACTTGCCTTCGTCTTCTTGCTCACGCTTATCTTCAAGTTCACGGTTCTGCACCCCACCACCACCCTGTGAATAAGGCAGCAAGAGAAATTAGTGGAAACTCCTACCTGAAGGTTCTCACAGCCACCACTCTGTTACAGCCATCAAGTATCAATGGATTCGCTCCTGTGTGCGGACCCAGGTCTGATCTCAAGTCGAACAGAAAGCTTAGGTCCCATAGCCTAATCAAATGGGAATTGTGCATTCAGTTATTTCCCTTGATGGATAAGAAAAATAATAGTATAAAGACAGGCTGGCTAGTCTTCTAGACTTGCATTATCCATTGCAAGGGAAATCCTCAGCGCTCACAGATCAACACCAACACTGCTAACATCAGTAAAGCTGCATTTGTTGAAAGCAGCCAAGATTGGGACTATCACATACGTAAAGTCCTGTTCGTCTGGACAGGACAGACACAATGTCCCGTTCAGAAGTCCATATGCAGCATCTGCCTTCCCACTCTTACCAGCAGCTCCTCCGCCTCCCCTGCCCACGTCTACAAGGATGGTAAATCCCAGCTTGCCAAGCTTCAGTGCTTGCACCGCTAGAGACAGAAGGCAGATTAAGCTGCCAAAGTCCACCAAGTGTCATGCCAGAGCTACAAAGACTCGTACCCAACAAACCAACACCTTAGATGCTAACAGTTTCCTAAAATCACAAACACAGGTAAGGCCACTTGGGGGCCCTCCTTGTGTTTCTCTTCCAGAACAGCATCCCTCTGATAATCAAACACAGATGAACATCTGATGCTGTAGCCTTGAAAAGAAGGTAAAAGGCACAAAACTATTAGCCAAATACTGCATGTTCTAGGTACACGGCATGGCCCGTAACTCAAGGTCCCCCCTCGCTGTCCCTGCCTGCCACTGACTCCTCTCAGCCTGCTTCACCCACCCAATGGGTGGCTGCTGGGCTGCCTGGCTCGCAAAGCAGGGATGCAGCAAAGTGCCCAGGTCCTCCCTGTTATGTAAAGCTGTCACGGCTACCCGCGAGGCCAATCTGTTGCCCCGCAACCTTTAAATTCTGCATTAGCATCTATTAATACAGCTTCCTGGAACAGTGCTCATATTCAAATCTGCTGCCAGGCTCTGTCAAATGGCCAGCAGAAGTCCATAAAACACAGTTCATCATGGGGTTTGCCATAACAATGGGACACAAACAGACTTAGTCTTACACATAGAAATGACGTCAAACAAATTAGCTTTGCCCGAGTTAGTCAGACGCTCTTGCAAAGCATGGCCCTGTCCTCTCATGTCTCAGCCTCGGTTGTGCTATTTGTCAGATGGAGCTATAGAGAGGCATCTTTGCACACCAGTCTTGAACATGGAAGACAGAGGAAGGGTTCTAGCGTTCGCCGCGCCCCCAAACAAAAAAACCCAAACAATCCCAAAAAAAGCAAATAACATAACATATTTTATGGAGTGACAGTGACAAAGCTGTAACACTCCTGTCCCTGGATCACAACATGGCTCCTTGCCTTGGGAAGCTGAAGGTGATGGCAGATCAATTTGCAAACAGCAACAGGCACTCCAAAAACTGGGCTTCCAGGAGCAATTCAGGTCTGAGGCAGGAGGTATGGGCACTCAACTCTGGGCTCACAGATGGACCCTGCCTAGGAAGCTTCCCCCATGTTGGCCACCCCAGGCTAGCGCTCCATCCGCCTGTCTCTAATCAGCCAATGGCAATGCCAGCATGCTGCATTTTGGTCAGCCGTGACCAGGAAACACAGCTTGACACTTGAATAACAAGTATTCAAAGTACAGCGAACCATGTTTTTGCTTATTAAAGAACAAAATACTGTTAAAATGAAACATCACTAGGGAGTCTTTACAAGAAAACTTGTTTGTCAGCATTCACCAAATAAACTCAACATGAAGTTTTCATTAAAAATTAATGTTTAAGTCACTCAATGTTAGACATGGAATCAAAACATTGCATTTGGATACCTCTGACCTTTTCATAAGTTGGAAAACTGAGCCCAGAGCTACAGCACAATTTCGCAGGTGGCCTTATTTCCACAATAGGGCAAAAACCCCCCAAACCATCAGATGGAAAACTCCCCAAAAATGGCTATGCAAGACATGCCTCGACTCCCAAGTTCAGCTCATCTTGAACTGCTCTAGAAAATGAGCATTTGAAACAGTTTTTACCCTAATTTGTCTGTGAAATTCTCTCACAGGCTATTTTTATGTTTATATTTTAAAAAAATACAATTAGAATTTTAATTTGACTCGAACGACCTAACAACCGGTTTGGACCAGCTACACAACAACCTCTGTGTTGCTTCTATGTGGACTCAATAGCAGGACATAGACTGTAACTAATCTTTAAAAAACCAGCTACTTGGAAAATTCCATGACAGATGTCTTCTGAGTGTTATGCTTATTTTTGCGTGTCACTGCTTACATTTTGACATCCTTTTCCATGTCAACATTTATCAATTTGAAGCCCCAGCAAGAGGGACAAAAAGATTTAGACTTTGGTGCTACCAATTTCTATCCTTCCGCTAACAATATGTCCCCCAAATCCAGCAAACGGCAACTTAGCTCTCTTTCCAGGCCTTAGGCCTCTGCTATTTCCCTTAAACATTAAGGCAAAGCGTTGGTCCGCAAACAGGAGAAAAGCAGTCACCTACAATCCTGGATGGGCAGGCCAAAGGCCCAGGGTCTATGCCAACGTCTGGCTTCAGGCAACCTAGATAAAGCAACGTGCCCTTTTCTGTCCCTCTGTTTCCTCTTGTATCCTTTCATCTGGCCTCCTAGAAAAGAGGCATTCTCCTCTTCTCCCTGCAGTTATCTAACCTCTCTCTTAGGGGTCTGCCTGCCCACACAGGCAATGGGCTTACATACAGAGTCAAACTCCGCTCTCACTCAAAACCAGTCTGTGCCCCAGCTTCTAACCCCAGCAGCCACGTGAGAGCGTGCTCCTCCCATCTGCGCAACAACTAGCAAAAGGAGCCTGGCGTAACAGTGCTCCCGGCAATAGCACAATAAACATTTTACTCTTCTGCACACATCAGTGGTGTCGGCTGTGCTGTGATACCTCCTTCAGCTTGCTAAGAGCTGCTTCTTACAGAGCCTGCTCTTGCTCCCATTCAATTCAGCGACAGTAGGAGCACCCAAAGTCTAGTCATAGTACAAGATTTTATTGCTGTCACGATAATTAATGACTACTTACACTGAGCATCTGCACTCTTTTTGTTTGTTCGTTAACTAGATATAAAGAAGGAGTCCCACATGATTTCCTGGATTTATAGTACAATAGGGACCTCTACAGGCCTTTCCCTCTTCAGAGCAAGGCTAACGACATGACATGTACAAGCAGCCGTGCATCACTGCAGATGCCATCAGAGCTCTGCAATACAGAAAGACCATAGAGCGCTGAGCTGTGCAGACAGCGCTTTCAGCCTCTCAGTTGGCAGGTCAGGTTGCTCACTGGTACCTTTGGGCCACCAAAGGGACACCTTGAAATGCAAGCAATAACCAGTGCGTTTTTCTCCACTCCTCCTTTTTCAAGTTTCTTTTTCTAGAGCCTGGATCCAGCTACCCCACTGCCATAAAGCTGCTCGGTTCCATGCCAGGAGCTAACAAAACAAGCAGGGCTATTGAAGACCCTACCGATGATGGGCTCCAGGTGACTGAATACAGCCTTCAGATTATTTATCTGCACCATGCAAATTGTCTTATTTCAAACACTTACATTTTGTCTTGACACTTCTCTGAATAGCTCGAAAAGTTAACACACAAACAAAGAAAAATTGCACTCATGTCATACAAGATATAGAGTTGAAATGAATGCTGAAAAAGAAACTCTTGCTGTTTGCCATCAAACTTCCATTTTACCAAGACTGACCCCTCTTTCCCCCCTCTCACTGCTGCTAGTGTGTTACCGATCTACTGGAGAGCAGTTTCTTAAAATAACTCAAAAGAGCAGAAGTATGATTGATCGGCTACAGCACTATGAGCAGGTTTGTGAAGTTTGATGCCTCTCCTTCATGTGACTTTAATCCCTCCCTGTGTTAGTTCTCCCCAGCACATCATCCCCAAAGCACTGCCTTGCTTCATAGGGATGCTCTAAAGACAAATCCATTAAGGACTGCAAGCTTCAAGGGTCATGGGAGCTATTCTGAACTTGATTATTAAACCAATTATTTTGCCAAGTTAGCCTTCTCTTTGTGCGATGCTTTTCCAACTACAGCGCATTTCACGAACCACAAATTAAACAAAACATGGATTGGGGATGTTGCATGAAATCCAGAGTCACTAGCAAATAACCAGTTTCACGGTTACTTTGTAGGACACAACCCTGTACTTACACTCAGACCATATGCTAATTAGCCTTGTGCTAGCCACGTGAGCACAAATCAGTTTTTCACTTTTTACATGCACTAGAAGAAGCTAGGTCACTACAGTAAGTGGGAAGGACCAGAAACCCTGCTGCGGTATTATACAAAACATACGCTTGGTTACCGAGAACAAGAGAAAACCTTCTCTGACGGAAAACTGTCTCCCACCTACGTGCCTGCCACCAGACCTCTAAGACCTTCTTCAGAAGACTCTGGCACTGTCTGCAGTCGCTGGCTGACTGTCAGACTAGATGGGCCAGCGGCCTGGCTGCTCCTGTGCCCTTGCAGCTCAGATCGCTGAATCAGCCATATGCGATCACAGGCACTGCTGTTAATCAACAGTGCACCCTATCAGACAGGCAGGCTGGACAGGGACACTGCGTACTCCGAACATTAGCCATCCCAAGATTAAAAGCGGCATTTTGAAAGGACAGTCATATTTTCCACAGGCTTGCATCTCGCCACTTTAAATAGACCTTGCCGGGATCAGGTAAACTGCAGGCCACCCACACACCTCAATAGAAAATGGGTGTTGAATTCAGGGGAGGGATTCAAGTCACAGCCAAGCATTAGGAACAAAGTACACCTGCATTGTGACTGCAAATGCCAGTGAAGCAGGTAGAGGGCTGGGTGGCTTAAGGGCAACTAGGCTTGAGAGATGCGCTGCAGGAAAAGCCAGTGTGGTTCCACCAGCCACAACCATAGGCAGGGCAAGTGCTCTGTCCTTTGGAAAGGCAGGTCCCAGTCTTTAACATCTCCCTCTTGACCCTGCTGAGCTGGTGCCCCAACAAAGCTGATGCAGGACTGCCTAAAAGCCACACAAACACAGGGTCTCCTCTTGAAATGACAGTTTTTGGCACGTGCAGCTCATAGGAAGCAGAAGCTTACAACTCTGTTAATTATGCCATTACAGAAGGAGTCTGAGCCTGATAAACGAGCCAGGAAAGATGATCCTGATCCTCTGACAGGCCAGTTCTGCAGGAAATTCAGCACTGTAAGCACCAACACACCATACTAGCCCAGTAGCATCTGTCACTTATCAAGGCAGGGCTCAGCACGGCTGACTCCACGAAGCAATCTGAGGCAACGCAGACTTCCTCAGCCAGGCCACTGCATCAAACAGCAGAGTGATTCATTCATGCAGTGATGCCTCAAACACAGCTTGGGCCTGATGAAATCCCTTAAAACTGCAATGACAACACTCTTCTCTCACACAGGCTACAGCCTGTAAACACTGCAGACTGACGGAGAAAGCTGTCATCTGTGTTGGCGCCCCCAGCCTCGGACATCTAAGCAGCTGGTAGCCTGCTCCAAGGTTGTGCTTCAGCATGAAGGGCATATAGCACCCAGGTGGCGAGGAACCCATTTCTGGAAGCCTCGATACCACTTGGAAAAAGAAACCCGAAATAAAGCAATGACCTCCTTTTCCTTCCTTCTTCCCATCTTCATTTTTCCATTTTATTCTCATTCTGCCCTTACACAAAACCTCATTTTGCATGGCACAGACTCATCTGGTGTTTCGCTCTCGATCTTTTCTTCCACTAGCAGAAACATCTCAGCAAACTTTCACTGGCAGCCCTTCCAAAGCTGCCTTGGACCAGAAAGCAAACCAGAAAAAAAAAAAAATTTCGCTATTTAGTCTCCTGCTAAATTGTGGCCTTGAAACAAACCTTCCTTTCTGGTTATGTTTAACCAAACATTAAAAAAATAAGGAACTCAGCGTGTGTTTCTATAGGTACAGAGTGTCTCACTGCAACGAGTAAATACTTTTGAAGAAGCATTTGCATACCCTGTAAGGCACCTGCTTGGCCACTGCTATGTACAGGGTGTCAAAAAGTCAGTAAGAGGACATGCAAATGGTTAAGACCAAACCAAATCCATTTCTCCCCGACAGCTTTCTTTGGACAAGTGGAAGTCCAGTTGTTCAAACTCCTGCCCTTAGAACTCCTTTAACAACTGCACATACACCCTGAGCAAGTTGTGTTACTGTGCGTGTCTGCTCCAAGACACAGCCTCTGTGATGCAGAAGCGTTGGTCCTCTAGAAGTGAAGGCAACACTCGCAATGTGCATGCAGGAAGAGACAACTCGCTGCGGAGAAGGAGATTCACTCACATGACAAAAGCTTTGAGGCTTTTCATCCTTTGGCCTATCTAGCTCTAAAATTTTCTCCAAGATCCGTGAGAACGATCTCTCACCTGTGTTTCCCTGACGACATGTATGTTTCTCATAGGTACTTCTGTTCAGCCTGTCCAGTGTGTGCGAGGAGTGAAGGGTGTTTTTTGTGTGCCTGTGTGCGGATGCGCAGATTGTACTTCACACCTAACTGCGCTCTCACTACATGCATGTGACACAGAAAGCGTTAGGGCAACTACTGAAAGCTGCCTAGAAAATCATGAAGAACAGAAGTTGTGTCTCAGGATACTGAGAAAAGGTCAGAAGAATGGAAAGGAGCAAACAGTACAGGGATCTGAAGATTTAACTTGACATGAAGAAAACAAAAGGCTGGGAGTTGGCAAATCAGCTCAGTGCCTCTTACAAAATGCTTATGTCAGTGCGTAAAGAAATGGACTGGTGTCTGTCTCCATCCAGCTCCTCACCAACAATCCTTTCTGTGTATGCACACATCGCTTACTCCAGTCGGTTGCACAGGGACTCCAACCAAACAGTGTGTGACATTTTGTTTTATTTATTGCTATCAAATGGAGAGCCAAGATGGCTCAGCTACTGACCAGGATTGCCCCTGTGTGAGAAGCCCACTGAACTCCAGACCACTTGAGTGCCAAATATACACTTACTCTTTCAAAACCCAGTCTTTCATATACATTTTAGCATTATCATTGTAATCTCACAAATACACAGGGTTTTTTCAACAAATGACATGCATTCTGTTGTGAAAATTAACTCACATAAAGAAATCGAGCTTTCTGCAGGGCACCTAAATTTAGGAGCCTATACCATGCCATAAAATCTCAAAGTACCCAACTGCCTCTTTCTCGTAGATGACTAAGCACAGCACATGCGTCTACAATGTGCAACAGCTGAAATGAAAATCTCTTAGAGCCATCTCCAGTCTCATCAGCACTGGCAAACACTCCAACTGTCAGCAAGAAGTCACAGTTAGTGCCACCGTCTTCAGAACCAATTCTCTTCCCTTTTCCTTGAGCAAAATCTTTTTACCTTTGCAATTCTTCGTAGACAAGATGAAGAAAAACAAGCCTCTGACATATAATCTGTTTGTCCAGGGTGGAACAAAATCCCTATGGTCACTTCTTTCTCATTTCAGCAGTCACATTGTGCCCATAATGTGAGAACGGAATAAAGAGAGTCTGTTTCCTGGGCAAAGCTATACTGAAGTTTCGTAAGAAAATTCCAGCTTCTCTAGCAACTGAAGTCTCACGCTGAAATCACAGTGCAGCAAGGTAATGTTCTGCCTGAAGTTCCATGAATGTGACGAGCTGCTTTATGATGTTAGGGAAGAGTAGAGTTCTTTGTCACGAGCACACTCAATAATCCGTTTTGAGAAAGATGTCCGATTCCTTTGCTCATGAAAATAGTCAGAACTTGCCATGCCCAGAGGTGTCATGATCTAATTTTCCAGCAATTGCTTACTCTCTATTCCTAAGTTTAAGTAGGCTTTTGAGAACCGTCCATTTTCCTCAGTCCAAAGCATTTTATCATTTTGCCCTTTATGGCAACAGAAGCCTATACTTTGCTTAGCACACTGAAGATAACTGCTGTGTTGGAAGAGGGCTGTTTATCCACACACATAGGCAGCAGACACTGAAATCAGAACCCAAACAGTTTCTTGTCACCACATGATGTTCAGAATACAACTCCATGTGAGATAGGTTGTGCTTTTCCTTCAGAGGAGAAATAGAAGAAAACAGGGGAAAAAAAAAAAGACGACAAGACAGAAAAGACCAGAGCAGAACACTGTACTAGAGCTTGAAATGACTGAAAACAGCTAAAACCAACTAGTCCTCCCCTCAGCAAATACCAACCACAGGAGAGCGTTGAGAGGGCTGCAAGTATCCTTAGCTGTTCGGACCTGCTCATCTAGCAACCTTTAGTAAAAAGAGGAAGTCTTTCTTCAAAAGTTAACGGAGCCCATCAGTTCCGCAGGAGTTCCTTTTATGGACTTGCTCTGTCATTCCCTTTATTTCATCTCATCAGCAAGGCTGGGGTACCTGCCAGATGGCGCGGGGTGGCCTTCCCAGCAGAACTTCCTCTCGTTCACAGGCAAATTGGTAAGTGTCCCAACGCCAGATCTTCACAACGCCGTCTCGCCCATGCAGACTTTGTAGGGTGATTTCAATTTCCTGCATCTAAAATGGACAACATCATGCGATTTTAATTAGACAAATCTAAAACCACAGCAGTCTGAACAGAACCTAAATCTAATCACCTAATTCATTTAGGCAGCCCCAATGAAACCCACGTTTCAGACAATCGCACCGTTTGACCCGACTGGCAGATCGGAAAGCAGAGGTGTAGAGCGTCAGCTCCTTTAAGATCGCACTGCAGATCAATAACAGGCAAGAACACACTCCCAGTGCCCTCAAAACTCTGCACATTGTTTCCTCCTGCCCACTGTAATTCAGATAAATGCAATCAGAAGGTTACCTATCTCCCGTACCTCTTTCTTACGTAGCAGTAGATGATAGCAAGTATCCCACTTGTCAGTATTCCTACACCAATTCCCACAGCAATGTAGCGTTCGTAAGAATTATGTGCATATGAATTTAGCGTTAAATGTTCACACCTCTCTCCATTATAACCTGCAAGGCACCTACAAAATAAATATACACCATGCAAAAGTTATTCACAACTTCTTATGCTTCGCGTTTCAGAAACGCATGTTAGTTTTCATCAGTTTTAAACAATTTAGGACAAGTCTAAATAAGGATGGGCTGAATCTGGTGCTCAGTCAGAACCTCTTCACTCCACCAAGACTACCAGTTGCCCCAGTCTATCTAGTTTAAAGCTAGCTCAAGTACTGCAGTCACAGCAGCAAACGCAGTCTAAACATACCCTCATCGCAGAGGGTGTGGACAAAGAGCACTGTGCTCTGCTGATCCTTAGCTGCCATATGTCTCCAAAGGCCAAAGTTACCCAGTATGGACCCTAGAAAATTTTAAGGGCACCGTAGTCCTGATTGGTGTGTAAGCAGTTGTGGAATGAGGTAGTTGCAGCTGACATCTTGGAAGATCCTGTCCCCTTCATTGTGCCCACTGTGAAAATCTGCTTATTCCTCTACTACTTACTCTAGCACCAGTTGTGATTTGGGATGCCATCATGGCAGTGACCTACAAAGCTGTGAGTTTTCCCTCCCCCTTCCTTAGTATTACACTAGCACAGCACCACGGCCTCGTTAACAGTCCTGAGCCACCACAGCACTCAAGCCTGTGCCAAACTTTAAGCCCGCAAATACTTGACTGGCACTCGAAAGCTGTGCTCTGCTAAAAATCGGTCACATTACATTAGTAACATGTAGCAGACAAAGAAACAACGCTACTGTTCTTATTTTCTAAGAAGGACACTTATAAGCAGTATTTACTTGCATATGGGTTTCCTCAATTCGCTGTGGAAAGCACAGAGCCCATTGATACAATAGCTGTGGTGTTCTTCAAGACAGGTCTGCATAAGCTTCAAGAGCTTTGGCTGCTCTGTGTAGTCTACTGTGAAAGGGGAAAAAGTCATGTTATATTTAGGAAAAAAAAATCATTTCAATATATTTTCACAACTCAAGTTGAACAGTCTTTGCCTGCACAAGACACTTAATACATAGATTTACTGTGGTATGTCTCATGAGCAGATTCAAGCACCGCTAAGCAGAACAAGCTTCTCCGAAATTCCAGCACAGCTTTAGATAAAGAACAAACTGTTAATAAATTAGTTGCTCTTGAGAAGCATGTATTAAAATGATTATAAAAGATTCACCCAGGGTAACATCAGCACTATCCAACCTGCAATCCATCAGAAAAACTATCCCAGGAATATCAGGGGTTTAGGACACAATGAGAGCATTGAATTATTCTCAGTACGCTTCCCAGTCTGAATTCTAATTATTAATTAATTCCTGTTTTCTTTTCACCATCACAAAACTACTGCATTTCTAACACTCCTGCCTGCCAGCTCTACAACTATGAGTGAGCAATGAATGGTGGGATTGCTCCCTCCATCCGTTCTCCATAGTCTAATGTTAGCAGAGTGTCTCATTACGGTTGTAAGCATCCAAGACTGCTCAGATGGTCTTCCTGTGCAAAAGCACGGTCCATGACTATTAAATTTCTGAACTTGCACAAAATTATATGCATCCAGGTCAGTAAGCATGCTTCTGCTTTGAAAGCACAGAAAATGGCTACCTTATTCCCAACCATGGCAGCTCAAATGGAAATAAAAGAAGAGTCATAACTGTTCTCGGGGATCTTATATCAATGTTCCATCCCGATAGAAGAACGCCTGCGCCCAGGAGCGAGGCACCCTGCTGTTGCAGAAGGAGCGCAGAGGCCGGCATAAATCTCTAACACGGGAGCAGGGGTGCGGCAAGTGAAGAGAAAGCTCCAAAGCTTCACCATCAAAGCAAGTATCTGTTTGAACTGGTCTCTCTACCCAGCTACAGGAATTGCTAGTGGGGTGGGGTGTCCAAGCAATGTCTTACTATTTCAGGGGACTGTTTTAGTGATGGCTGAAGGTGATTTCCTAACTGAGTGTATGTCAACACCAGCTTTCAGTTATGACCACAAGAAAAATAACATCATGCAGGAAGGTGACAAGGTCTGCTCAGAGTGACTAAACAATGGTACAGCAAGCAGAAACCTTCCTTTCTGACTAAGTGCTGAATCAAGGTCTGGAGATATTACACTGATGGAACCATTGTCATAGATGCAATCCTCTAGCCGTCCTGCAGCCAACTTGAGATCCCACAACACATTTTTCAGGAGTAACGCCACCAACCCCCTAAATTCCTGATCAAATTTCAGTTTGAATCATTTAATGGCAGGAATCCCACCTGTGCGCTTAACTAAGTGATTTTTTTCTTCAATCCTTTCTGCAGCTTCATCACGGAGATGACGAGCGATGGTAAACAGCCGCTCTACTCTACGCCCGCACGTTAGAGCAATTCACAACCTGAATTGTGAATCATGTGGTTTGGACACCTAAGAGGCACGATGCTATCACTGCTACTCAGATCAAACAACACTACTTTGAAAACAGTGCCCTCTGAAACTTGACAGAGTAATCAGACTTCCAGCTTATGAAGAGACTTAGACAGAACAATTAATACTTCAAGTCTGCTTGAAAAAGACGATGTTGGTTTACTACACTTTCTCGGGAAAAGCTACAGAGATGGAAAATACATGTCTTGCTTTAAAATGAACTTCTTTGGGCTGAGAAAAGGGCATCCTTTCCATTCTTGTAAGGAAAACTCACAAGCTTCTCTTCACGCTGTGGAGATGGCAGACCTAAAGCTAGACACACAACACTAGAAACTATAAACCAAATCCACAGCTTCATCCTAGCCATCACATGACAATACATACACACTGAAGGATATGCCAAGACTGAGGCCCTGTCTCTATCGCACGCTACGAGGCAGCAGGGGAGTACCTGAAGCGGCTCACGGACCAGATTTGTGTGCAGCATCACCTAGCAGTGAGCTCTATACTACTACAGCTAGGTTGTCCCCATATACTGAAATCAGAATGCTATCTCTGCTATAGAAAGCCCTGTGTAGGGCAGACACACCCATAGCCTTGAACCACACAGTCTGCGAGAGAAGAAGTTGGCGCTGGCTATGCACAAGCTCTAGTACCAAGCTCTGGCTCTTTTCTGGCTGGCTCTGGGAACGCTGCCGACAAGCTCCGGGGACAGCCTTGTTGGCTGGGAGCACAGTCAGCACAGGACCAGGCCTTGGAGGGACAGATTTAAGGAAGAGAAGAACAACAACTTAAGAAAGGACAGGTTTCAGGAAGAAAACACAGATTTTATGACAAAAGATGGATGATACTGTTTTCTGCACAGGAGTACTGTACGATGCTCACTGCTGGGGAAAGTACAATGGAAAACAAAGCACGTGGTAAACACAGCTGCAGGGCTCAGTGTGCCAAAGAGGTCCAGCATGCAGGAGACCTGCAAAAGCCTGTTTTCACTTCGGCCTAACGTACCCGCAGACCAGCTACCGAAGCCCTGCAGGGAAGAGTATCAGAAAATAGGCAGCAGCACATTGACGCTTCCCCCATGCCTCTCCTCAAACACTTAAGCACCAACTGGTTTGAATCACCATTTCAGCACAAAGGGGGCTGAACAGTGCACTACGAAACAGCTAAACATCGCCACTCACCAGGACCCTTCCATGTGTGTTTGCTGCCACCCAAAGTACTACTCTGCTACCGGGCCCTGAGAAGATGTCTACTGCACAGGTTTAATATTTCACTTGTATCTCTGCCATGCGGGGAAAAAATATAAACGAGGAAGGTACAAATCTATACACCAGAGGTATGAAATCCCCAGCCACCTCTACGCAAACTTGTAGCAGATGGAGTCATGCAGCCAAAACATCCCTCATCATTTACCCCACCACTGCCGAGAGGTGGCAGCCTTCCATCTACCAACGTCTGCAAGAAACCTCGCTTCGTGCGGGTACGCGAAACCTCTTCCCCGAGTGCCATGAAAGTTAGTACTGTCATTAGAAACCAAGGTCAGCCTAGAGCAGAAGCCTGCCTAGATGTCCTGGTTTCAGCTGGGACAGGGTTAGTTTTCTTCCTAGCAGCTGGTATAGTGCTGTGTTTTGGATTTAGGATGAGAATAATGTTGATAACACACCGATGTTTTAGTTGTTGCTACGTAGTGCTTACACTAGGCAAGGACTTTTTCAGCTTCCCATGCTCTGCCAGGTGCACAAGAAGCCAGGAGGGGGCACAGCCAGGACAGCTGACCCCAACTGGCCAAAGGGATATTCCATACCATACGGTGTCATGCTCAGTATATAAACTGGGGGGAGTTGGCTGGGGGGGCAGCGATCGCTGCTCAGGGTCACGCTGGGCATCAGTCAGCTAGTGGTGAACGGTTGCATCACTTGGTTTTCCTGGGTTTTGTCCCTCCCCCCATTGTTTTCCTTCTCATTACAGTTTATTATTATTATTATTTTATTTGAATTATTAAACTGTTTTTATCTCAACCCACGAGTTTTCTTACTTTTGCTCTTCACATTCTCTCCCCCATCCCACTGCGGGGGGAGGGCGAGCGAGCGGCTGACTTGGGCTAAACCGCAACACTAGAAAGCGTTTGAGACAAACATCTTGCTGCAGAGGCGACAAACGAACAATACATTCCTCCCTCGTTGTCCGGAGCAAGAGCTTTGTCCGTTGTGGGTTGCAAGATCAGATCTTATACGTACACACAAAAAAATCTAAGTGCTAATTATTTTTGACATTGCAAAAGTACAAATTACCTCTGAAAGAATGACGAGTCTTGAAAACAAAAAGAATGATTTTCTAACCCATCCCAGAGCATTATGCTAATTCATATCATATTATCCACCTAGATACTAAATAAGCTGTTGAATAAACTCATCCATGTGCGCTTTCATGTCACGTGAGGAAAGAAAAGCATGCTGTGTAAGCACTCGACAGTTGCCTGCAACTGAGTCATTCAAACAGATACACTTGGCAAGATCTGACATGAAATCAAAACTACAGGTACTTGGAAGCCTGGGCATGCCATAACTGACAGACCAGCAACAAACAGAGTCAGCCACTAAGACCACGACAGCTCAGCCTTCAAGTATGGTGCGTCAGGGAGGAACAGGAGAGTCAGAAAGGGGAGGGAGGGAAGGGGTCAGCGCCAGGTTCAGGGCCTCCCTTACAGGCTGCACAGAAGCAGCAGCTCACAGCAATGAAGGCATCTCATTTTTTCCCCAGTAAAACCAAGCCCTTCCCTACTCCTAGCTGCCCATTTTGCTATGAGGCCCCCCCTTCAGCCCAAGCAGCATCAGAAGTTCTTTATCCCTGCCATGTCAGCTCTCAGCCAGGCATCCTTTCCATTACTTTTTCCCCCTCGGCTGATGATCGAGCCTAACGTTTCCCAGCCGCAGCACGGGTGACCAATAAAGCCTATGTAACATAAAACAAGTAAGTAGGACATGATCTTGTAAACAGGACGCAAATGGATTGAGCCGAAATTAATGGTTTTCCACAAACTGCACCTCAGTCCCCAGAGGACTTGCAATCCCACAAGAAACTGCCCATTCCTCCAGTGATACTTAACCAGAAATTTCTTTTCTTAGGATCCAATATTCCTGATTCTTGGTTATAAACTTTACCGTAAACTTAGCTTGCACAGGAATAGGAGCTACAAGAAAACTTCAGAGAGATACAGCCAGTTTCTTTGGTGACTCTTTAAGCATTTCTTTTCAATCTTCTCTCTGGAAATGCTGTTTTCTGACTTGTCAGTGGCTTTGTAAAAGGTCCACAGAAATATACTTTTAACTACCCGTGTAAACATGTGCTCGTACATTTGTGAATTTACTTCTACCTTTGAGGGGAACACACTCTCAACTAAAAGCGCTGGTATCTAGTTGACTTGCACAGCCACAGCTAGCATGAAGGTACATGGGACAATTACAGACATGGCTGTGTCCCTATAAATAAGCTTCTTATTTGTTAAAACATAACCCACAACTCCTGCTTTCTAGAAAAGTACCCTGTTTGTATTATAACGAGTCACAACATATTGCTACTTCATTATACTCCTGTTTGCTGTATGCAACTCTGGAAGAATCGTGTCACAAACAAATCCACTAAACCAGACCACAGTGCTGCGCTGGTAAATCGAACTACTGCAGTCAAAAATCAACCTCTTCTTGACTGCACATACATATATATGAAACCCACGTATATAGTACATGTACGGATGTATGTATACATATCCATAACACTGTACCCCTGTGACAAATTACACACACAAAGAACAATTTGACTTGTTATGAGAAAAATAAAAAGCTTATGGATCTACTAAAAAAAAGCTTGTAAGACATCCTGTGATGACTTACAATTAACAGAAGATGATTTGTATGCATGCTTATGTTCTTTTTAAAGTACAAAGACATTAATAAGTATCACAGTTGAAATCCTTTCCTCCTTTACTGACCTGCCAAAACCTCAGTTCCAGATCGCACAGTTCTCCAAAAGTAATGACATCACTAGCACCTGAAGTAACATCAAGAATGCAGCTTGCAGGATAAACACAGCGCTCTGGTCTCAGATGTTGGCAGATAAATAGCTTGAGTTCATATTTCAGTCAGAAAAGAAAAAGAAAGAAAAGAGAGAGCTAGCACTCTGAAGAGGTATGTGGAAGCTGCGATAGCCGAAAGCAAAACTGCAACAAAGAAAGAAACTACTGAGTAACAGTAATGAGAGCCATCACCTGAAGTTATGCTTGCTGCGTTCTTACTCGTGTGCATAAAGATTCACACCGAGGACAACTAGAAACCAAGCACTAGTTGAAAGTAACAGAAGTGGCCGTCAGAAACGCAGAACGCATCTATCCCAATTAGCCTTAAAGTATCTTCTTCAAATTATAACTGACTTGGCATAAATGATTCTTTAGCCCGTCAACGCTGAGCCTACCCCAGCTTAGTGGCAGCTATTACTTCAGAGAGGTTTTTAAGGCTCCGAGAAGAAAGCAGCTCATCTCACAAATAAAACACACACAAAATTCAACAGTGTCCAAGTGACAGGAACATTGCAGAAGCTATCATCATAACAGATTTTGCTGGGGGTTTTTTGTTTTGGGTTTGGTTTGGTTTGTGTTTTCGTTTGGGGTTTTTTTTTTTTTTTTTTCAGTGACAGATTAATAGAGACAAACAGAACAAAAAAAAATAAATACCTTCAGTGTTGTTTTTTGTCCAATTATTCCATAAGTCTGTGCTGAGGGATGAAACAGTAGTAGCTGACTCTTCACTCAGTGCCCCCATTGCTGTGTAATGCAAATAGATGCTTACTGTAACAGAAAAACTCAGTATATCTATCCAAGGTTCATTTCATCCAGAAAACATGTACCCACTTAATACAATTCTGATACAATGTAGGAACATAATAATTCTTGCCTCAAACTTCCTTTTCCTACAGCATAATTATGATTGTGGGGAAACAAACTGTTGCTTGCAAATTTCCAAAACACATATCCATTCTATTCCCCATTCCATTATCTTAGGTAATTTACGACACAGATACCTGTAATGTACTACAATGTTACACCTATTTATAAGTCTAAGTAGCTTCTTTCCAAAGAGTCTAAGTTATACCCTATCAGTTAAAATTTCATCCAGGTTTAGATTTCTAAAGTCATTCTGCTTCGCCATGCCTGTGCATGCTTCCCACCCCTACCGCTTATTTCAGAAAGACCCAACTATTGTTCAGCAAAGCCTTGTACCTTACGACATTGAAAAGCCTCCTCCAAACCTACCTTTCAGCAAAATATAGATTAGCATTCCAAATGCCATGGCAAGCAGCTGCTTTAACACCTTCTCAACTCTTCTTTCCAGATGACTCGCTTGCTCTGCTTATCTGTGCTCCCGTGTTTTCTCTTGCACTTATATGCCATGAAGCGTCATCTGCTGTACTCACCAATCAAAAAAAGGTGCATCTGGCAACAACCTCAACCCCCAGGGCAACCACACATTTATTTAGGAAACTGCTATTATCTAGCAATGGGATCAGGTTTTCTTTTGAAACCCTGGTTTCCTATTACCTGTGGGCATAATTGTGCATTCAAAGATACAGTTTTAAAGAGAGACCTGGTATCTGCCGGAGCAGATCAAGAAAATACAGCAAAACAGAGGTGAGCAAAATGAAAAATTATGTATTGTGACAAACGTGATCTTTCTTTCCCTTAGCAGTGTAGCTCTTCTGTTACTTCCAGGAGGATAGTCAGCATTCAGGATGCTACTGTAGAGTTCAGGGTCCAGGGACCAGCACCCGCTTTGCTTGTGTTCCTTCCTGGGTCCTCCCTGTACCTCAGTTCCCTGCCATCCGGAAGAGGAACCGCGAGAACAGCTAGTGCCAAGATTAGGAGGTGATCAGACACAAAGATAACGGATGATGTTCTCCATCAGTCACTACCAGCAAGAGGCCTTTGATCACACGCTCTGAAGAGCTCGAGGGTCATGCTAATCACTTTTCATTCAGCCTTCCCGCGTGCACAACACTGAAGCAAGGCAGGCCACCGGCCCTGTGCAAGTCCTGGGACTGCCGGCTGGAGCTATGGCGTGGTTGTGTGGGGCGAAAGTCGAAAGCTGGCAAAGCGCAGGTGCCAAGAAAACACAGACTGAAAGAGCAGGTAAGCTGTTGCCTCCTGTATTAGGCAATCCCTTCATTACTCCTGCCGCTATACTGCCATAAAAGCCCGTCTCTACCTTTCCAAGGAAGTGGGGATGCATTATGAGAACAATCATACTTTCTACATAAAGCGTTTGTAGGTCTCCGAGACATACCGGTCATACACATTTCTTAGACTAAACCACTCTCCACAGCCCCAAACGCTGTCCAACTTCCTTGGTCACAAGCAGCCTGGAACAAGTAGGACTGGTCTCTCTGAAGGGCACTTATAGCCAAACATACTAGAGCAAATCATCAGAAAGGCCCACTTCAATAACGTACACACACACACACACATCAACAACCCAACTCTCGCCGAGGGAGAGCTACACATTTCACCCCAGCAACACCTTCCGCTTTCTCAACTGTGAGCTGCAAGCAACAAAAACATTTCACGATTTTTATATATTAAACCCAAAAATCTTCTGATAAATGCTCTAACAACTCCGGCCAGCTCAGGTGCTCCCTCTACACTGCACTCTCCTCAGTGATTTGTGGGATTCAATCTAACCACTTCACATGTTAAGGGAAAAACACAAGCTAGTTATGCACATTTTAATTATGCGTTCTCCTGCTCATGGACTGCATTCCAGGAGGCTTTTCCCTTCCTTCGCTATCCTGAATTGTTGCATGCCTGCACACTGATCGAGTGCAGCTTGCGCACTCTCCGGATCGACGGGAGTGTTTATGCCTACCTGGATAACCTCTGCTATCAGTCCCAAGCACGGCTAAGTCTCATGAGCCTTGCTTTGAACACACATCGACACAATGGGAGCTTAATCCAGCTTGAATCCGTGAGGTGGCTTCGTCATCAGGCAATACAGCTGGGCGCGGTAGGCCTGTGAGAAGGCTTCAGTGGATAAGGCCATGCCTCTGTCCGCCACAGGGCGTTCATGCTTGGAACGGACTTGACCAGGTCTGGCACAGGAGCACGTTCTTTGGGTTGGTTAATAGGCCCTTCCCTCTGGATGCTCCTTCTGGATGTTCTCCCAGTGGAGAACACTCTCACAGATGTGTCTGGCAGCTCTGAAAATAGCATGCCGTTGAGTGAAACCTCGGTCTCACTGGCTTTTGTGTAATGCTAACCCATCCACCACAGGTGAAAAGAGAAAAAGCTTAAGATGCACAATAAACTGTTTGCAGGACATGAAAGAGGCAGACTCACTCAAGTGATGTAAGCAAAACACCATAAATTGTTATTCTGCCAAAAAAACGCAGAGATGATTATAGTTAAATGAAAGAAAACAAACACGAATCTAGAACAGCAACGTAAACAGATGAAAAAAAAGTAATCACTGAACATACAAAAGACCTCCATTCACTCCACTCTTAACACACTGATAAAAAAAGAAAACACACAACCACCTCCAAAACTGTATTAAAATTTTTCACCAAGACTAACATAAGAGTGAACAAGTTTTATTCCACCTTAGCCAATGATGGGTTGATCAGTCTAAGTATTATCTCCATAGGCACCTTGATCTGCCTAACATTTATACTACTGCTTAAGTTTACACAGATAACCAAGTGTCTGCACTATTGGCACTCTATATTTAGTAAGGATTCTGCCAACCTCTTTTGTAAACACTGCATTAAACAAAACTCTCAGAAAGTCCACCACAAGAACAATCAGCACGGAAGTGATGCTCCATCCTGTTTCTTTTATTAAAGTAAGCGCATTTTTTTTTTTTTTAACAGCAGTAGTATTTAGCCACAATTTTTTTTTTTTCTTCTCCTTATCTATAGTCTCCTGGCAAACACCTAAGGCTCTTGATTAAAATAAATCAAAGTTATCCCAACTGAGATAAAAACATGAAGATAAAAGTCCAGACTGGCTCCCACCGACTTCAGTGGGAATTGGGGTAGGCTCTCCATGTCAATAGTGCACACACTCAGTTTAACTGGCATCTTAGCAGTAACTCTACTCCAACTTTTACGTTGCATGAGACTATTCTAGATCCATCTTGGAGCTAAAATTTTTGGTAATAGGAACATACTGATCATATTATCCCATATAGTCCTCTCTAAGCAACAAAACATTGTAGCCAAGGATTCACAGGGCTGAGCCTTACATCATGGACTAAAAAAAAATGCCTTCATGCAGTTTCAGAAAATAAGAAAATAATTAAATGGCTTAAAATCCCAGCAGAAATACTTCATCAGGGATAAACTTTTACTCTTCTCTTCCTCTTCTCCCTCCCCACCCCCCGCCATTATACATAATGTACATACACAGTAGTTTTAACTACATTCCACCTAATTAAAGTCCGATGCAGCCCAGTCATCTCTTCAGGTTTTTTTGTGGGATGAGGGTATTAGGCACCAAAACATTTTGTCAAACAAATCCAGACATGGAAAGAAAATAATTCTGACCTCAATTCTAGCTACTTATTCATGCATACCACTCGCACATGTTTAAGGTCCGAATTTCACCAACGTTCAAGTTTACTTGACTATTTTAAAACATGTACTGAACATTTGCGTTCATGTCAACATTACTGCCTGGCAGCTGAAACAAAAATTTCACTCCTTTCAGATTCAAGATTTCTGCTGGTATCTCTTAAGCGTTTTTAAAAAAAGTATTTCAAGACTTCAAACTACACCCAGAGTGCTTCACCACCTCAGAACCCAAAACATATTTTTTCAAACACATCTAGCGCATTGAAACTTATAAACTTTATACTGTTTGATCAAAACCGAGGGTCCCAAGTGCTTAGAAGATCTTGGTAATTGCACACCATCCCCAGATACACAGGTATATTTGTAATTCATCCTTCGGTCTTCATTTTCACACACATAATCGACCACCAACAATCTATCTGCATAGGCTGCATTCTCCAATTCATTTTTACTCACAATCAATCAGTAGGAGGTAACACAAAGTATTTCAACATTTTGTAAACCATCAGGTTTAGCATACTTTACATGAAAAAATAAATACAATGTAGAAATAAATATCTTTGTCATAAAAAATAAATGTTTTGTGTATCAATAAATAGAACAACTTGGACTCTTCTTCCAAGGTAGCTCGCTTGCTCTAGTAAATGAGCTTTTTAGCAACTATGAGTGTGTTCTTCAGAAGCATTGCAACAGTCATAGGTCCTACCCCTCCTGGCACTGGAGTGATAAAGCCAGCCTTCTTCTTCACTTCTAAGAGAAAAGAGAAAAAGGTATTGACTAAGAAAGTTTCCAAGAAAACCTTTTTTTCCTTCTATAGCCCACATATGCCTAACTGGCAATGAGCATAAAGGACTGCAACTTGGCAAGTACTGGAGAATGTGGGAATAGTTAAGGCAGAAGTCTTATTACAGCCATGGTAGTGACAGAATAGTCAGGACCAGGGCTGCAAGGCAGTTTTCTTCATCTGAATATTATTACCCAGGGGCTAGTTCCGGGGCATGGTTTCACAACCTGTTCGAGCTGATTTACCTGCAGCAGGCTGCCCTGTCCTCATGGGAGCAACACACACTCACACAGCCTGTGGTCAGACAGATGGAAAGTTAATCCCGCCAAATGTTTTTGGTAAGGGGCAGTTTTTGCCTGTTTTACCTGGCTGACCAGCCAGCCCAGGAATGTCTGGGTGACATCAGGGCAGGACAACCCCAGGAGGGCAGCACGGACTTGCATCGCGCCCATCGGCCAACTGTGATACTGCACTTTCAATATTCAGGAGAGCTATAGAAGCTGGAGATGTCATTCTGTAGGTAAAGATATGAGCACCCCAAGCTGTAGTGTTCCTGAGGAGCAGCATGCAGAGCAGGAGTCTGCGGTAACTATCAAAACCGAAAGCAGAGCACCAGCAGCAGTTAAGTCACCTATTTAGCCTCTGTCCCCCACTCTAGCTTGGACCTTCTAACAAAGACATTCTACGATCCCAAAAGGGAACTTAAAACTGCAGAGGAAGAAAGTACAGTTTCCTGGCTCATTTGTTTTTCTGCTTCACAGTATGGACAAAGAACAAAACCAAGAGTTGTCTTCAAGGAAAAATAGATTCTACTGGCAAAATTCCCATTGCAACTTCAGCCATAAACACTCAGCTCCTCCAGAGAAGACTTTTTTTTTTAATCCAGCATTACCAGGGTGCCTATATTGAACTAGGATCCAGAGGCACAGATCTTCCTGAAGTCTCAACCAGAAAGGAAACTCTTACAACTGAATTAGCTCCAACCACAAACCATGTCAGACTATCCAAAGTCAGTATACACCTTGAATGCTTGTGTTAAGAGGTAAACACATACGGATTTTTTTTTTTTAAGCATTTAAGTTAACACCTGTCAAGTTAACCTCTTTGTATGAGGAATTAGCACGTAAAAACGTAGCAATAAACCGTGACTGGATATTCTTATCTACTGTGCAAAATGCAATCAACTGGAATTGCAGGTTACTTGCAAAGGAATTATGTGCAACTGGCTGGGAATTCATCACATGACAAACTGTAATGAGCAGTTATTTGCTAATAATGGTTAGTCCAAATGGCATATTAGTAACCTGATCACTACAGAGGTTTTTTTCTCAAGGGCCACCGTGAGAGGTTTTTGTTTGTTCGTTTGGGGTTTTTTTTGCTTGCTTAGGAATGATTTCTTGAAAACTCACACCCCACTTTTAAAAGCACTGTTTTTAAAAAGGCACTCACACATACACAGGAGAAAACTGAGCAAGCATAACTCTGACACAAGCACATACATTTCCACCAAAGTCACTACAAAGCAGAATCTATACCTGGCTGTGAGAAGAGATCAATGGATGGAGAACTAGGCACCTTGATTTTGGTACAAACAAGATAACTTGCTTCTGCTTTAAGTGTATTCATCTCAAATGTATGTGGTGCTTTACTGTCGAGAATAACAAGGTCTCATAAAAAGAAATATTACAAGAGAATTCAAAAAGCTGGATATTGTTTTTTTTGGACAGAATATTTATTAGATTTTAAGCGGGGGGCGGGGCAAATGAATTAAAAAAAAAAAAAAACCCAAACCACCAGTGTCTGAACTCCCCAAGGCAGGGACCTAACAATAGCATTCACAGAAGTTAACGGCGAATATCTCACTGAACTGGAGAATAGCAGATTAAGCCTTGTTGAGGACAGATGGTTATTACAACCAGGAGGGTTTTAATTACTCAGTTGACTGGTACCACTAGATATACTGTTAAAATATTTGGAAAGGTAAACTAATTGTAATGCAGGGTTTCTTTTTTTTTTTTTACATGTAAATTGTAACAAATTAATTAAGATCTCATATGACAGTTATTCTTAATATTCTAAAACACAAATAATTTGTCTTTTTAATAGTTATACTATTTGGAACTACCTACCATTTGAGATTGGTGTTTACGGTTAATACAGTTAGTTCGAATTCCCAGATTAATCTCATAATTATTGAAATGTACCCACATCTGAAGTAAAGACAGTAATTAACACAGAAAATATTTTAGGCATTTTAAATTGCAATAAGTTTGTTTCCATGGCAATGTTACATACCTCTTTTTGTGGTATTATTCAAACTACTCCTATCTTACTTACAAAGAGGTACAATCCACAACCGGACAGTGCCTCACCTAAAGAAAGCCTTCTAATGAATATCACGTACAACATTCATTGCCTCTAGTGTTGGTAACCGTACTCGGCAGTAAACACACAGTACACTGTTTTCACAAGTTGTTGAGGAATTTGTCTACCCATACTCTATCATTATGGAAATCCCTGTGGGTCAGCGTGGCAGAAGACGTATTTTGTATCAGTTAGCACAAAACCACCCGGATAGCTTATTCACAAAAGCTGATCCAGATTTTTAAATGCACAACAGGTGTCTATGTTGGGAAACTATCATCTGATAAGTTTCCATCTGCAAGAGTAAATACAGATATGGTGAATGCAATTTTCCAAGATGAATGCCAGCGACCAAAGGGGAAAAAAATAACGTGGCCCTCAAAAACGGAAATAGGTCTTCCTTTCCTCGTGAAGCGCAGTAGGCCACAGCACAGTTCCAAGACAGGACTTCAGTGTGACCGATCTCAGGTCACAAGTAAGGTGCTGCACTGTCAGTTCCTTCAGAAGGCCTCTCAGCAATACCATAACTTTGTCCCTAGCTTTAACTCTGCTTTCTCGAGACGCATGCTGTTCTCCCAGGCATTTCTCTGCCAATCTGGAAAATGTTGGTATGCAAATTAGGTGACTATGGGGGAGGAGCTGCTATTTTGCAGCTTCTGTAGAACCTTAAAATCTTCCTTTGATTCTTCAGAAGAAATGAAATGTAGATTGTTTCCTTGAAAAACAGGATCCACTGCTTTGGAAACAGCCCTTCATTCCTAAGTTCCTTTAAAGCTAAGGACATCAGACACCTAATAGGGTTAATCACACAAACCAAGGGCAAGTCTCAACCTGAAGGCAGTTCTGGGTCTTGTGCATCTGCATTAAGCGATGCAGAGTAATTCCTGCCTAAGCACTGTTTCCACAAAGCTTTATTAGTCCCTGTAAAGCTACTCTGCATCGCTCCATCCCTGCAGCACTGAGTAAGTGCTAATCACGTGCTCAGCAATCACAGTAGATATCCATGTTGTGCTCTACACATTCTGGGATTCTTCTCACCACGTGCTGTGGGATACCAGCCAGCAACCATCTACCCCATTTCTCATAGCTCCTTCTTTTTGATATTATCCCTGTTTATCTTACTGAAGCTATTTTAACAGACACATAAAGGAAAAACAAGGAATTATGGCCCAGTACTGTAATTCTAATAGCACATACATCTTTCCTCCTCCAGTACCTCTAATAAGCCAAGCAACAGAGGCATCTCGGATAGAAAAGTCCAGCGTAAAATTATGACCAACAGCTTCTTTTCATTCAGCTAATTAGCACAGACAGGTGGATGGGATATCCCTGTGGCCTTGGGATAATAAGCAGTGGCAGCAGAAATGCAAGATATCAAAGATTACTTACTTAGACCCCTGCACGACATTCTCTTCTGCCGAGTACCACCTAGACTTGGCCATCCAGCAGCTTACTGCCACCAGTCAGCAATCAGTCAGTCTGACTGATCTCTCCGCTACACTGGATACTTTTAAGACTCAGCTGGACAGGGTGCTGGGCCACCTCATCTAGACTGTGCTCTTGCCTAGAAAGGTTGGATCCTTGAGCTCCCTTCCAAGCTGGTGTTCTATGATTCCATGACCTTCTGTCAGTCACAACCTCATGATAACGTTCTTATTTATTTCTTGCACTAGTGGAGCATAACAACAGGCAATGCTTCCCCTGATTTTTGCAGAGCAACAATATGGTGACAAGATTACACAGACTGGACTTATTAATTGCAAAATGAATGCCAGGTCTTCAAAATGAACTGAGAAATTAACTAACAAAAGCTACAGCAAAAGCAGCTGGAATATCCACGTTCTATTTTCACGACCACTGTTTGGAAAAGTGGCACAGAGAGATAATTTGGAAAGGATTCAATAATCTAAAGAAAAGCCTACAGCCTGGAAGGTAACACAACAAACGCAAAGCGGCAGCAAACAACTGTCAGAAGCGAATGCTGTCACAAAGCCTGGGTTTCCCGCAAACTGTACCTAAGATCCAACAGCAGGATCACTATTGCCATTAAGAAATTCGATTCTAGGATTATCATGGTAAACCTCTTCAACTACGTGAACAAGCTTCAAGAAACTTGTCAACTTGCCCGATTACTTTGTAGTCACTAGTCCTGTAGCTGATAAGGACAGGATACATTTCCTTGGTTTTCATTCAACTGATTCTTTCTTTTTGGTGCACTGGGTCTATCCAGAAGTGGTATGTTCTTCTGGTCCATTCTCCACCTTAATAGTATTCAACATACCATTTCCGCGCTTTCCCTGCATTCCCTATGTACAATTATCTCTCATTCAAAGGAAACTCATAATATATGCCCATCCCCCTTCACCATATCGATCATTTGTTGAGGCACGCTTTTCTGCTATTCAGTATGGAGAACCCCTCCCTGCTCCTGGTGGCACCCATTTTCCAGAGTCTTGTACATTGGCTGGGCTGTGCAAAACAGATGAGTCGGGAGAACAACTCTCATTTATAATCCCCTCCACTAATATCGCAACTGTATCACCTACGAAGGTCTTACATAATGGATTTATTTTCTATATAGCCATCCAATAAAAACTCAAAAATCAGCATTACCGTTTCCTTGTCAAAGATATGAGAGGAATCTTAAAGCAATATAGGCAGCATTTAAAGCAAATCCCACCCGAGTTCTGTATACTTTGGTTTCACGGGCATTTCCAGTTTCAGAGGTTACTACCCTGCTCTACCAGTCACTCCTGGAAATTGTGCTCCACCCAAAAAAGCCACTCCAGTTAAATGCTCTGTATAAGCTATAGCTTTATTTCACGTTCCTGGTCCTTGTAGCCCTCCTCCCCCCTTAGCATTATTGCTGTGGCAACAAAAGCCCTATAAAACAGGGCCGAGTACACCCACGCGTGCATTACCCTGTTCATAGAAACATGTCTCCCTTTCTGTGACAAACTTGCTGCCCGAAAGTAACCAAAATAGCACTGACAATAATCTAAGGATGCCACCGCTTCTCCTCTTCCCTGTCACTTCACTCTCCCTCTTGTGGCTCCCAGAAGCTACAAAACGCCCCCTGCTTGGGCCATATATTTTGGGAAATTCTTAATATAAATAGGGGTACACTGACTGTGCTGTGTTGGTTCTATATGGAGAGATGTACACCCAGTTTAACATATCCCAGCAATATCTGGCTAGGTACCTCAGTGCTTCGCAGTTGACCTCCACATACACAGTGTTGTCCTGTCTTGTTCTTTTAGATACCTTGGAACTGCACAGAAAACTATTGGGGGGGGGGGAAATCATCCCTTTTTTGATGTGGACACGGTTTGCAGTGTCAAAATGAAGAGGACATATGGGGATGGGGGAAATCACAAATACTGTTTAAAGACATTCCATAATACAGCCTGGGATTTTTGCCCCAAAAACCCCGTTAAGCCTGACAAGCACAGAGGCACCCCGATGCCACCACTACCAAGCCAACCATTATAGTAGCTGTAATAGCAACACGCACAAGTCTGCTACTGTTAAATTTTTGTAAGTCAACTAAACAAGCTTGTTGCTCCTCCTCACATACCGGAGTTTAAACGACAGCTGAAGTGTGTTCCTTGGCTTGAGAGTGCGTACACACGTACACCAGCGTATGCCAGTGGTCAGTCCTCAGCCCACTGTGGGAAGCGCTGTCAAGGGCGAGGTCTCTGGCTGCGGGTGACTGCATGCAGCTCTGTTGCCTACAGCAGAAGCGGACACAACTCGAACAAACGCAGATTTTAGAACAGATTTTAAAACTTAAAAACTCATTTTTTGAGCAGCTATTAAATTCTCTTGGCTTGTGGTAGGGGTTTTTTCCTCCAGGCACTTCTTACATTGAACTTAATAATGAGCAACCATTAAAAAAAAAAAAAATTTGAAATGGCATCCTTTTGTTGTTGAAGAAGTAAAAATAAACTTCAGTGTCTAACCTACCCCCTAGAGATTAGAGGATGGCATCCAAGTATTGCTAGGATATGACAACTGAATCAAAACAGTTTCCACCCATCTAATAAACTTAATTTCCACTATGGGAGATTTTCAGTCAGATGACCTGGTTAATTAAGCCATTTCCATCTATCTTTTTTTATAAGTCAAATTTAACCTCTGATTGCCCAGTTAAATCTCTGCTCTCCCCACGGCCACGTTTTTCTACTTAAAAAAAGTGGATGATGAGGCAACAGATATTGGTGCGCTACATGATGTTAAACAGGTGCTGTATGTCATGCCAGCCATTTATGTACCTAGCTTTAACCTGCAAAAATAATTTTCACTTAGGCTTAAATATAACTCAGTCAGGGATCAAACGGAGGAAAAGAATAAAACAATTTGCTACATGAATCCACTAGCTTGTTCCATTTTCTAACTGCCAATTCAAATACTTGGCAAGGGTGATCTACCTTTTAGTATTCAGAACTGTATACACTGGAATATTTTTTTGTTGTTGTTAGAGATTTAGTGAAACTTTCACCGATACCAATGAACCAACAACAATTTCCCTTTGGCAATGCACAGTGAAATGCTACTTGCAACTGTAGTGGCATAATCCAAGTTGAAGTTCCTCCCTTCTTTTTGGATCTTCCCTCCCCCCAGGTAAAATCCTGAGAACAACCCACAGCAGACATGACGAGACATATATAGTGCATTGCTGAAACTCTGAATCACGGCCTTGCCATTGCATCTACACCTATATTACATTCAGAAGGTCTCACTTTTGAAGGAAAACAAACAAAAAGCATACGATTTCATGGTTCTTAAAGTTACAACTTTTTTCCTCCCATCCCTGCTAAAGCAAACAAAAAAATCCTGAAAATTCTCTGTATTTTAGTTCAGTTCTGAAAACAGAAAATATAACCTTTTACTTGTGATCGTACAAGCAGGATAACAAAACAAAACAAAAATTTCTACTTGTACTCTACATGTATTTTTCTACTGGAACTCTATGGTACACATACAGTATACATTTCCAAACACATGCCGAGACAATCACTTCGCTACACTCGTGCGGGTAATTTCATTGACTTTAACAGACAGGTATCGCATATGATGAGTAAAAGAAGCAGGAACTTACGGAGTGATGTAACTACAAATACATGCAGCTGGCTAGAAACATTTTGAATATAATTAAGCTTTGAGACATTATGCCAGCCAAGATGCTAATAACCGTGAAAAAAAACCTGTGGGTGATTTTCATACTTATCAAAATAAGGAACTGTTGAGAACCATTAATAATGTGGGTGAATGCTGTCTAAGCTTCCCACACTCAACTCTGCCAATAAGCTTTAATTTTCAACTGCAACAATCCTGCTATTCCAGTCTGGAGCTCCTCCAGAGCAGAGATATTTAATCAAGTTACATTGTGAACTTGCTCTGCAACACATTAAACATAAAAAGATCAATATGTAACACCAATTTTTACCTGTTAGGCTTGCCTGGACCGAGATTTTTGACAACTTAAGATGAATCCACATTAACCCTTAGCATAAAGGATAATTCTAAAGCAGAAGTTAGCGTTTTCACATACAAGTGTAGAGTGAGAGCGTAAAAGGAGGCTTGAGAAGCTGTGGTGTAATAGCATTTGCTATGAACAGTGGGAGACCCTATACTTGTGAAAGAGCAGAAACCGTTTTTATTGCTTACTCTTGAAACACTTGAGACTCACAAAGGATTAAAGAAACCTGGAGACAAGCATCTTAGAATCATAGAATCATTAAGGCTGGAAAAGACCTCTAAGATGATCAAGTCCAACCATCAACTAACACCACCGTGACTCCTAAACTAGACCCTTTGAACGCCTCCGGGGTTGACGACTCCACCACCTCTCTGGGCAGCCTGTTCCAATGCCTAACCACTCTTTCAGTAAAGAAATTCTTCCTGATGTCCAATGTAAACCTCCCCTGACGCAACTTGAAGCCATTTCCTCTCGTCCTATCGCTAGTTTCTTGGGAGAAGAGTCCGGCACCCGCTTCCCTACAACCTCCCTTCAGGTAGTTGTAGAGAGCGATAAGGTCTCCCCTCAGCCTCCTCTTCTCCAGACTAAACAGCCCCAGTTCTCTCAGCCGCTCCTCAAAAGACTTGTTCTCCAGACCCTTCACCAGCCTCGTTGCCCTTCTCTGGACACGCTCCAGCACCTCAGTGTCCTTCTTGTACTGAGAGGCCCAAAACTGAACACAGTACTCGAGGTGCGGCCTCACCAGTGCCGAGTACAGGGGCACGATCACTTCCCACCATGCTGCCATAAGGGGTCATCTGCATCTCTTAAAGGTTGCTGGTATGTGTACAAGTAACACTTCCTCTCTTAAATAACATACCATTTCTTAAGAGCAGATATGTGAACATATAGTTTGCTTTATTATTTAAGTAAATAAATTAGAAAAAATTCCTGCAAGTGTCATCTCATTTGAGACACTGGCTATTGCAAGTATTTATAATGAACAAATACCACAAACTTAAATATATTTATCCAACGGGTTCGTATAAAGACTGTTTCACTGACCTTCAAAGTCCACATCCCCAACTAATTTGGTTTTTCCTGTAAGAGGATCGTGGATATGGTTGATGCCTACATCAATCACAGCAGCACCTTCCTTGACCATATCAGTTGTAATCAACTTTGGGATACCTGGAATCATCAAGATATATTTGATTAACACGGCCAGGTACTCTTAGGTCATCAGTTTCAAATTATATCAAGGGGTGTGCATGCACGTGTATGTAAGCACAAAAAAAGATAATTCTTTCACTTGAATTTTTCTTGATACATCACACACAGAAAACAATTATTCCTCAGTTTCACACAGTTTGTAATTATGAGAAGAAAAGGTGATATTTGTTCATTTTGACTAAATATTTTCAGCTAAACCTGCCGTCACAAACATAGTCAACATGGCCTCAAGGAAGGAAGTACTTGCTGGTTTGTGGCAGCAAGTGCCTTTCATAGCATTGCCAAAGAAAAGCTGGACGATAAAGATGCTCTGCAAGCCACAAGAAACCATTATTATTGTCAGAGGTCTGCTGATCCAGAAGCGTTGTCGACTGCTGAAGCAAGCCGTGTATGTTACCTCCACAGCATTTCCTTTCACCTTTGCTTTTTTAGTATCTGTACTGGATTTGCGTTACTCCTGACTTTACTGATTTCTCGTGTAGTTTACTTGCTAGGTGCACTACATTTCAAGCAGTTACTTAAATAATGAACATGAACTACATGAAATACCACTGCTACAAAAAAAAAAAAATGCTAGCCTGGTGAAAATCTGATCTATCCTGCCATCTTATTTTTGATTCCTGTCATTTATAAGCAACAGATAGACAACAATAAAAAAAAAAAATAAAACAGCCAGCTCAGATTTAGCCATAATAAACACCATCAGCTCAATCGTTAGGAGAGAAGCAACTGCCTTTCAAGTCAAACTTTCTCCCTCGTTCTTCTCATAAGCGAGCAAGAAAAATGTACTGGATGGAAAACCAGTTGGGTAGTTGTACCCAGGTAAGAGGCTCCAATGGTACTTCATGAAAATGAAAGCATGTGCAGAGCGAGTACCAGAAAGGCCACGTGACTGTTTATAATGTCACTAGCGCAACGGTAGAGAACACTTAGTAGCAGCACAAGGTGCAGATAACACAAAGCTGGAAAGAACTTTCAACAGATTAGCTTAGATTTCAAATACCACTGGAAAAAAGGAGCAAAGCATCAAAAATCATTTAACATTCAATAGGGAGGAAGGAAAGAGACCACATTAACATACCAATAATTACCCCTCACAAAGGCAAGACAGCAAACAACTGGTTAGGCAGACATTTTCAGAAAAAGAATTTGGGATTAGGTAGATCAACTGAACACAACAGACACAATCATGCTACTGCAAGACACACATAGAAGCCCTAACCTCTTCAACATATGACATCAGCTGGGATATCATATTCTCACTGTGAGTGCTAGACTTCTCTGATCTGCCTGTTCACATCTCTATAAAAGACCAAGAACAATGAGGATTATGAGGAAACTTTGCGAAGAATTAACCTTTTAGATCTCATGACAGCCTTCAAGGATATTAAAAAATTTGGCACAAGAAGAGGAACTATGCTTTTTTTCCACGCCCATGATCAATGTGACACAAAATAACAGACTTAAGTTTCTTTCCCTTGCTGCACTGTCCAGAACTTTTTAACCACGAGAACAGAAAACATTGAAGTAAGTAGTTGGAGGAGAGAATAAGGAGGTCTCTTTCACTGGAGATCTGAAAAAGCAGATTGAACTAGTATGTACAAAATATCACTTTTGGTGCACTAGTAAGGCCTACATGGGCTTTCAAAAGACCATTCTGCTTTTCTACCATTGCCACATAGACATGGCAAAAGGGAACTGGGAAGGCCTCCTACATTCAAATGTTACCGATGTGCAGAAGACACTGCTCTGTCTCTTGTACTCCTTAGATAATGAAGCCATTGACACTTGGGAAACACATTCACCAAAATTTGTTCAAGGTGGAGGATGGCAGCCTGAGACCGAATCTGGGACAGCTGAGGCTTTTCTATGGTAGTTTCTACTACTACTACAGAAAAGAGAAAAAAGAACCCCAAGCCCAAAGTTGTTGGGATTGGTTTTGGTTCAAGCTGGTTTGTTTGGTTACTGTGTCTAACTGGTAACCCCAGTGCATGACACTGACCTTTCACAGGGGAGCTTCTACGCAACACCATGCCCTGCTATTTATAGCGAACTGGGAGACCTCCCCGCTTGACCGAAGAGGGCCTGGCCTCAGCACTACACACCTTCATCATCTGTCAGCAGGCTACATCTGTGTAGCGTCCTGGGGTACGATTTTTTTTTGCTATTAAGAAACTCCACCTCGCTGCAACAAGCCGCCTCAGCTCTTTCATATGCACTGTATTTCTTCAGCACATTTAAATGTAAAGCATCTTGATATTCATCACAAAGATGTTCAAAAGTCAGGACCCAGAAAACCTAAAAGGTCACCTCAAGTTCCAGATGAAGAGCTGAGTCAATGGCTCTATGTTTTCAGTCAGCACAGTTGAACTACCCATACACAGTGCAAGAGACACCAAAACAGTTATTTAGGTATTGAAACAACTTAAGTATGAAAAGGACAACTGCACTACACATGAAATCTGACCTGGGTCGTACCGAAGGGGGTACCAAAACACCATTTTCTAATGCAGTAGTCCTGGACAGCAAATGTCTTCCACTTGGTAAAGATCACTGCCGCATGGGATGTCAAACTGCAGGTAGCACTGCACATTTACTTGGAGGAGATCCATCTCATCTAGCTTCCCCAATGTGCTGAAGCTAGAGCTAAGACTTCTGTGGCATGCCAACAGCTCCACTTGATGCACAGAAAAGACCTCCCTTTCAGGAACAGGAGCTCAGCTTTGCAGAGAGCAATTTTAATTACAGGAAAGGCTATCTTACAACAAACGTACTAGCACTGCTTTAGAAACAGCAGCATCGTGCATGACCAGACATCTAAAAGTTTATGCCTGGATGGTCACAATAAATGAAGCATCTCCAGGAATGTTAAGGCAAAGCAGTCTGTGAGACCAAAGTCACTGCATGCTATTGGGCAGCTATGAATATCAAGTCCTTACACATCATCTGCGTTAGCCTATCATACTTTAATTGTACCAGCAGCAATCTTTTCTATGTATTCGCTTTAAATGACCTCCTAACTTTCTTTCCTACCATGCAACCTCCAACTTTGAGCAACGGGAAACTCCAACTTTAAAATTAGAATCATAGAATAGAATCATAGAATCATTGACGTTGGAAAAGACCTCTAAGATCATCAAGTCCAACCATCAACCCAACACCACCGTGACTCCTAAACTAGGCCCTGGAGTGCCACGTCTACACCTTTTTTGAACGCCTCCAGGGTTGACGACTCCACCACCGCTCTGGGCAGCCTGTTCCAATGCCTAACCACTCTTTCGGTAAAGAAATTCTCCCTGATGTCCAGTCTAAACCTCCCCTGACGCAACTGGAGGCCATTCCCTCTCGTCCTATCGCTAGTTTCTTGGGAGAAGAGTCCAACACCCGCTTCCCTACAACCTCCTTTCAGGTAGTTGTAGAGAGCGATAAGGTCTCCCCTCAGCCTCCTCTTCTCCAAGCTGAACAGTCCCAGTTCTCTCAGCCACTCCTCACGAGACTTGTGCTCTAGACCCTTCACCTCGCTTCTTCAGCAATTCTGTCAGTTCTACGTTCTGTGAGGCATGTTCATCCTAGTAATAGAGTATCTCCAAAGGGGGAGTCTAAGCTCCTCCCTCCCCACCAAAGTAGCTTTCTCTCAGGCGGAGAGAAGAAAAAAAGGAAAAGAAAGCAAATCCATATGGTTTGAGACTGCAGTTTTATTGGAGGCAAGTGCTGGTATACAAGGGCTTTGGCTTCATTTGAAGTGCTGGATCACAGCCAGTTAGTCATTTAGATACAGGCAATACAAGAACCTTCTTTGCTCTCCATTTCTCACTCCCCCATAGGACACAAGCTTGAAACTCTGCTTCTAATGTTGAGCAAGCCAAGACCTCAAATTCTTTCCTATGCCATTTGATAACATCTGGCTGCGTCTACTTCATCACACTCTTATGCAATCAATTGCAAGCTGGCTGGTAATTGGATAATGCCTCAGCCTTATGGGGGTAAATGATCTGTGTGTGATAGGGATGGAAGCATATTAACGGAAGCTGCACAGTTACACCCTTTGTAAAATGGTTTGATAATAGGCCAAATACTTAATAGCAACAAATAAACTAACCCCCAAACCAAATGAGCAGATCTATTTACTTAAGCCTACTTTACATACCAAGTAGGAAGAGATAAGCATTACAGCAGCTATTCCTAAAATGCACTGACTGAAGAATGTGGGAAAAATCTTTCTTGGGTGATTTCTGTAGAAAATGATGAATCACGGTTTAAATAAAAGAGAGACAAAGCCCTACCTAACCCAGCTTAGGTACAAGGACTGTAAAATAGCCAACTCCTGAGAAAGCTAACCAGCCACTACCTGAATAAAAGAGTCTGACAAATCAGCAATTCCTATACAAGAGGACCAGAGATCACGTTCCGAGCGACACCGCAAGTAGTCCCAGAAGAATTTAATCTGGCATTTGGCACCCCCATTCCTTCTCCTCTTTACCCTCTCTCCAAACCTAGCAGGTAGATGCGTCTTTGCTCTCAAGACAGACTGGAAAGCCAAGACAGCAGAAGCAACAGGTTGACTAGTCAAAGACTGCCTACTGCCTCCATCACCGCCCTGGAAGTACCGTGGTAGCTATACGAGCACCACAGGTAAAGCTGCACTTATTTTTCTACTACGGGTCTGGGCCTATGGCAAAAAAACCCCGACTCCGTGGGATGTCTGTATAGGCAGGGATAGCAGG
Source organism: Fregata magnificens (assembly GCA_013389945.1). Lineage (NCBI taxonomy): Eukaryota > Metazoa > Chordata > Aves > Suliformes > Fregatidae > Fregata > Fregata magnificens. The sequence continues at coordinate 79,272 of WAAD01036993.1, read as the reverse complement.
CAAAGATAGGAAAGGCTAGCGTGGGACGCGAAGTGCCGAGCGTCCTTAGGAGGAAACATGACCCTTTGGCTAGGAACGCAAAAGCTGCGTGGTATTGAAAGAGTTTAGGAAGCTCCACCTGGAAGCAGAGACACAGATTTTAGGGAGGGGTAGGCTGGACAAGAGCAGCACTGTTCGAACTAATGATGCAAGGAGTTGGGAGGGAATGAGACGGAAGGAATAAACTGCATGGATAGTTACAATCAAAGTAAGCACGAAAACTGAGGTCCCAAGGCTGGGGGCAAATGAAAGACAACATATGGAGATGGGTATTCTCAAACTTAAGAGTAGAAACAGAAGCACCTGATTTGAAGCGTTACAAATGCCATGAATACAAGCGAACAGAAAAGTCCTCAGGGACAGATTACCACATCAGAATGAACAGACTCACTGCAACAAGTCACCAAACCAGGAGGCAGAACGCAGATGGCTCTTCTAAAAGTATTAGATGGAAAGAGAATGAGACTAGGAATCTTGCTCTTATATGCAGACACACACAAAAAGCTGCTTTCCATTTGCACATCTTGCACAGTGGCCTATGACAGCAGCTGTTTCTACCTGGCAGGGTAGAAGTTACCTTTTTTGCAACACTCACTGAACAGGTCACACGTTTCCGGGGAATGCGTGATCCCAAAGGTACAATGTGCACAGTTCTCAAGTAACAAGAACCACCTTGGAGGGATTCCACCCTTCTAAAGTGTCATCTTCCCCAGAGCATCCACTGGGGCAGGGCTGCGTACTGGTTGCACAATCTAGCCCTAGGTTTTTGCATCATTCCAAGTATATCTTATGTTGTGTAATGAGTGTTGTATCATCCTCCTGTTACAAATGACACGAGGAAAATAATGTAAAGAACAAACACAGCTGAATTGCTACTGAACCGTTTAACTACAAGCATAACTGACGACAAACTACGTTCAGCATAAGAGTCAGAAGTGATGATTAAATTGGAAGCAGTGAATTTGCATGAAAAGTTACTAGTTTATTTCTAGTTAGCACATACGTTATTATCTTTCATTCACAGTACGTGAATTCTGGTCAGGCCCACAGTTGAGTAATCACACGGGGGACAACCGAGCTGTTTCTTGTTCCTGATCTGGCATGAGAAAGAGTCAGTGCAGTTAAGCCCCGAATCAAAGGACATCTCACTTCAACAGGAAGTGATGAGCTTTAGACAGGTACCTATCTGTCTTCCTCTAGAAAATAAGTAAGCAAGACTTTGGTCTTGAGGATGATGAAGAAGGAGGAAGGGAGGAGAAAAGAGGAAAGATGCAAGCCTTTTGTAGTCCTCCAAAATGGTACGAGAGAATGAAGATACCCTGAGCTGCAAGGGGACACAGATTTTTACCACAGTTTTTATTAAGTTAGATTGTTTGGTTTTAGCTTTTTAAATTTATTTATATTTCTATTTACAATACCCATAAACAAAAAACAGACGTTGCTCAGAAGCTGAGTTCTGCTTATTTCTTTGTTCTAGACTAGTCAAACTGCAAGCATTTCCCTCATTGCTTTAAGAATATAGGCATTGATCTTTCAGACTCCTTCCTATAGGCCATTACAATTCTCTTCCTCTTTACATGAAAATTGTAAAAAAAAAAAAAAAAAAATCAGCCATTAATAACAGAGGTTGCCAAAACTACCAGTTAATTTGGGAAGGTTGCCCTTAATTCTAACAGCAAGGGAATGATACCATTGTTTTATGAATGCAGCCTCCAGCTGATTTAAAGAAACCCTCCTGTCAAAATTTAAATGACTCATGATTTTTGCACTGCACAGAGAATGTTTTAATTTACATAATTATACCTGTATAAACTATGCACTGACTGGTTCCCAATCTTGAGTTCAGTCTAAAGTCTCCCTAAGGGAAAGGTGTCACATGTGACGAGAAAGAGTTTATGAGTCTGCAAATGTGAAGGGCAAGAACAAAGAGTCAAACCACTTGCCCTTCTTACAAGAAATCCTACTTACTGCAACACCCCTGGCAAGCACCAGCACCAGTTATTTGGTGAAACATGAAATAGCTAGTGGTGCCACCAACACAGGCACCGAAGACTACTTTTTAGGTTTTTAACATTGTGATTGAAGTATTAACAACAACTAGTATTACCTGCAGCTACTATTATGATGTCAGCGAGTTGCGTATGGATCTTGAGCTGCTCTTTTGGTGTGTATCTGTGAGTAATGGTCACTGTAGCATCACCTGAAATGTAAGAGATCATCAATTAACTGTCACATATAAAATGCCTGTACAGCATTTACTTTTAGGTGCAAAAGACTTACTTTGGTACATTAACAACAGTACAGATGACCCTCAGATTTCTCTTGGGATGCATCATTTATTTCAGCATAGGCGGAACGCTCACAACATTTGCTGTTCACACACAGGAATACAGGTTTATTCTTTACAAGTCTCACAGAATTAATTCATTTATGCACTGTGGACTAACTTATTCCTTAATCAGCCAGATTACATTTAGCGGAATTACACAAAGCAAACCCAGCATGGAATCCAGTGTCTGCATTATTAAGCACAATTTGTGTAGTGTGCCGTAAGACTCAGTTGTTTGTCACAAACTAAAGCTTCAAGTACAAGATCACCACATTCTGATCTCTGTCCTCAACCACGTTTGTCATTTGTCTGTCCTGAAGCTCCCTAGATGCTTTCCTTGACATTCTGCTGTATAAACAGGAAGGAAGACCACAGTCTTCCCTGTGCCTGTGACCTACCTTCATAATAGCATTTCCCTCGAGTCAAAGTTTAGTCTTTGGCCTGTGTTTTTGACAGATTTTGAGTGGTCAAGGAATAATTGGTAATTCAAGCTCAGTGAAGTGGCACTATTTCTTACTGATATTACCTCTCTCACGTATTAACACAGCTGATAATCTGGCCAACAACAGGCGATGACAACTGGGGCTCTTCTCTTTGTAGGGCCTGATTCTGTACGGAATGAGTCTAGTAGCTATGACAACAAGGACACTCCTGGGCCAAGGGTCTTCCTTAGAAACCCTGCCGACCAATAATTGCATGCAAGGGTCAGACAGCAAAATCCCTCCCTTGACTGGAACGCTACCAGATTTCATGAAGGAGATGCTTTCTTGAACATACATACAGAACACAACCAACAGCAGCATCAGTATTTACAAAATCCCAACCGGATGGATCTGAGAAGGTTTATCACCGTAACAACTTAAGGAATCAATACATCCAATGCACATATTTTTCCACACACTCAAAGCATTCCACGTCATCATTTTATGCAGCTCAAGCACAAGAACAGGAATGGAAAAGACTGGACAAAAACATGCTCAGATTTTTGCAAATGTCCTGCCATCTCTTGTATCTCCCGACTAAACAAAAACAGCTGAACCCTTACTTCACACCAGAGTAGGAAGAGTTGGAAGTTATCACAAGTAGAAGCACATATCCTTTTGGGCAAACTTAAAAGATCTGGGGCCTGCTCCTGCAGGTATCCACATTTCTTGGCAAGAAGCTACAAAAAAACCCTCCTAGTAAGACATGAAAAACCTTGTGCTTTTTGATGCAGATACTGAGGAGAGACCACTACACACAAAACAAATTGTCATGGGGATAGGGACTGAAGTCTTGTACTGCATCCAACAGCAAGCGTGGTGATCCGTCAAGGACTGCCCAAGAAAACTGCAAAGATAACAGCTATCAAAGGAGACCCCTCCCAACACTGTCCCTGTCAACTATTTGTACCGCACAGTGTTCAGGTATTACATTCCCCCATCTCTACCTTCCACTCATCACAGATTCCTAAGCCACACTATTAGCCGTTAAACTAAAAGTTTTTGCCATCTCAGACCTTACCACCACATCTGCTTCCCCTGGAATGTGTCTAACTGATCTA
>WAAD01036993.1:24440-55853 GCA_013389945.1 Fregata magnificens | reverse complement strand
TCGCCGTGACAGGAATAGCGGGCCTGAGGGGCGAGACGAAGACACCGCCCGGCGAAATTGAAAGGGCGGCGGCGGCGGCGGCAGCGCTTCTAGTGCAGGCACACCTGTGGGCAGGCCATCACCCGTGCGATGGCGTGGGGCTGGCAAAGCGAGCCCGCGGCTGGGAAGGGCTGCGGGTTGGTGTGCTGAGAGGGCGAGCGGCACAGCCCCTGCCCCCCTCCCCAGCCCGTGGCACCCTGCGGTCCTTCGGGGGATTGTGGCAGGAACCTCTGCGGACGGTGGTGCAAAAGCCGGCCTTCATTTGCATCCTTGGATTCGTATGAACTTCTGTTCCCGCCAAAACGTGGTAGGGGCAAAGCCGACGCCGAGTCAGAGCTACACAGACAAGCATCGATGCCCTTCGTAATTCCCAGCTGCGCCCTAGTCTTTTCCCAGGGGAATTCCCGTGGACTTTCTTGCAACTCACCTATTAGTGCTTTCTGTCACGTTTTATGGCATTTTTTTCACTGAAAAGTGTGGAAAAGTTCCTCTATGCAGAGCGGAAGAAGAAAACCAGATCTGAAATAGCATATAGAAAGCATGCCAAAATAATAACGGCAACCTTACCTGCGATACTGAACCTACTGACATTTGGGAAATTCCTTTATGAGGCTGGCAAAAGCTTTGAAAAGATGCAACAGATTACCGAGGCTGCAGTTTCTGCTATGGTACTGGCAAATTTTTTGATCGGTTAGGTGTTTGCGTAAGGAACATGGCTCACGTGCTTCCACAGACAATGTGCTTACTGTTTTTTAATGGCTTGTCCTCCTAGAAGCTTACTCTCTTGCAGTAGTGTAGATATTAGGTAAATCTTCCCCTTTAGGTTGCCATCTCTTATTTTATAAACAGTAGCGACACCAAACTTTACACACCATCTAGCATGTACGTACTGCATTAATTGCAAAGCTTTTTTAAAAAAGGACATTCATCCAAGATTCATTGACACGGATACCTACGCCTACCCCCGTGATTATTTCTTGTTACTATCCTGTTTGAAGAAAAAGGAACATGTGAGGATATAGGAAGTCCTGTGAAAATTTACGGTCCTGAACAGATAGCGGATCTTTAAGATAGAACAAAGACCTTCAAATGCTAATCTATCCTATCCAGCTTCTAAAGAACTGGAGATTATGAATGAAAATTGAATATTTAAGCTCATTTATATAAAATCTAGCCATTTTTGGAATGCTATTTTTTTTTAGGACTGTCCTATGGATGGTTCCGTAAAAACAGAGATGTTTAAATACAGATAGACTGATACTTTATGTGATGGTGGGAAAAGGAATTGCAAGTAATCCTAAAAAAGGGAGTAGCTTACTTGAAGGAGGTATATATATCTCTCTCACAAAGAATAGGCAAGATATGAAAAGAAAGAAAAGCTGAAGAGGATAACAGAAAACATGACGGGGAAATAACAAAAATATCAGTAGTCCTACAAATTGGTATTACAGAGAAGAGAATTCTGTCAAAAGTTTCTTTTTGCCTAGGATGAAAAATGTTGTCCACTCATTTTTTTTATGCAAGGTTTGTATACTTGACTACAAAACTTTGAATTGTTGTTGTTAAAATTTTCCACAAACAGAACGTCCACCACATATTTTTCTACCATATTAGTATACTAGAAAAAAGCAGTTGTATTATAAATGCATTTGATAAAATGTGCTATGCAAATTGTGACTGAAGAATTGCTTTACTTCAAAAGTACTTCAGTTACAAAATGTTTGACAAATGTAGGCGAGCACAACAACAAAAAAAGTTACCCATTATCGTTTATGCAAACTCACCTTTTGAACCAATTGGATTTCTGCTATTCATACTGACCCCTATAGACAAAAAAAAATAGGTTTTCAGTAGTATGAGGGTGAAACCTTTTTTCTTGACCTGAGTTAACTGCTTAGGTTTTAGATCCCATTCGAGTTTGGAACTTAAATATCACAACTTTTTAAAAAAAAAAAAGAAACACCACATTTTAAAGTAACTTTCACACCAATCAAATTGCACCATACTGGCAACCTCAGGTTTGACCTTGAAGCTACATGTAGTAATGCACCTATGAAAAAATGCTACCAATATCAGTCATTCACATCAAAATAATATACTGCCTTTTCGTATCATGCCTGAAAAAAAACCTGAAAGCTCACCACTGCTGTAGTAACAATATTTATAATTAACAGTTTGCAGAGCATAGCCTACAAAAAGTGACCGCATTACTATTGCTCAAGATCTGCTGAATACATGATACGGAAAATCTTATGAAAATACTACAATAATAAATACCAGTGTGCATATGATCCACAAAAATGCACTGATGAAATTGGTACGAAGGATAAAGCTGAAAATATGCAGTTTGGTTTGCATAACAGTTAAAGCAGGGTTAGGCATTGACAGCTGTGAAGAAGGTGGATATTCCTAGCAGGTTGTTTCAGAGTCTGTTATACTTGGGGTATTTTGATGTGCATAGATTAAGGGCTATAGTTGTAATATACTGTTCTGGGCATTAACAATCCCATAAACTTAAAATTATCTCTCAATAATTATCTGCGTGTGAAGAGGAAGTCAAACATGGTTGTTTAGTAAGAAGCGTTGTTCTCTCATCTTGTGAAAACCTGTATCAGGAAACGTTGCTTTGCTAAAAATTTTGTGAGTAATTTCTTTTTATATCCTGGGAGAATGTGATGTCTTTCTGTCTGCTTCTCCACTTTTTTCTTCTCTGTTTTGCCTTCCCAGCTGCTGGAAGGTGTACATTTGTATGAGGCAAAGAGGTTAAGAAGAGAGGTGGACCACCTCGTATTTTCCGGTCTTAGTTTAAGGAAAAAATTAATCTTAGTTTAAGGAAAAAAAAATCATTTGAGAAAAATTTAGTTTAAGAAAGAAACTTGTCACCCTTGGGAAGCTTTGTATTTCAGGAAAATTTATTTGCTGGCCTTTTTTTACTTTCTAGCACTCCTACCCCCACCCCACCCGCAGCCTCTATTTTCGGAGGACACCAGTATTGGGGATGAATATAGTATTCGGGACGAACAGATATTTGAGGAAACCCTGCTCAGGATCCCATGATCGGGCACTTTCAGCACCTGCTGCAGAGTCTGCTTTCTACAGCAACAAACTGTGTATAAAACCTGGGCCCCGGGAGCAGAATACCGGCAATTTTTGGAATGTGAGCAAAAGTGAGAGTCACGGCTATTGCTGGAGCCAGAAGAGATACTAAAGGAAAAAGATGTGCTTTGGATTTATTTAACAACAGATACGTGTTTTGCACCTTGGTCCAACATCACTCAACTTCTGTTCAGAAGCGCTGGTTCACAAAGGGGAAAAGAAAGCAGTACAGAACATTGCTTGAAGCCCGAAGGCTTTTCCTTCATCAGTACGTTCTGGACTGTGCCTGTGTGTCTGCATGTGTGTTGCTATGTGCCATGACTGTCTTAAAGTGCGCATCGATAATCCGGACTGTGCCTTCACCTTGTGTTTATACAGAACGTCTGTGACTATAATTAGGATAATTAGAAAGGCAAGTTTGCGATGCCATATAGGAAGCTAGACAGCAGGAGGCACTCATCCCACACGGTAGTCCCGCCTTACCCTGATCCCTCCTGCTGCCCTTTGCCTAAATGCACTAGTCGGGAAGCCAAAGTTCGGTGTGAATATCATGACGCCCATTAGTGATGGCCTTAACTACATCTATTGCTACGTAGTCACTATTCTGAAACGTAAAATAAGAGTCTCCAGTTACTTCGCTTGTTTTAATATCTTATTTTCCCTTAGGACCTGCTGCCGGGTGGTGGCGGCAGGGAAATGGAGACAAACAGGAGCATGTGTTCTGTTCACCATAGCTGTCAGCTGAAATAGAAAACACATATTAAATTATTCTGTAGGAGATGCAAAAGAACGAGATTCAGGATGGAAATTAATATTTAGGATCTTGAAGTGAAATGCAGACGTCAAAGCACAGGCAATCTTTTGAAAACTCTTTTCCTACGCTTTTCATGCAACTATTAGGAGTCCTCAGGCTACCAGTCAACACTGTACATTTAGAAAAATCTTGGCTCAAATACGCAGTTTTAAGGCACAAACTGAAGAAATAAATACCCAGCCAAGTCTGTTTTAATAAGAGTTTTTAGTCTTAGTTATTTTGGCATCCCTTTCTACAGATGTCAAGGCAGCAAATCAATGCTCTCAGAGTGCTAAAGTTTATGGATAGATGTATTTTTGATTAATAACTAGCATTTATTGTCTGGCATGGTCTGACACTGAAATGTCTTCTTAAGTGAGCACAGCATGGGAAGCACTGACGTGAGTTAGGTAACTGTGTCATTCGGTAACAGTGCATTGTATTTCTACAGAGGTCCTAAATATTGAACGTGGTTTTTTCTCAGCCTTCTCTAGCACGATTAAAATAAATTAAGGTTTTCCTTTTCTCTGCACCCTGCCTTACTATTGCACTCTAAAGACCCATACAGCAGAAACAATAGAAACTACCTTTTTACATGAAAAGGGAAAATTCTAGCATTTGGTGTGGGATCGAATTTGGAGCAACGGTTCTGCTGTTATTTTTAAAAAGTAAATAAAATAGGAATCATTAACCACAGAGAGAAACATTTATAATGCCTTTCACAAATATTGCTGGATCCTTTAAATGCATGTTTTCATGGAGAAACAAGGAAATTACTTTGCTTTGATTTTAAATGAAACAACGGTTTGTGTTATTACAAAATCATTGGTAGACAGTAATGGCTATTACTATTCTTAATAATAACAGGTATTCCTAAATAGTAACAAGCTCCGAATTCCGCAATATAATTGCATAAGTATGTAATATTTTGACTTTTTCATTGTTTTTCATTATTAGTCAGGCAAACCAAGTAGTCTATTTGAATTGCAAGCAATGTAAAAGCTGCTGTAAGTTTAAGCTGGTTCTACTCAAACTGTGTCATTTCCCAGTCAAGTTTAGATAAGTTAAATTTGTAATAGTCAGGTATATTTGCTCTGCCACAACTCTTTTTGAATACTGTGACTCATTATAGAACTCTGCATGAGTGAAAATGAGGTATCTAGTCCGTGGTTGAGCTCTTTGCTACGAGTACAACAGCAGGGAACATGGATTTTCAGCCTTGGGAAGCTTCTCTTAAGCTTGACTGACGTATCTTAATTGCATTTATATTCTCTTTTAGGTTATTCTAAAATAATCATTAAGAATTATAAACATTTGCAAGACTTTTAGCATGTCATTTAACCACCCATTACAAATTATGTCTGATAAAGGGATCTTCCCGTGGATCTTACGTTAAAGCTTATTCTATTAAAAAAAGAAAACCACAAATGAAAATTGTTTTACTGATAACATGCATCAGCAAAACATAAAAGCAGCATTTTATGCTGCTTTTACTTTGGTGTGCAGATACAATTAGCACTTCTACTGAAGTCAACAGAAGATGTCTTTATGAGCTTAAAACAAAATAAATCCACATTGCTGAAGTTCCTAGCAAACCCATGCTAGTTATCTTCATTTTCGTCGCTTGCCAAACCGTTCTTCAGCTGTCTTTTTTTTTGATAGAGCTACTGAGTAGATGACTAAAATTTTTGGTAAAACACTCATTTGTAGGCAATTCCAGAAAGTAACTTCTCTCCATTCGCATAACTAAAAAGACCTGGAAATTATATAAAGTCAGGTCACAATTTTCAATATGGTTTTCATGTTAAAAATTCCGAAAAGATGTTGTACTGCTAATGTTATCTATACGAGACTCTCTAAGGTCGTGGCATTTTCTTTATTGAAAATACGTGTATTGTTCCAAATTCTCCTGAAAATTACGTAGACTCCAAAATAGCTGTCATCTATGTATTACAGTTGCTATTCCCTTATATATCTTCACAATTTCAGCATCCTCCTTCACGGGGAATTAGACATAGCAGCAATAATGTGCCACTGGTGCAAAGTTCCCATCNTGGTTTTGGGTTTTCTATGGCACAAACTTTCTGTCCAATAGAGAGCTGAAATTCTCTACCTTTCCATCGCTGACTTTTTGTTCTGTGTTTTTTCTTTCAGGCAAGGACAGATGGTTCCTACCCAAGTTTTGATTCTGGGGGCTGAAGAGGTGTTTCGTTCTGAGCGAACGGTGGAATGCTGGCATTTATGGCTGAGGTGAGCAGCTGATTGAACATTATGAGCAGGGCTGTAAAGGGCTGAAAATCACCTGGGGAAAAGCTACAAATACCGTGGTGGGCTGGGGCTCGGGAAAGACAGAGGGAGATTTGTGTTAGGTTGCTCTGAGCACTCTTCTCTTTGGAAGACACCTTTATGTGCTGATGAGGGCTGGTATCCAGGGTCTGAGGGATTTGGGTGTGTCAGTGTTGGGAGAGCCTGTGTGCTGGCAGCCGTCTAGGATCAGCAGGAGAATTACAGAAAAACCACTTAAATGAATCTATGAAAATATGTAGTTGATCTTGCGTCTTGTCTCTTGCAGACAAGGGCATGGGAGAAAACTTACAAAGAAATGTCTCAAAATGTTCTAGTTTGTTTTAAGTGTAGAAAGAAAAAGGGTCAATTTTACATGGTGGTGCAGCAGTAAAAGTCTAGCTTAATACCCTTATGATGAGGAAGTGCAGTGTTCCTGGAAATCAGGAGATGCTGGTCAAAATGAAAGTACAAGTAAAAGGTAGAAGAATCTTGTATGTTACATGAACACGGTTTGACAAAGAATAAATAGGCCTTTTAAAAGCAAGCCCATGTTCAATGCATTTCTCTGGATCTGAATTTGTTTGCTTTCCCTGTAGTTTTTAAAAACGTCATTAACAAAATTACATTTTCCTTGCTGTGCAAACTGGACACTTTGCAACTTTAGTTTGGATTTGATTATAGATGGAATTTAAAGGTAATATTGAATGAGGAAGAAAGGACTAGCAAGCTTGTTGAAATAAAAATAATTGCTATGGGGTGTATTGTATTTATTGTCTGGATATGACAGAAACAGTGTTATTCTGGAAACCGACAGGAAAGCAGCACTTTATTGAAAGGTCACTAATATAACAAAAGTTATAGAAGTATATATGCAAGACATCCTAAAAATAGATGTTGGCGATATCAACAGTCCATTGAAGAGAAGCATCAAATGTAGGTACCAAGTACAGCATCTTAACTGAGATTACCTGTTTAGTGTGGGCATCAGAGGTGAAGCTGTGCTGCTAGCAGGTAAGAGTACAAAGGAAATTCTGGGCTGAGGTGGAAAGTCAGATTTATGCTGACACGCAAGTCAGGAATGATAAGGACAAATTTATCCTTAGGATAAGTCTCTTAAGTCAGTAGGTGAGCTTTATTTATGATACCAGATGTTTCACCTAGAAAACCTGTATGCTATTTCTTTTTTGTGCAAAGCCATTTCTGCATAGGGCATAAGAGCCTGCTTTTTATTTAGCCCGACTGTGGAAACCCCTTGAAATACAGCGCCTTCACTGACAATGTGTTCAGCTACTTTATTCAAATAGTACTGGCAAAAAATACCCCAAACCCTATAATAATCGTTGCTAGCTTGGCAAGTGAGTTTCTGAGTGCACTCTTTCTGTGTGGAGGAGGATAGTGAACCCGTATCCATGGAGCAAGACACTTGGCTGTGTCTTTGCTGAAGTAGGTGTTCCTCTATTTTTAGTGCTAAATGGAATACACTTTTCAAGAAATTTTCCTGGCTTCCCACAGAGTCATTGCAAACAACGGACATGTAATTCAGATGGTAATAGTCATCATCTTTGACTACCCTTGTAGAGTAAGCAATTTCTAATTTCTCCGTGAAAGCATTCTGCTTCCACAGTCTGCAGCTATGGAGAACAAAGCGATTTCCTAGCCATACCTCTAAATATCTTATCAATGTTTTCAGTTCATCAAGTTTGTTACAATACAGCACAAAGGCTATTATGCTAATCACTCCAAGCTGGAACTTTACACGGAAACCCTCTTTCTGGTTCCACTTTTTACGCCAAGAAAATAGTTGCAAGAGTTAAATCCAGTGTTAAGTTGCAACAGTAGGCTTAATGTGACTGCGTACCTTTGACTATCTATAGGCATTTATCTGAAGCTCTTAGGATACTTGTCAAGCTTAACTTTCTTCATGCTTACTATTTTGAGAATTTCAAAGAACCGATGACAAAAAGTTCCAAGTCCCATAAGGACTTTAAAAAAAATGAGAGGCTTTTGATGTGTCTTGTTTTGCTAGCTTGTTGGGCAATATAGTTCCATGCTGAAAATTGGGTGGGAGGCAAAAATCCAGAGTTGCACAAGAAGATATTTCCATTGCTGTTTTAGTAGACTAACTTGCCTCTGAAGGAAAACATATGACATAGAGCAGGAGGGAAGAATTGTAGCAGTCTTCACTGACCCACAGTTTTCAAAAATAACGTACAAGATAGGCATCTATTCCAGGAGGTAAATTTTCGGCTCTTGAGGGAAACTGATTGTTGTCAGTCTTTTAGTCCCAGTCTTTGGTGTGCACTGGGCAGTAAAAGTGAAAATTCGGCCTTGGAGACTTGGGATTTTGCAAATATCTGGTCCCTGGAATCCATGCTGTTCCCGAGACAGACATGTTGCAACAGGACAATGTGCCGACGGTGGTTTCTGATAGGCACCATCCCCTGGAGGAAAACTATTACGTGTGCAGATGCACTGAAGTCTGTTGAGTGGTGGCCCGTGCAAACAGGACTTTCTCAAGGTTGTGGAGAGGAAGCAGTAATTTCAGGTCACCTGTAAATGGCAGGAAGGGAACGGTGGGGGAGAAAGCGAAGAACATGTTTCATACTATCTATCCATGGGTGTGTTTTGGCACTACCAAGGTCGGGGACGGGGGTCGCTTACCTACAGCAATTCCCTAGTGCCGGTGAAGGAGCCAGTTTTTCATATACCTTAGTTTGCTCTGTCCTGGTTCATCAAAACGCAGAGTGCTTTGTCGCTGCAATGCAGTAAGACACCACCTATCCATGTGCCCGTTTTCCACAAGAGAGATGAGGAGGGTAAGGGATAAATCCAACTTCTCCTAACAGTGGTAGACTGCAGAGTGAACTACACATGACTTTCATAAGAACAGCCACTCCGGATGAGACTGAAGATCCATCTAGCCCAGCTTCCTGTCCTGGACAGGAACCAAAAACTTACTTCTAAGAAAGATGACAAGAACACACTGGGCACATGGCAGTAGTTTCCCAGAATTGCTCCTGTACTGCCAATGATTTGCATTTCATGGACTGCCTGAGCTAGGCAACAGTCTTGGGATTTTTTGCCATATGTCTACACGTCATCCATAGGAGAGTCTTGTAAGCTCCTAATAGTTACAACATCCTTTGCTATGATTTAGCTACAGGTTATGCGATTAACGACCTTCCTTTGGTTTCCAGCCTGTTTGCTACAGTCAGGCAGCTGACTATGCAATCCTGAGGCATTAACACACAAAAGATTAAATGTGGGTCACTTGGTATAGTGGCTTTTCAGTATAAATATCTTCATGTAGCATTGCTCTAAATAGGACGGACTTCCTTCTCCAGTCTCTTAGGGGTGTCACAATGCTCTCCCAGGAGAGCCTTATTTGTCACTCTAGCCTAAAGTGCTGGATTTTGGGCCTTCCTGCCCTGCACGTGGTAAACCAAGAGGGCATTCATCCCTCTGGCATGCCCTGTGCAGCCCCTATCATAGTAAATCTGTGTGGAAAAATTTAACTGTATTACACCCCATATACTTTCCAGGAAACCACTCAAGGGCAAACCAAATGAGAAATAAGTAAATAGCAGGATACACAAAGAGTAGGAGCATGTATTTTGTTTTGTAATTGTTTCTGTATTGCTGTATTTCTCATAACCACGTAACACCATACATGAACATATCGGGCCTCGGTAGATGTAGTAACAATGCAGCTGGCACTGATCAGGTAGAGTAATGGGGCCTGTTCTGTTTTATTATGTCTGCTTAACCTAGGGTGCGTGCCGTTGGTGTGACAGCTACGTCTGCTGAATGTTTTGTGCATGCATCAATCCACTTGGTAGCAGACAAATGGGACAGAATAGGGAAATGACTCTGCTAACATTATAAAAAAGTCCTCTGATTATGTTTCTGTGTGATGATGTTCAAATATTAATACGCTGAGGAAGTGCATTCTTCCTTTTTACTGCTGAAGTGTTTTCATCTAGTGCAGATGCTGTGAGAGGAGTAGTCCTAAGCAGCTCTTTGCCTGTATATCCTCTCACGCCAGTGTCAGTCAGACATCCTGCGTACAGGCTGAGGAAAGGCTGGTTTTGAATGAATTGTGAAGTAGTTCTTCTAACTGATTGGCATGAGGAACTTTCCTTAGTGCTCATTCAGTCCAGATTTGATCTCTGAAGTAGGTTCAAAATGCAGAGGGCCTGTTAAATTTTAAAGAGGGTTTGTCACTTCAGCCGAGGTTTGAAGTGACATGCCTGAATGTTAGCTCTCACGTGATTCTTATGACTTTGGAAAGAACTGATGGATGCTCAGCTCTTCGGAAAACATTGGTGTTATTCATAGGACCCAGTTTTGTACTCTAGGACTGTACCTCCGTCCTCACCTCCGTGTTGCAGGTGGAGCAGAAAGGGTAATAAAGCTGTGGTTCTGAATATATGCTGTCATGGTTTTAGTTTAAATGAAGATTTCCTAATCAATGGCAGCCTGTAATCTGACAATGTTATTATTAGATGCCATTTAATAGACAGCTGATGTTGAAATATGTGAACCGTACAGTGCTATTGACTTAACTACTGCCTGTGTATGAAGAAAGATTTGTGAAATGATGCACAAAACATATGCCGGGATACTTTGTCGCTGATACAAACTTATAAAGTATGGATGTCAAGGATAAAGATGGTTGTTGAGGCAAAAGTTAGGAACGTAAGTCGTGTTAGCATGTTCTGTTTTCTAAGTTTGAGTCTCGGTGTGAGGTGGAAAATAGAATTTTGTAATTTTTTTTATTACAAGGGATGTTGACAAATTATTTGACTGTATTTGGATGTAAGCAGTTATGGGAAACTTTTATTTTGCTGTCTGTGGTTGCTGGCTTCTGTGGGTGGGAATAATCCATTAAACACAGCAGGGGATTTGCTGCGGAGACTGGCTGAACTCCTTAAAGACTGTTCCTGCCATAAAGGGAAAGAGTTATCTGTACTATTAAGGTCAACCGTGTGATTTGCTGCCATTTGTGGGCTTAAACATAAAGTCCTGGGATTTTCAGAATTGAGGCCCAACAACACTAAGAAATATGAACTGTAATGGTAAATTTGGGGCAAGGTTGTATGTTGGGGTAGATGATGAACTAAACTCAGTGGAATTCGTATTCATAAAGGTTAATAAGTTTGCATAAAAAATAATGAACAGGCACATTTACATGGGTGTGCGTTCTGTGTGTGGTTTTAAAAAATTACTTGCAGAGAGAACTGTTTATAACATGAGCCATTTATTTTAAAACTCTCTGAGAATGAATTAAAAACATTCTGAAATTACTGACCTGATTTACACAGTCTGACCTCAGTGGGTATTTCCAAAAAACACAGGTGTCAATGGCCTAAACAATGTTCAGCTCCAGCCAGCTATGCTGTAACTGGGTGCACTTTTCTTAATAGTCTAAAACTTGTTTGTTTCATTATCCATGACTTTAACCCTGAACGTCTGAGTTCTCTGTTCAGTGCATGTGTATGATACAGGTTTAAACCATTAACATGCAACAGCAAACTTGGGCTTATTCAGAATAGCTACCCTACAAGCTAGTTAGATAAGAATTCAACATTCCATTTTATTTCTCATTTCCTGACAGATTGCAGAAAAAGAATGTTCAGGTCACACTGATTAAGCTACTTAAGAATATCCGTAACGGTTGACCTCTGTTCCTAGAAACTCGTGAAGACGGCTCCAGCCGTGTCATTGCCTGGGGGGCTTAGCTGGCATATCTGTATTAACAAGGGGGACAGCATTGCCGTGCCTGTTCTCGTTCGTACCTCAGCCTTCCAACCTGTGCCAATCTTCTGCGTCTCAGGGAGCAGCTGAGAATGTCATTGCCCAATAGCTCTGCCAGCAGAAGGTATGCTAGCTCTTTTAATCTACTTCAGGTTACACTAGAGGTATTATTTTAAATCACCTTCTTCAGCCTTGCCAACTTTTTGGTAGTGGCACAGCTTTGAATAACGGGCTGTCAAAGCTACTTGCAAAATCCTTTCAATTTCCTCTTGAGAAGGCAAGGGCAGACACAACTGCACCACGAGACAGTTCTAGCAGCAGAATTATGGGGGCATAAGCCCTAACATGCAGACAAGCTTTCAACTAGAGGGCTTCCAGTAAGTGAGGTAGACGTGCTGGCAGAAAAAAAATGCTCCTTGCGGATCTGCATTCTTCACTGTGGCTTCTCGCAGCACAGCTTTCCCAGGGTAGCCTTCTAGTGGGATGCAAGCAGTGCAGTGTCGGCACTGTCATGCTCCAGTGAACTTCTTCATCAAAGCTGCAACTTCCCCTGACAACACAGGGTTCCTTGTCTTAGACAGTTCCCAGTATAAAATAAGCTGTCTTGGGAGAAAGAATGGTTTTTAAAAAATCTGCTTTCACATTACAATTTGAGTTACATAATGACTTAACATTTTTTTACCACTCTGAATATAGATAAAAATTAATGTTTGCTGATATGGAAAATAAGTCTTTTCCCCTTCCTTACACTGTTAAAACCTTAAGATTTTTTATGCCGCTCTTTTATATATGTTTTAGCAGTATGAAGGAAATCAATCTGAACTGCAGCTGCTTCAGCTGACCTGAACGTCAGGCAAAGGGTTTTGGGCAGCTGTAAAGACAAGAATAATATTGGTGTGATTTATTCTGCTCTATATGAACTTAGCCAGAAAGGAAGTACATTATTAGTGTCTGAAACCATGAGATATTTACAACGTGATTTTTTTTTCTTGAATTTGAAGCGTACGTGCTGTGTCAATACAGCAGGCTTGTGCGTTGTATGTCATCTCCCCAGTCTTGTTCCTGGCCCTGTCTTTAGTGCATGTGGTGCCCTGGTCCCCTCTGGGAGGGAATAAAAAAATTGGTTTCATTTATTGTTTGTACTTGAGTTCTAAAAATATATTTACAGGTTTTTAATTTCCCTGTAGGTACTCAAGCAGAAGGTGATAACTATTTTTCTAAACCATTAGCCATTATGTAGAATTTTAATGAATGTGGCCCTCTTTGAATTGATACCCTTCAAGAGGATTATCTAAAGCTTCAGACAGCAGCGTCCTCAAACGCTGAGCCAACCTAAGATTTTCATGGTGCAGTTAGTAAATCTCCTTATGTTACAAAAAGATGCAAAACTTTAATGTCCACATCTAATAGCGCTGTAAAAACACTACTTTTTTGAAAGTGACGCTTTGCTTGTCTGAACAGGGAAATGTGAAGCCAAACTAGAATGGTGTAACTGTAATATTAATAATTGTATTGGTGTTACAATAGATGTGAACATTGGCCTTTTCTTCCTTGCAAAGTGGTAAGAATGAACTGGAACAAGTCATTCGTATTTCAGAATAAGTGCCCTCGGCAAGATTTATCACCAAATACTACTCATATCTTAAATTCATAACCTATGAGCTCTCTTAGCCACGTGGATTGTCCTGGCTTCCAGTCTGACTTAGACATTTACATGCTTACATCACTTCTGAAAATGGCATATACTCTAGGAAATGTTTGAGGATATTTGGAACCTTTTATCTCAAATCACAATTATTTTTCATCTTCATTCCTTGATCCATCTCCTCGCTAGGTTGTTTTTTTCCTAAAAGTAGGTTTTTAAGATGTGTCAGCTCTGATATTGTTCATTTCAATCCTTCTCATTTTTCATCTAACCACAGCATTACTAGAGCGATATGTGTGTCAGGGGGGTACTTGTACTTTTGGATAAAACAACTCATCTGTCATTGAAAAGGTGTGACTAAAACTTTCCATACATAAAAATCTTCCAGAATGAGAGCGGGGGCAATTGAATCTCAAAAATAATTTGTCTAAGAGCACTCCCACAGAAAAGTTGAATTTAAGGAGAGATGACAGTCAAGCTTGCTCATAATGTGCTACCCAGTTCCTGCCCAGTAGTGAGTTTAAGGTATATAATGCCTTCCTGCCATTGCAATATACTATTATTCATGTGCCACGGAAGGAAAATATTGCTAATAGTTAAGAGATGATGACTAGTAAATAGGGTGTGTCTTTGGAAAAACCCTGAAATGAAAAATTGCTATTGCACAGAAGTAAAGTGGTATTTTCCATAGTTCAGTAATCTATTCATAGTAAATATTAATGAGTTAATTCACAGGACAAGTACTTAGATATATGGCAGTCATGAGGCAAAAGCATCTGCTGGCTACATTCACCTGTGGTATAATTCTATTGGCTGCAGTGGAGCGACTTCTAGGTTGAACTTCTCTGTTTAGTATCAGTGTAAATATGAAGTTTGAGACTATTTTCCTATGATGCCGGTGTAACTTTTCACACCTTGTGACTGAGATATGTAATAGACGTATTGTATGTCTATTATTGTAATAGACAAATAATTCAGATCATGGGAAAAAATCCCATGAGTTTTAAGGAATCTGAAATTGCAATCTTTGCCATAGCACACCTGCTGAAGAAGAGCTCTAGGGAAGTCTTTCTCGTTAGCACCAGACACCCACCCTTTAACTACCCAACTTTTCTTCACAGGGTTTGAAAACAGGCTGATAATGTAGAAAAGATTGTTCAAAGAGCAAAGGCCCATTGCTATTTTGTATGGAAAAGAGCGCTAAGCTACAGTTCTGGTGCAAAACAAAAAGGGCAAGACTTTGCTATAGTGCAGCCCAGATGCAATCCTTCTGCTAGAAAAGCTTGTGTGTCAAACAGAGTAAGAATAAAAATAAATGAGAACGGAAGTTTGGTAGAAATGTACATCTTGTGGTGTGCTTTATTGTATTTCTCAATAAGAACTGTTTTTACCACTCCTCCCTGCTGGACGGTATGAAAAAAATCTGATGGAAGAGTTTTCTCTTCCATTTAGGCTGAACGAATTGGTAAAGAGCACATGTTTGCCTGTAAAATTTTCTAATCGTATTACCATGATGTTCTATTTTGTTGACAGAAGAAGATTTTTGTGTCTGTAGGAAAGATTCCTGAATGTGGTAATTTGCTGATTTAAAGAACTAGGAGGACGATCCTTCAGTGGTGTATGGCTTCATAAGGGAGGAGACCTTGGTCACAGTTCTGGGATATTTATGACTTCAGTTTCCCCATCGTTAAGCCGGGGGTGATAATAGCTCATTACCTCCTGTAGAGCAGAGACTCAGTTCCTCACTGAAGAAGGCTCTAAAGTTAAGAAGAGCATTTTTTTGCTCTCATACATATGTGTGGAACTCCATCGTTGTACTAATGTGACAGAGTGAAATGTGGCCTGCAGCATACAGTGGTTTAAGAGTGTTGTTCTTGAAGTGCATCCTGAGCCTTCTGCCAAAAAAATACAAAACTCTACTGGACAGTTAAATAACGTAGGCATTTTCACTAGAAAAGGAAATATAAAAGTGGCATCATGAAAGCTTTGTGGTCCGTATACATATTTCTTCTACAAAAAGTAGCTGGTCTAATAGAGGTACTATCATTATGAATAAGTCTACCAAGAAATCTTGTCTTGCTGACCAATGGACATTTGCTCCCTTGTGGCTTAGAGTGAAGCAGGGGACAGAAGTGGCTGTTTCAAACCCCAAGTGCTGGTATTCAAAATAGCAAAATGGCTAAGAAAATTTTACATCTCTTTTCTGATTTTGACTCTGCATATGACTGAAGAATTACATGCGTATTCACCATTTTAATTCAATACTAAAAGTAGGCTATTTTTCTTTAGTGTGCCACAAGCCTCACAGGTGAGTTTTTATGAATATACTATTTTCCTTGCAGTGAATCAGTATTTCCCACATAATTTCCTACATCTGGCATCAGAATGGCACATTTCCTTCTGACATATGATGACATGGGTAATAATCTAGAGGGCCAAATCTAATGCTGTGATGAGTCAGGCCAGTGCAGACGGGAGCAGGAAGATTCCACACCCTCTAAGGAATCTTTACTATTTCATTATTTTCCAGATTTCCCTTTTGTTTCCTCATCCTTTCTCTTCCTTTTACTGTGGACTTGTCCAGCTGCTTTCCCCTTTGGATCAGTTTTTCTCATTAATCTCCTCTTCAGCTGTTCTAAGCAACTATTCATATCAGCTCTTTCTGTGCAGCCTGTATTATCTGAGCTGGGAAGTAACACGTAGCTGGGAAGTAGAGCACCCTAGAATTAGAGTCCTCATGTGAAGCCTGTGGAAGGAGGTAAGAAGGCTACAATTACCTCTGTTGGAGTTTTGATCGAAAGACTTACACAAGGGCTTTTAATGCAGAATTATTGGTGCTTTCATTCTCATCTGCTGGATCCGTTTCAGAATGCTGACCTGACTCCTTTGCAGATGACTCGCAACCTTTGCAGTGACCACACTAAGCCTTCTGAATGCAGAAGTCTCCTAGTGACCACTTACTCCTGTTTTTCATAGAACAATTTCTCCTGTAATTCACTGAGAAAGAATCATAAAGCAGCTCACCTTATTAAAACCTCAGGACATCCAAAGACGGCACAGATTGCAACAATAGGGATGCAGCGTCTTGTATATGGCTTTATAAAGCACATTTCAGCAGGTCCGGTCTGAATGTGACCTCACCCCGGTGCTCTGCACTCCTTGGCATGCTCCCACAGCAATGCTTAGCGTCGTGGCCAGTCTTACATAAACTTGGCAGTAGGAACAGGAAGAAGAATGCTGGGACAGGAAGTGCAGAATTCAGGCTCTGCGGCTACCTTCCCGTAAAAAAGTGTGGTAGTACATGAATGATGCTATATTTCAGGCTCCTAAATAGCCCGCTTGGCAGTGTGGTATGACGTATGTTTTATGTTGGCACCATTTAGTGTCTGTGTTAGCAAATGTCCGAGGAGCTGTGGCTAATTGTTTTCATTCACCACACGAATTTACTCGGCACCAATATTATCTCATAACTTGGCCTTGGTTTTTGGTGGTTTCAGCTCAGTGACAACTTTATTACATTACTCAGAATGTGCAGATGGAAAAGATGCACTGAGATGGTGACTGTCTGAATGAGGACAGTTTATTTCATATTTTTCATTGGCTTTATAACCCTGGATCAAGAAAATGCTTCATGAGAGGTTAAAATTGTGCAGATACTCGTGTCAAGATGGGCAAAGCCTTCCAGGAAAGACTGAATATAGCACCGCTATACCATGTTGGAATTCATAATTATGAGCAATTTTTTATTGCAATTGCCAATTGATCACTTTGGGAAATCACAGTGATGAAGAATTCTCTTTATTTGATTTGAAAATTCTTAATTGCGGTTTTTGAAAAAACCAAACCAAACCAAACAAAAAACCACCAGCCACTGTGTTCTGCTTGAAGCGATTTGTCCTTAGGGAATATTTTTATTTCCTCCCCCACCCAAGATGGAGAAGAATGTTTTTAAATGTCAGTGAAAATATTGCATACAGAGACAAAACTATTTTTTCAAGTCACTTCAAAATTGACTAAAAAGAGAGGAAAGTCTACCCGTGATGCTTTTAACACCTGAACTTTTTTGTGTTTAAAGGGACTGACCTTTAATTAGGTGTCTCCTGTCTGCTGCTACTGCAAGCACAATATAACTGCCCAGGGAAAGCCCTCCTCACTGACTCCCAGGAACAGAGGACAAAGCAACAGGCCATCACGTGCTGAGTCCTCATTCACTGATAAATTAACACTGATAAACATGCGTGTTAATCAGATAAATCATATTAAATCGGGTGGTGGTTCCAGGAACAAGGAAACCCAATTATAATCAGTGGAAGAAGTTTCTGAAAGGGTATGTTTTCTGTAGTTTACTGGACATGATTAATTCAAGCAGAATTTATGCACCAGTTCCAACATGGTTCTGATATGCAGTAATGGTGTAATCTTGCAAGACTACAGTTACTCTTCCACGTCATGCTGTGAAGTTTCTAAATCATCCTTCTACAGTGGAAATTTTAGCTTCCTTTTTTTCATGCTGACACTGCTATTCCTATCGTCAATCTAGGATATGAAATCAGCAGCGTGGGGATTGGAAGACTGACTCAACATACTTTGTGAAACAAGCTGCTCTGTTTTTTTGCCTCCTTCGCTTCATTTGGTGTATAGGGGAAATTTCTTCAGCTGCTCACAAGACGCAAGCCAACAGGGGCCTTATTTTGTGTCCGAGAAACGCCATGACATTTCAGGGCCTTAGGACAAAAGAGCGTAACAACAGCTGCGTCACGTCTCATTACAGGTTCATCTAGAACAGTATCTTGATGCTCATAGTGACCAACAACGAATGGTCAGGAAAGGATAGGGAAAACATATAAAGATACTTTACACTATTACTTTTCTTCTATATTTTTCCCGATGCCAGGAATTTGAAGTTGCGGAACTTCTTGAGCCAAAGACAGCATCTTTGCGTTGAATAGGCCTTCCAGGATTTTCCCTCATTAATTTGCCTACTCATTGCCTGAACCCCTGGAAGCATTTAATATCCACAAATAGGTGTAGCAAAGAATCCTACAGCTCAAGTATTTGTTGTAAGAAGAACACATTCCCTTAGTTTATGCTGAACTTGCCACCTGCTACCTTCATTTTTTGCCCTGTTTTTCTGTTAGATTGGAATCAGTGATTGATCATTCCTTGTTCTCCTTAAGCATGCCATTTACAGCATTACAGAATTTTGTCACGTTCCCTCTGTCATCTCTTTTCCAGGCTAAAAAGGCCTATTCTGCTTACTCGTTTCTCATCCCATAACTCTTACTATCTTTGTTGTTTTCCTCTGAACTTTATCTTGTTCTACTGTACAGATGTCCTTCCTCCTCCCCTCCTCCCATAGTTAGCCAGATCACCTCCCATGTCCTTTGAAAGTTGGATACTTCAAAACTGCTAGGATGGTTCGGCTTGTGCCTTTTCTCATTTGTAATATGCTACCTGCCTGATGATAAAAGGGACGTCAATACTGCCTCTGCTGAAATCCACTCTCATCTCTGGACGACTGTCTACAGTGCAATTAAACTGCCATGCAAGCAACTGTAACAATCCGTGTTTTTGAAATTAGATATCATCATTTCATTGCGGGACCACTATTTTACCTGAAAGATTTTTATTTATGTTTGAGAAGGATTAGCTTGAATCAAAGAAGACAACAACTCTGAGGGTGATTAGAAGACTGAAGTATTTCTATTCTGCAAAGAGATAGAGGGTTTACACTGTCGAAAAGGACTATAGGGGCTTTTTACAGAGACATTATTGGAGAAGGAAGGAAGGAAAGACCTGTTGATGCAGAGGGATTGCAGTGGAAGAACATCAAGAGAGTTGAATTAATTCTGGGCAAAGGCAGATTGGAACTTAGAAGAACTTTTAAAGTATTTGAGGATAAATGTTTCTGCAAGAATTTTTGCAATGGCAGACGTGAGGGCAGGAACCTTAAATCTTTTTAAGATGATGCCCCAGAGAGGGGCAGTGACATTTTGGCTAGCAAGTGCATTTTTGTTTCCTAGAGGCTTGGAAGGAGATTCTTTTGCTCTTTCTCTGCGTCGTATTTATGCTGTATTAATCCTCTTGTGTGTCAGTGCAGTCACTGGCTGTCTGCAGAGGCAAAAACTTGAATCTGAGATGATAGCAATTTTGGGTTTAGCATAGAGAGCAAAACAGCGTTTATCAGACATTTTTCATTATCAACTCCTACTGTAATGTGCATATGCACTCCCAGTACCAACTTGGTATGAGTGTGCTCTTGGCAAAGTAAACCGATCAGAAAAGCTACCTTATTTCAGTTAAAATTGAAAGAAATGTTCTTTCAGTCCAAACACCAATAAAAAGATGAGCAGTTTTGCTTCTAGTTTATTGACTAGATCATCATCTTTTTCAATATATTTGGAAGAAAATTGTTCCTGCAGGAAATAGTTACTTTTTTTGGTTATCTGTAAGTGTAAGGTCTTAATGGCAAATCTGGTTCGGTTTTGTTTGGTTTGTTCTTTCATTTATTAAGCAGTCGGGTAGTCCTTAAATAGCCTCTCATGCCACACAGCTGTGACACCATCTCTCAAATGAGTTTGGAGACCGACAGTGTTAGTATTCAATGAAGATGTCATGATCTCTTGCATACGTAAGAACCAAAAATGCTCCTGTGTTCAGACGGGGAATGGGCGCTTTTAATTTTGAAAACAAGATAGTATTCAAATATGTTATTTAAAGGGAAAAGGACAGGTATTTTAGCAAAACAGTCATTGCTGAAAATAAATTTAAAATCTAGTTTATTTTCTTGTAAAAACAGACATAGCAATTCAGAATATTACGTACAGTCTTGTTGTACTTATTGTAAATTTTTATTTACTTTTCAGCCCGTGGTGCGCTATGAATAAACCCTAACAATGGTTTGCAGGTGGCAAAACTCTGAGCATGTTTGAAAACATTAGAGATATTTCACACATTTTCTTCACATTTCATTTATGAAAAGTTGTATAAAATAGGTTGTGATGACTTCTAAAACCCTTTTTTATGGAAGAGTCCTCGTGACATTGATAGCTTGGTGACAAAACCAGAATTACTATGACTCCACTGTTTTAAGGTTAGAGGTATATTTAATATGCATGAGACCAAAAAACCCCAGGTTTTAGACACTGAAATCTTACAGCAGTTGCTTCACTTCATTGACCATATTGCCTCTAAGCAAGGTTTTTATTGATATCAGGAAATTCCTTTTTTCCCTTTCTTTTCAATTTTTTTTTCTTTCAGTAAGAATCTCCTTTGGTTAATATTTCTTTACTTTGAAAACTACAGCCCTCTTAAACTAGACAAAACTGTACTTCATAGTCCTTCAGAATGAAGCTTAGAGATGATTTGGTATAACTACCAGTTCAGTGAATGCCGAATCCTTGGTGTTGCTAAACCTGTGCAGGTGTTTCCAGCTGGCCAACGCAAGGCTAGGGTTTGGTTAGGATATTGCTTTAAATGCCTCTGCAGTTAAGCACGATGTAAAATTTTGCCATAAAATACAAGAGTCCGCTACTGGTGTGACAGCCTATTGAGCCCAGCAGTTTCCTTTCGCAAGTGAACAGTCTGTGCATGGAGAGCAGCGAGGACAGAAAAAGCTCGAGTAAAATTATGAATACCCTGACCCTGGAGATACTTAAAGGCTAATGGCATTTCTATGCAGCTTTCTCTTGCTTGCAGAGAAGCCTCTGTTTCCTTTACTGACGTCGTTTCTTGGATGAACTGTAATACAGATATTGTAATGAATTACAGCAGGCACAAAACAGTGACATTAATTTACCAACATCGAAACCAGACAAAAACAGATTCACTTTTAGTGGAAAATAAAAGAATTATTTTCTCTTTTGTTTCTTTTTAGTTGAATGTTTGTTTAATTTGCGCTAGGGGGAAGTCACTTGAGACTATTCTAGAATAAGTTTGCCCAGAGAGCTATTGTGTGTAATTTATCTCCGAGGAGACGCACCCACCCACAGACACAAGAAAAGCTTGTCCTAATGATCATCTTGTCTCTTCGGCAGACCAGTTGGTGCAGGGCAGTGCCGAGCAGCACGTCTGTATTGCTTCCAAGACTGTTCCTCCAGAAAGCCCAAACATTGCCCTTGGCAATGTGGAGCTGAACACAACCCTGAGGAACCCTGGATCAATATACTTGTTTGAAAAGTATGACACGTAACAGTTTGTTTGTTTTAAATTACTGAGATATGTCAGGCAGGCCTTGTTTCTGCCTTGTCCAAAGATCAACTAAATCTAGTCCTCCTGTATTCCTAGCCCTGCACTACCCAAATGGGTCTCAGAGAAAGAGCGCTGAAGATTGCACACACCTTGATGTTTATACTGGAGAAAATATGCCCTTTGGTGGAATAATTCCAGTTACTAGGTAATCCTGGCAGTTACCTGTGTAGAATCCTGTTAATTATCATCTTCACCCATTTGGCCTGGGGATCTAAGCAGATTTGCTGGCTGTTCTTCAGTGTTGCTCTGCAGTGGAATGAACATTTCACTTCAGTTAATATTGGCACCTGAGGTGGTCACAGGAGGATGCAGGCAAGGTTGAGGATTATAAGCTTAAGGGCTGCCAACTCTTCAGCGTTCCTAAGCCATAACTTCTCTTGCCTGCTGACTTTACTTACATGATTTCCACAGCATTGCAGTGTGGGCCCTTGGGGATGATTTCTACGTTGGCCAGGTGCTTTGGCAACATTAATCCTGTGACAGTCTGGATGCAGTGACATCGCAGCTCCGCTCCCAGCATCATCTCTGTGAGGAAAGGAAAGGGAAGCTTATAATGTCTGCAACTGAACCCAACTAACATGAAAATATTAATTAGAGAAAGCAGAAGGGATAAAAAGTTCATGCCTCAAGGTATGAATGCATTGCTGTTCATGGGTTTAAGGTAGTACCTTCACTGAGCAAGAACAGGGCATTTGAGATCTGAAGACTTTGTACAGGTAACAATTTATAAGCTCCCATTACTACTACAATTATTTTGGCATCCCACAACATCAAGTGCGATGAAAGGCTACTGGAAGTCTGGGGCTCCTGTCTTACGAGAGGAAGAAGAAGCTAGCTGAAGAGGCAGACAGCTCCTCCTCATGAATACAGCCTGGAGGTGAAACCTGTTTGGGCTAAAATTCTACACTGGTACTGGTGTGAAAAAGCCATGAAAATATTCAAGTTAGAAGCTTAATCAAGATGCTAGGTAAGGTGGGGGGGCCTCTGCGGAAGCAACTCTGGGTAAGTACTAGGAGCAAGAAACCCAACAAGCTTTGGGATGGAGTTTGGTTAAATTACGCCACACATTGTACAGCACCCAAGTCCGTGGCCTGAATTTGCTGTTGCCTGACAGTCCTTCCACGTTGCCCTAGTGAAGCAAAAAAAAAAAGTGTTACCCCAGCTTTAGGGATTGAGCACAGAGCGCCAGAGAGGTGACGGAAGTTATCCAAGATCACAAGCCATGAAGCCCAGGGATTTCCCAGCTCCACGCACTGCAGACACTGGGATATCTTCCTGTTTTCAAGTCAGATATCACAGGTTAAAATGCACAATCACAACTCCACATTTGTCCATTTTTCCTACTAATGCAAGCTGCGTCTTCAGCTTGAAATTCCTGACAGTTGAACTGTGGAATATATTTGAAAGAGGAGATTCAGTACTTTGAGGGCAGTATCAACAAGAAGCAAAGACAAGCTCCAGATAAATGGATGTGAGACACACGGACGCTCTTACTGAGATCGGTAGGGCTGCAGGAGCCAGAATCCGAGCCAGTTCATCAGTCCTCTCTTACTGTGCGTAGTTTTGACATCCCTCAAGACCAAACAGCAAACCCCTTTACCTCACCCTGTGCTAGTTCTTGTACCTTGATATGATCATCCACCTATTTCCCTTCTTCACTTATCTTCTGCCCAGCTGAATTTGCCGGTGCTTCTTTTGGCTGACCGACATCTCCCTACCTACCTGACAGAAAGCAGAAACAAACACACTTGAAAGTCAAGCATTGGGAAGCACAGAGCATCGCAGCAGAGCACCAACATCCCATCTGCAGGATCAAGAGAAGAAAATGACGTTCCCAAAGGCTGTGCCAGGGCTTCACTGCAGGCGTGTGTAATGATACGGGCGTCCTGTTAGCCAGTTGTCCAGCCTGGAGGTTGGCCGCATCCAGCTCTGTTCTGACTCAGGAGAGACTGCAGGTGTGGGTCATCCCAGTGTGAAGCCAGGACACAGTAGGAGCAAGCATCCACAAGGTGCTGAAGCTTGGAAGCATTCCAGACCCCTAAACTTGGCATACTGTCAGCTCACAAAATACTTTTTCCCTCCAGAGTTTGGGTTTTTTTACCCTCATGCTTCTCAGGAAAGAGCTCTAACAGATGGCTGTTGATTAGAAACAGATTGATTCAAACTAAGTTGAATATTCCAAGCTTTCATCTCAGGGCTTGTTATCATAAAAGAGGCATGAAAAGTGATAGCGATGCAATATGCCACACAGTTATTGCAGGCTATCACTTCTGAAGCCCTGGTTGTAATCTCATTTTTCTCAGAGTATTTAAGGGACAAGTTCACCAATGTCAGTGAATCTCTGCTAGCAGACGAATAATAGGAGACAAGAAGTAGGCCCACTCTGACAGTCCGTGAACACGTTTTTCTTGACCCGCTACCTCCAAGACAGTGTGAGTATTGAGTCCTACACACCTTGAAAACATTCTGTTTAGCTAACCATATTGCAGAAGAACTGTAATACAAAAGAAAATAAATTGAATTTTCTTACCAGGAAAGTTGCCCATAAAAGAGAGAATCAGGAGGGAGATGACAGTCTTGCTATCCATGACTGCTCTCTGTGCCTTCTTATGGTGAACTGAAAACAAACTCCGCTGTGTCTTCAGACCCACATGGGACTGCTGACACTGTTATACTCCAGGATTTGCTTCTCATGCACATGCCCATACAGATGGAATTACTCTCGCTCCTGCCTTTTGCCACAACCAGAACAAGCAGTGGGAAAATCTGAGATGAAACAGCTTGTGCTAACACACCTGAAACTGAGCAGTAAGTTGGAGCCACTCTGCTTCCTGTGATTCCTTCTTAATGCCAAGAAAACAGTAAAATACTAAGAGAGAATAACATGCTGCTTAAAGCAGTGAGAGAGGTATTAAGCTTCATGGGTTGTCATCATTTATAGCTCAGTACTTGCTTAATTTTCTCTCAGTGCTGAAATACAAGACAGAATAACTTAATAATAGAACATCGGCAAAAATCTAGGTAACGGTGTTATTTGGATAGGATGAGGAAGTCAGAGCATTATCACATTAAGATAATGATCTTTAAGAATCTCTTACATATACTTACCCACTATCCCATATAACACCCAGCAAATTCATGGGCCAGAACAGGCCAGGGACTTTTCCTGTGGCTGAAGACACACTTGTCTGTAGGAAAAGAGACTTTAGCTATGTGGACGAGACATACCACGCCACATGCTCTGATGTCCAGAAAACAGCTCCTGACCTGTTGCATTTATTCATACTGTATAATAATTAAAAAAAAAAAAATTTTAAGAAGGTTTGCATTTTCAACACTTCTGAATATTAGGCGGTGTTTTAGAAAGCACCTAAAGCTATTCTTTAACTTTGTCATTCCAGCTCCCATTCCTTTAAAAGGGAACTAATAATGTGTGGTTCATGATATTGTTTAATGAGGATTTGAGTTGTGCAACACCACACACACAAAAAAAACCAGCTGCGGAAATGCTGGGAACAGCCACAATCTCCTCATGGTCCCTTCTATGCCCTTAGCCCTCTTTGTTTTTACTCTGTTCTTCTCAGTCGAGGACAATTTAATTCCTTCTTGCAAGTCCCTTCAGATTTGCAAGCACCAAGAGGCTGCCTCTTATTGCACTCTTGCATTTAACCCTATTGACTACGTCTCTTTTTTCAGACCTCTTCTTCCCACTTCTTTCTAGTGTCTCTCCTGAGAGGAAAATTCAGATCTATACTAAAAATAATGCATGCATTTGCCACACTGCTGGTCACTGTCTCCTGGCCTATGACCAGACATGCACACTGCACGCTGCTTTCGATCCCAGTCCAGCCCTGCCTTCTCTTGTAATGAATTGCTGATGATTTTGACATACTTAAAATATTGTATTCAGGAAGGATTCCTGAAACTGAGGCACTCAATTCTATCCAGTCAATGATACAGAACCGGTTTGCGTTGTTGTGCGAGTGGTAGCTTGCAAAATGAACAGATATTTGTGGGTTTGTCTGTGTATCTGCATATTGTGAAATTGTTCATTTCATGAAATGACTAAAATGTTGGTAATTTTAGAAAATGACTGAAAAAATAGGTAAAAAAATGAAGAAGTACCTAATTACAATATTTTGGATTATTAACTCAAAAATACAAGTCAGAACGTTTTTTCTAAAATATGTATTTAGAAAAGCATTCGCTTTCAAAAGCAGTAAAGCTTGCCACTCTACAGTTCTAAGATTATTTTCACAACTGAGGTTATTTCATAAAAAAATGGAAAACTTTAGGGGTTTTGTGAAGTGAATAGTTCACAGTAGAAAAGTGTCATTGGTTACTGCAAGGACCGGGATAAAAGACTTGTTCTATGTGTGTCTGTATATACGCCTTTCTGAGAAGTTGCTAACATTTCCTGCAAAATAACCTTTCCGCTTCAGTCCATATGTTAATTTGCATAGAGGTTGCCTTCAGCCCTTTGTAAATAACGTGGAGACACATGTTTTTGCATTCTCAGCAAGTGTCAGCTGCAGGGCTGCTCTGCTATAGCTGAACACTTCTGTGATGTTGTAAAACTTGCGTTTTTGTAATCAGTGGAGGAACCTGCACCTCCTGGTCAGGTATCCGCAGCCCAATGGGCTTGTTACCACCACCTGAAAATTTATGATCTCAAGCTTGTCCTTAAAGGAGAACAACTAGGGTGCAAGGCAAGGTATAAATTCTGCGACTGGCAAGGGACTTGTGCTCTGAGACCAGCAGAGGAGTATTCTGTGGAATTCCTCAATGAACAGGAAAAACCTCCGCAAAACCGACAAGGTTGGGCTCTTAGGCATATAGTGACAAACGGCATCAATGGGATGGTCAGGAGGGTAGGCTTGTGGTTTCAGCATAGTAATGAGGCCCACTGGAAATGGGAACTGCATTGTTCCTGTCTTGGAAAGAGGCATCCATTTCTGTGGCAGAGTTAGGATGATTGAAAAAGAGCTGGATGTAGAGGTAGGAGGGAAGCAGGGAGGGAAGGAGAAGCCAAGTGCAACTCTGGTTCTGCAGCCCAACACGGTGTGACTAGAGGTGAGACAGAAGAGGGCTGAGGTCATTTGTCATTGTGCTTCCTTTCTGGGAACTGTTTGCTCTGCTTGGAGAAGTGGGAAATCCAGTAGACTTACTTCAGCATCTGGATGAGCCTCATCAGAAACTGCCTAGAGCAGCGAGGTCTCATTGTATGGTGGTGTAACAGGTGACACTTTTTCTGCGTGTCTCCAGTAGAGCTGACATCGCCTGTGTGGAAGAAGTGAGTTGGCTAGCGTAGATCCAGCCGCAGAGCTTTGGTAGCCAGACGTGTTGCATACGCCTGGGTTTGAAAATGACCTCCTTGAATTCTGGAAGGGTGTTTTGAACCAGGAGGTGCTAGTCCATCAGAATTCCAGGAAAAAAGGCAGTCAGGCTCTTGTTTTTTTCTGTCAGGTACTGCCTAAAAGGCCATTTATTAGAGCTATCACTATATAGAAGAAAAGGATAGTCTTCTGCGCCTTCAGATGCTGGTAACCCTAAGTTGTGCGGTATTGAACAGGGCTCCAGTCAGGGCACAGCTTTCTGTGCAGATCCTGACTGTGGAAAGGCTACCCCTTGAGAGTCATTCGAGCTCTTTTGAGGATTTTCTAAAAAGAAAACAACTCTATCGTTTCTACTGTCAGATAAGAAGAATGTTCACATGAGAATTTCTTGCTGCACTTTTACATAAGCACAAGGGCATGTAGCTGCTCACCAGCACTGAGCGGGAGCTCCCTGCAGACCTCGCTGTTACAATGAGCTGGGTAAGTTTATCCTGAAGCCGAGGGGTATGTGCAGTGCGGCGCAGGCCTGAAGGCCAAGCTGTATGTGCAGCGCAGCACAGCACAGGCCTGGGCCTACTCCGCTTAACTGACTTAGATGGATCACTGACTCCTCAATGCACAGGTGTCTCTCAGTCAGGATCACTACAAGCGGGACCTACCACTGGCTTAGGTGCCAAATGGCACGGGGACCTAAACCCATATGAAACAGAACTCCCACGGAGAGGAAAAAGAGCAAAGTTTCTCTTTTTCTCGCTAATAAAAAGGGAAATATAGTCTCAAAGAGGGCAGAAGGTTGAAAAATGCAAAGAGAAAACAGCCTATTAGCATAAATTTTGGGAAGGAAAATGTTCTCAGGGAAGATAATAAATAATCACTCCACCTCACTTAGCAATGTGGACCTCAGGGGAAAACTCTGAATATTTTTGTCTGACAAACAGTATCGCAGTCGTTTGGAAGCTGCTGGTTTTTCTTAGGGCCAGATTGCACCGTATGACTGAACCAGTATCACTAGTCATTTAAATACCTTGAGCTTCTAAGTAGTTCACATTATGACCCAGTGGAATAGCCAGCTGGGTATAGAATATCTATCATTTGAGTCATTTTGTGATTTCATAATATGCAGTTGATCTAAGTAGATGTATGCGTGTGTGTATATATGTTTATAGTTGTCATATTGTAAAATCCACCCTTTGCTAGACATTGTATTTATTTAATTATATAAATATATGTAAGTAACCCCTCCCATTCTCCGTTGCTTTTTGGCATGTAGCTTTATCCAGTTTACACTCTCCCCTAATTTCTTCTCTCTTTAATGTTTGCAAAGTTGCATAATTGGATTCATTGTTTTTCTCAGATGCAAGACATCTTTTTAGCCCTTTACTACTCTAATTTCTGCACTCATCTGATAGGTAAGTCAGGCAAAATAAATTATTTTCCCTAGAAAGGTTTTTAATATAGTAAGACTTTTGCCCTTCAACAGCAACAGTAGGAACATGGTATCACCAAAAAAAAAAAGTAAAATTTCTCCTTCTATGAGTGATGTAACGCTTTCTCCTAACCACAACAGCCTAAATATCGGACTTTAATAATCTGGCATTACAGAGAGAAAAGCTATTTTATAGATCAAGAAGTTTTCAAAATTCATTAAGATTTTTCTCTGTCCCCACAACTCGAAAAAGTAACATCCAGTTACTTGCTAGGTAAAGAGGAATAAGGAACAAGGACAATCCTTGTTCACGGGAATTTGCTTTGCAATGATTTCTCTCAAAGAAAAGCTAGACTGTATTATGAGGATGAGCCAGCTTTCTTTAGGTGTCACAGGAGAACACTCTATGACTTAGTCGTGTCAACAAGGCAGGGATATGGTTATACCTTCAGATAAGGTTCTATTGAATTTCATGAGCAAACAGCGATTGATTTTTCTGTCACTAAATGAGTGCTATGCACCTAGCGACTGAAGATATCGTTTGCACTAGAAACGTGCACTAAAAAAGAATCCAGAGGTGGAGATTCTTTGCTTTAAAAGGTGTCAGGGCTTCTTGTTACAGCTGGGACCTGAACAATTTTTCTGGAAACAAATTTACTGTTGTAAACTGTCATGATTTCTTACCGCAGCGGACGCTGTTGCTCCTTCCCACCCAGCAAAACATGTTTAAACACAGCCCCACTTTAAGTTAAACCAGAATACAAGTCCCTGCAGATTGCAGGGGCTTACTTGGATTCCATACATCCATCCTGGGGTTAATCTCTCTTCACATTGGCAGCTCCGAGTGAAGGGTTTAAATAATGTGCCTCTGAATATAAAAGCACATTTGCTCAGCACAAAGTGTCCCCGACCCTTCAGCGAGAGCTGGACCGCAGGTGTGCCCGGCAACCCCTGGGCACGCAGAGAGGTTACTGCTTCCCTGCCTCCCAGCTAGCCAAACTGATGCAGGTACCTGGGTCCATCTTACCATGGAATTCACCAAAGAAGCCACTATATTTTTCAGCAAGAACATTTTTATTGCATTGCATTTCCTTACATTATCATTTCACGATAAATCCACCT
This sequence comes from Fregata magnificens, assembly GCA_013389945.1. NCBI lineage: Eukaryota > Metazoa > Chordata > Aves > Suliformes > Fregatidae > Fregata > Fregata magnificens. The sequence goes on along the minus strand of WAAD01036993.1, from coordinate 26,103 downwards.
TTTTACATAAATACATTTTTCCAAAGCAGAATAAGGAAAATTACTTATTCTCTATGAATGATGACAGTATGTCATACAAGTAGACATAAAGTATCTAAGCCTCTTCAGAACATTTACTGTTCCTTTACATCTTGTATATAAATACCAAATAATGAAACATAAACTCATTTAAAAACAAACGAACCAACCAACCCCAACATTATCTTGTCAGCAACCAAAACAATCTCAGCATGAAACCCCACAATTTCATGGAAATTCTTAAACTGTCATAAGTATTGAATAGAGTGAGACTTCAGGAGCAAGCTTTCTGTAATTTCGTTGTGCAGTATCTTCTGCAAAAAGATCCTAGGCATTCTACAGTAAATGCTAGGAAGTTATAGTGGGGAAAAAAGATTTAGCAAAACATTCTGAGCCCAAGGCTCATTTAGGCACCTGAGGCAGCAGACTGAGCATGACAGCGCAGCACTGCACTGCCTTCAACCAGTTTTTATTTCCGTGTAATCCCGAACGGGCACTACGTCGCTAAGTGCCAGCCAGGACTCAAGCTGAGCAATCTTGTTATTCCTAACAGAAGGATTACCCACTGTCATCACCACTGCCCATTCTGTTCATTCTGCCCATTCTGATACACTCTGTGTATCAGACTATCTGCAGACGCAGGCACAACCACCTCCACGATGGACCCATCTTCTTTTCGGATATTAATGCTATGTAAAAGAACTTGTTGGCAAATAGTGTTTGGAGAGAAGGAACTTGCACAAAGGTGGGGCTACTCAAATTGTGAGAACTGCAGCAAGGTCGCTGAGAGGTGCCTAGCAAAGCCTGTGCTGTCTTATCAATTGGATTCAATCACTTTAGCTCCGTCAATAAATACATACGTAGTAATAGGCAATAATAAATCTGAGGGGTGGGGAGGGGAGAGTCTTAGAGGGATTGAACATAGGACAGCTGGTCTACAAACTCATCAAAAGTAGAGTCGGGCTATTATCTTCTCCCAGCATCCATTTCCCGGTATCTTCTGGCAAACACAGGTGTAGCTTCACTTGGAGATGTTTCTTCCCTCAGAGCTGGTTATGTGAACTGCAACAGGCAGAATTCAAATTGTAAAGCCAGTCAGGAAATCTTTCCTTAAGTCTTCTTGCATGCCCCTGATAATAAGTCCCATAGGAGACGTGTCCTCTGGAAAAGATGCCTGGTGGTGATGGTGGACCACACCGGCCTGGAACCGCAGCTAGATTTGCATTTAATCAGGCAGTTGCTGTGGATACTCTACCTGACCCGCAGGGTTTCCTCTTCCCAACAAAGAAGCCACCTCTTGGGCAGGATTGTGGCATAATGAAACAGATTTCCCCATAGGAATCAATGCCAGAATGTGGCTTGTTATTCGGCGACAGCCACGCTGGTTTCAAACCCAGCCGAACGCCAAGCTTGGCCTCCAAAAGGGCAAGCGTTAGCGTCGGCTGCTGCGCGGCGCACCTCCCGTGCCCGCAGAGGAAGCAATAGCTGCCCCGGCCCCCGGCAGGTACCTGCTGAGGATCCTGGTGACGATGATCTTGACCCAGGGTGCGGAGGGGTTCAGGCAGACCGTCTGTCCTTGCTTCGTCGTGGCTCTGCGGGGCGAGGGAGGGGGTGAGCCCGGGGCCGGGGCCGGGGCCGGGGCCGG
>WAAD01036991.1:0-14368 GCA_013389945.1 Fregata magnificens | reverse complement strand
CTGTAGTCCATCTGTCGCCAGCAGGCCCGGTGCCGCGTAAACTTCCCCAAAATGTACAGTATCACCTAGGCAAATGGCACTGATCCAAACTAGAATTTCTAAGCAAGTAAAAATACAAACACCAGTAACGATCACACGTTTTGCATAGCTACACTCTTCATTTCTGCTTAAAAAATAAACTTAAGTGATTTTACACAGTAATTATCTGTACTGGGTTTGCATGGCAAGGTTTTGGGGGGGGGGGGGGGGGGGGGGGGGTTNNNTGTTGGTGGGGGGGGGGGGGGCTACAGGGGTGGCTTCTGTGAGAAGGTACTAAAAGCTTCCCCTATGTGTGATAGAGCCAATGCCAGTCGGCTTGAAGACAGACCCGCTGCTGGCCAAGGCCAAGCCAATCAGCGACGGTGGTAGCACCTCTGTGATAACATATTTAAGAAGGGGGAACAAAAAACCTGTGCAACTCCAGCCAGAGAGAGGAGTGAGAATATGTGAGAGGAACAACTCTGCAGACACCAAGGTCAGGGAAGGAGAGGCAGGAGGTGCTCCAGGTGCCAGAGCAGAGATTCCCCTGCAACCTGTGGTGAAGACCATGGTGAGGCAGACTGTCCCCCTGCAGCCCGTGGAGGTCCATAGTGGAGCAGATATCCACCTGTAGCCCATGGAGGACCCCACGCTGGAGCATGTGGATGCCTGAAGGAGGCTGTGGCCCCATGGGAAGCTCACACTGGATCAGGCTCCTGGCAGGACCTTGCGGACCCGTGGAGAGAGGAACCCACACCGGAGCAGGTTTGCTGGCAGGGCCTGTGACCCTGTGGGGGACCCACGCTGGAGCAGTCTGTTCCTGAAGGACTGCACCCCGTGGAAAGGACCCATGCTGGAGCAGTTTGTGAAGAACTGTAGCTTGTGGGAAGGACCCATGTTGGAGAAGTTCGTGGAGGACTATCTCCTGCGGGAGGGACCCCACGCTGGAGCAGGGGAAAAGTGTGAGGAGTCCTCCCCCTGAGGAGGAAGGAGCGGCAGAGACAACGTGGTGAACTGACCGCAACCCCCATTCCCCGTCCCCCTGCGCCCTTGTCGGGGAGGAGGTAGAGAGAAATCAGGAGTGAAGTTAACCCTAGGAAGAAGGGAGAGGTGGGGGGAAGGTGTTTTTAAGATTTGGTTTTATTTCTCATTACTCTACTCTGATTTGATTGGTAATAAATTAAAATTATTTCCCCAAGTCAAGTCTGTTTTGCCAGTGATGGTAACTGCTGAGTGACCTCTCCCTGTCCTTATCTTGACCCACAAGCTTTTAGTTATATTTTCTCTCTCCTGTCCAGCTGAGGAGGGGGAGTGATAGAGCGGCTTTGGTGGGCACCTGGCGTCCAGCCAAGGTCAACCCACCACATTATCCTATAATTTCTTTAAATAAGGAGAGATGGCATTCAAATATAATTTAAATAAGATTCATCCTAAATACAACAGTGTAGCTCAAAGATAACAGATGAAAGCCTAATGAAAACCCACTGTTATTACTGAGTACATTTTAAAACAAAGAACTGCATCCTGATTGCTGGGCTATGAAGCGAAATGGCAAAGTAATATGAAACTTTCTGTAACATCACAGTAACTCTGCAAGTAGGTTTTTACCATTAGTGATACCAATATTAAAGCTCAGTTATTTTGTCTAACTTGGAAATCCAATAATTCTACCTACAAGCCATCATTTCTACCTGGTCCTGAAAAGCCATCTTCCCTTCCCACTAGGAAGGGGCAAGTAATACAATATAAGTCAGTCACCTTGAATTTTTATACCCATACCATACTGTGAATCAGGAACCCCAAAATCCACATAAACCTGACACCTAACTTTTTTCCTTTCCTATGCACTCAGAAACTCTTTTCATATAAGCCTTCTTACTAACATTTATCACCTCTGTAAGCCAGCCTTAAAAGACAGTAAATTGGTATATGACAGACAACTACAGCTCTCGAAAAAGAGGTCATCTGGCTCCTATTGCTTTCCAAAATTGAATAATTTAGCAAAAGCTCACATTAGGTTATCTGGAGCAAATGGTTCTAGAAAAGATTCCGAGTAAATACAAGAAAGAGTCACCATAAATAAAGATTTCTAAAAAAATATGATACGTGACAAAGTATTCTCAAGTAGTTCCCCAAGACAGCCATAAAGCATGGCAAACATAGTCCTAGTAGCTCGCGGTGGATTGACCTTGGCTGGCTGCCAATGCCCATCCAGCCGTGCTCTCACTCTCACTTGATCTCAACAAATCAAGGGGAGAAAATAAGATAGCAAGGGCTCGTGGGTGGAGATAAAGACTGGGATATCACCTGCTAACTTGACTTGGGGAAAATGTATTTAATTTATTGCCATTAAAAATAGAGTTGGATGGCAAGAAACAAAAGACAAACACTGAAACAGAGCCCCCCACCCCCACATTTTCTCCCCAGGCTCAATTTCACTCCTTCATTCCAAACTCCTCTACCTCCTCTCCTGCAGTGTGGATATCTGCTCCAGCATGGCCTCTTCCTCACACTTTTCCCCTCGCTCCTTACTGGCTGTGCAGTGTTTTGCCCTTTCTTAAATATGTTTTCGCAGTGGTGCCATGCATATGGCTGACAGGCTCAGCTGCAGTGGAACTAGTTGTGCCCAGCATGGAGCAGCCCCGGCCTTTTCCCATAGAGGCCCCCCTGCAGTTCCCCCACTGCCAACACCTTGCCATGTACACCAAGTACATACCCTAGGATCCATGCCCAAAACCATATCCAGCTCAGAAAAACTGACTGGATTAGGTTTCCACACATCCTTGCCCTGTTCTTAGATCTCCCAGGCATCTAGCTCTAGCCACTACTGGAGAAACTACACAAAGATAGACAGACCCTTCAGCTGACTCACCACAGCCATTTTTATGCCACAGTATTCATCTTCACCCTTTCTTACAGCACTGAAAAGGATAAACTATAGGGCTTTATATGGCACATAACATTGGATTATTTTAAAAACCAAATAATACTATTAAAAAACAAATCACATACCAGTTTATCAGTAGGGGAAGCCAGTACCGCAAATGACTGATCAACATTTGCTTCCAGTTCTTCCAATTCCTCCATTCCTTCTTTAAAGGCTTCACCTTTTCTTTCTCTCCAGCAGAATGGCTTGAGAAGGTTAGTCTCTTCAGGATCATGTTGCTCCTTTGGCTTGTACAACTCCAACTGTAAAATAAGTTCACCTCTTTCCAATCGTAAGGCTTCAAGCTCTTTCACATATGCCTCAATTTGATCTTTCAGTTTTGCAGTGCTGCCTTGCAGTTCAGTGATTTCTCTCTGATAAGCTACTTCTTTCTTATTCAGTGCTTGCACCTGGAAATCAAGTCTAGAAACTTCTAACTGAAGACTATAAACATCTTGAGCCTGACTTGCATCTCTCTTTTCCAACTCAGTTTGAAGCCCTGCTGCCTTTTTTGTTAAGTACTGCAACTTGCTTGTATCAGCTTCTCTTTGATCTGCCATTGTCTTCATTTGCATATCTTTCTCCAGAATATTTGCTTCCCTTTCTCTCACACTAGCTTCAAGTTCTTGAATGCGAGAAGTCGTCATCCTTGCTTCAACCTCCCTCTGAGAAAAATGTGTTTGGAAAAGGCTGTACTCTTCCTGAAGTGCATTGTACTGTATTCTCAGAGAGGTCAGCTCTGCAACGTGCTGCTCTGATGACTCTCGTAATTTTTGGCATTTTTTCTCCAAAATTTCCACTTCCATATTGAACTGTGATTTCTTCTCTTCCAGTTGCTGCTGCAGAGCTTCTCTTGCAGTTGAGACAAGCTCTAATTCCTCCTGAAGTTCTCTCACTTTGGAGAGTAGCAATGCATTTCCTCTGTTTGGATCAATATGACCCTGACAATCTACCAGTCCCTTCTTCAACTCATTCTGAAGGTTTTCCACTGTCTTTCCCAATGCAAGTTGATAGAGATCATCTTGGCTGTCACTAACTTCATGACATACTGGTCCAAATTGTGCCAGCTCTTTTTGAAGCTTCTCAATTACTCCATGGAGTTGCTCTACCTCTTCATCTTTGTCCTTACGCAGCCGTTCCTGGTCACTGCGAAGGTGCTCGACAAGTGATCTGAGTTCTTCAATTTCAGATTTTTGGTCTTCCACAACCTGAGCAAAAGGATAAGGTCTGAATATTACTGTAGGTAGGCAGAATTACTATTGCACATAGAGTGTAAATTACATTTTTCTTCTGAATCACGCAGGCATTAAATCACACATTTAACAGCAGGAAGAATTGCACACTTCAGCTGGTAGCTACTCAGAATACTCTCTACTTTCCTAAGAGAATTATCAAACAGATTTCATTTACAATAAGATTCTGCATACCTTGCTTCCCTCAAAAACCAAGCAATGAACATATAGTAAGTACTCTTACTTTATTCTCCAAAGTATTCTCTAGCTTGTGCTGGAGCCTCTTCATCTGCTCATTCAAGTGATCGATTTCTTGATTCTTTTCTTTAAGTAGTGCTTGTGGGAATGACAAAGCTGAGGAATCGCTAATACCCAGGTCCTGATTTTGCTTCACATTAAGTTTTGTTAGATCCTCCTGATGAGAAAAAACAGCAGCCTCATTAGAAAGGACTGACTTTCTCTCCCAGCCTAATGGCAGAACAGAACTAAGGGCTTTATTTAAACATTCTCCTCCTTAATATAATGTTAAAGAACCCAGGAACACAACTACAGCTAATTTGCTTAGATTTGTACCACTGGATTAGATTGCCGCAACATTTCTCAACTTTCAAGGTAAGAGATGAACACTCTAATTGCCAGACTGACAACCAACCAGTTTTCTAACTTGTAACATTTGCTATGGCTGTAGAGGTCAGGAATGCACACAAAACTGTGTAGTGTTTACTAAGTGACAACACTGAAGTTCATAATCTCTCAGGGCTATAAAAAAGCTTTTCATTTAAATCAAATGACTGTAGAAGATAATGCCATAAGCATGAATCTAGAGTATCAGGGGCTTTTTGTTCTATGATAACCAGCATTAGCATTGTAACAGTAATGCAATATTCTCTTGACAAGAGAAACAAATTAAGTATCTGTTTATAACATGAGATGAAGACCACAACACTCAAGAAAGGAGGTCTCTGAAGTTTTAGCTGGTACACACTAAAGCTAAGGAAACCTACCTTCAAGTGTGCGTTCTCAAACTGGAGCTGGCTGATGCTGGAAGTGCTAAGGTTTTTTTGCATCTCTAATTGCAAGTTCAGCTGCAATATCTCCTCATTTTTGCTGATCAAATTATCTTTATATTGTTCTAGTTGGTCTAACAAGCTTGCAATCTAAAAAAAGAAGAAAATGCATAATTCTTCCAATTAGGTCCTCTTATTTAAGCAGAAAAGATAAAACTTCATTCATTGCCTTATTTACTGAGAGCAAGTAACTTCAGCAAATTCTAAGATTTAAACTCTAATTAGTTTGCATTAATAAAATACTTGAGACATAAAAAGAAACTAAGAAGCTAGTGTTTCAGCTCCTCAGCTGCAAAACCAAAGTACTGCAAAGGTGGTTTTCCATTTTCTTTTTTTTAAAAAAAACTGCTCATAAAAGATACGTTAATCTATGTTCTGAATAATCAAGCCTTGACCACTGATGTTATTTGACATAACGATAGGAGACATGTTAGCATTTGATGTCTAATATAATCACAAGCAGTTAACATAATCACCATTTTCGTCCTCCTAGAAGATAGAAATTAGCATTTTAATGCTAATCGCAGTAACACATCAATCAAAAAAGTTCTGAGCATTGACTCCTTCAACCTGTAAAAGAGTCAATAACTACACATTTTTCTGTTTGTAGCCGTTTGAAAGCTTGAGAGCAAAGAGCTCTTTGGAAACACTGTGATCTTGCCACCCACAGGTTTTGTCATCTCTTGCCTTAGTGGGTAGCTAGGTATAGGGGCTTTGAGAATGAAAAAGGCTTAGTGACTCCTGAAGTCAGACTTCAAGAGAGACAAGGAACTTCCGTCTGTAAGAACTTAGTTTTTATTACCTTACTGCTCTTGAAACAATGGTGTACAAATAACTGGAGGATCACCCACGTTTTTCTTCTTTGCACATCCTAAACTGGACTGTATGTTTGTATATTACAGATACTATAATAATTATGTAATATTACCTAAACATACAGCAGGGGTGTATGTGCATGTATCTGTGCGTGTAAATCCAATAAAAGTTCTAAATAATGTGACCAATTACACTGTGTTTCAGCTTGGCTTGGCACAAGAACTCATTGCTAACATTCTCTGGCTCACAAAATAGAGAAGGTCAGATGACACCATTACAGGTAATTGTCCTTTCTGTTCTTAAAGGAATTATCGCTCACTCTCAAACAAAAATGTATCTACCTTCCACTCCACTTCAACTTTGGAAGGAAAGGAAAATCAGTTTGCAACAGATACGATCAAGCAGTCTCAAAGTTGATGTGAATCATCAAAAGACAGTTTCCAGTGGGAGGGGAAACGGACGGACAGGGGGATGACAAAACAGAACAAAGCAAGAAAAAGGAAGGTTAGTTAACACAAAGCATAGAGGATACTGGGTAAGAAGACACAGGGACTGCAACATTAGTCACTGGGTTTTTGCATGGCTTAAATTCCCAGTTACAAGTTTGCACAAAATGTTTCTGCAATCACGTGAGCGACTCTGAAGTCTACAGGACCCCACCAAAACTCTCACCTCTCTCTCTTTCATCTGAAGTGCTTCCTGCTCTGCCTCTAACTGCTCCTTCAGCACTGGGGCAGAACTGCCATCTGCTGGTACTCTGTGCCTCGCTTCATCCAATTTAGACTGTAGGGCAGAGATCTGAATGAGGTTGTTGTACTGTTGCTGTTGCAACGCCTCCTTATCCTGCAAAATATATATTTTTTTAATGTTAGAATTAATTGTTGTCAATATACATACCCACCCTAACCAGAACAATCCTGCCAAAATACTTCATCATTCCTGACAAACCCCAGTACAAGAAGAAAAGTACATAATCCCAATGGCCTATGAAGAATTAGGAATTCAAAACAATTGAATGTTTTTAGCTCACTTAAGTTTTTACCCCTTTATTTTTTCTAACCCACGTTTAACGACTTCTGAAAATTTAGCATTCAGTGATATATTATACTTTCTCAATTACACAGCGTTTTATATATTTAACAACCTAAACATTTTGTTCTTGTAGCCATTTCCAAATTTATTACGATACCATCTATTTGCCAAGCTAAATTTAAGAGTTGGAGACTCAACTTAAATTAACAGATGGAGAGTTTTGGGTAGATCAAAAACCTACTACAAATACATCACATTAAGTCAGAATGTGCAGCACCAGCAGTAAGTTTCTGTCAGATCTGTGGTCTGTCAAGCTACCATAGTTTTATTTATTTATTTAAAAAACTCCTTTGGTCCTCTTTCTCTCACAGTCCTTCTCAGGAGCTGCGTCAGTCCAAGAAGGAAAGCTTCACTCGGGAAGTTGCCCAAACAGCAGGCATACATATCTGTACTTAATACAACAAAGGAAAGCTGGGCAAGAAACCTAAGGCAGTAACTGCCTCTGCTGTTCAACACTTATTCTGCCCATAGCTCAACATACATACCTCTAACACAAGGGTTATTTTAGACTCATCATATGATTTGCCAAAAAATTATCTAAAATTTTACCATCTTATCTCTAATCAAAAAGAGCTAAGACCCAGAGTACATGGATAGCATTCTTCTGATCTTAAAATGAAAGAAGCCTCAATTAAAAAATAAAAAATAAATTACAAAGTTAACGCTGTATCGCAGTTTCAAAACAGCATGCCCAAGAACAGGTATTTAAAACAGTTCACGTCCATACTAAATAGACCATCTGATTTCCACCCACTAGCCCCCAACCAGTCCCTGCTGGCTTTCAGGCCAGCTCTGGGGGCAGTCCAGGCACACACAGCACACAAGAGGAAAGGAAATTACAGGGGAGACAGCCAGTTAGGGTACAAAACTGTGTCATTCACACCTAATATCACTGGCAGGATAAAAAACAAATGTAATAATTACGACAGCATCACCTGCACTTTTTTGGGCAGGAAAGCACCTATCACAGAAATGTTTTTGTTTGTCCTGAAGAGAAAAATGAAAACTCTTCTTGCCATCACAAGAAACCTATGATGTTAACCAGCCCCTCAGGTGTCCTGTTGCCGTACAAGAAAGGACACATAACAATGAAACCCAAGCAACAACAGAGCCTTTTTTTGTTTTATATCAACTAAAAATAAGATGTTAGCCGCACTATTTTAAAGCTCATCTTGATCATGGACAAAAAACCTCCATTAACATTGTGCAAATCCAGATTCCTACAAACTGGGCTGCCTTACCTCAGAAGTTCCTGCATTTACTGGACAGCAGAGCTGCAAGTACGCTGTAGGTCATGGTGTCAGCACAGCTCTGCACACAAGAGTTAAGTTTCTCCTAGCATTCTCCAGTTGCTATGTTCTGAGGTTGCTACAGTGACCCAGCAAAAACAAGTGGCAACCCAGGCAAAGGTCAGAGCTTTATGTAATGCACCTTCACTGTAAAACCTTCTTCTGGATGCCCACACAGATGTAGTCTAATGTGGTATCTTCTTTCACTGATACCAAAATCCATGGGATAGCAGACTTCCTAAATGAGCCCCATTTTCAAGACCTCAAGCCAAAGGATGAGCAATCCTCCTAGCACAACCGTAACCAGAAGCGTCAATGTTACATATCAACAACCTGAGCAACTGAGAGGAATTGGACCAGGGAAAAGCAAAGACTTGCTCCATGCACATGACGGCAGGATAAATGGATCTGCTAGCTGTGAGTTCAGTCAGTATCTTTCACAAAAAGATAGTATTCCATATTCAAAATTACTCTTTCCAGACCTATTTCTTATTAGCGCTAGTCTCCATTATCTGAAATACCTTCATTTTTCATACATTGGAATTTGGGAGATAATAAACATTTGTAATTGCCATTCACATTCAGTGTATTTCTACAGAAAGACTTCATGACATGCAATCATTCTTAGAGCTCCGTTGGCACATATTTACTGTACAAAATTGCTTCAAGACAAGCTATTACAATGCCTACAGTTGGCAAATTGAATGGTATAACCTTGTTTAAAGCTGATGAATTAGTTTCTAGGAAAAAAAAAAACCACACAAAAGAAGTCTGAATTTAGCTTATTTAGGATCTTTAAGAAAGACCAATTTCCTGAGACATTCAGACAGCTAAAAGAATATTTTGAATTCACATGGATAAAGAAAGCCTGTTTAACACAAAGCGAAGATTTCAGAGGCAAGAGCAACTTGCCAACAGCAGTATCACAGTGTCCATCCACTCCAAGGCAAGCAGCACAGAAAGCTAATGGGCATGACTTTTGTACGTTTGGATAAAAATCACAGAATAACTTAAGCTGGGAAGGGTCTCTAGAACTCTCTGGCCCAACCTCTGACTCAAGCCAGAACCAACTTGGCTTTGCTCAGGGCCTCGGCCAGCCTAATTCTGAACATCTCCAAGTCACAGAGACACAACTGCCACTCTGAGCCCCTTTTTCAGCATTTGGCTGCCCCCAGTATGACCATTTCCCCCTACCATTTAATTGGAATTTCCCTTGTTGCATTCTTTCACTGTGCACCTCCAAGTCTGACTCCATCTTCTCTATAACCTCATATTATGTGGTTGTAGGCAGTAAGTTCTCCACAAAGCTAAACAAACCCTGTTCTCTCAGCCTCCCCTCAAAAATAATCTGCTCCAGCCCCCTGACCATCTTGATGGTCCTTTGCTAGACTTGCTCCAGTATGCCAACATCTGTCTTGTACACAGGAGTCTAAAACCAAGCAGTTCTCCAGATGCAATCTCACAAGTGCCAAATAGGAATAATAGTACCTAATAAACTAAGACCGGCTAATCTATATCATGTTAGCTGAAGCTAAAACAAGAAAACCATTTTGTTCAATATTTTTAAAATTAAAAATAATGGAAGCAAATATTTATAGAATTAGCAATTAAACTAACAAATTTAGTTTAGATCGTGCCATTCTCAAATTTTCAAACTTGGCAGACACACCAACAATACTTAACCAAGGAAAATTGCTGGGAGGAAACAAACATTTAGTTTAAGAAAGTAGAAAAGGTTACTCAGATGTTTGGTAAAAGACAAATACTTTTGCTAAACGGAATGTAATTCTTAACTTTAAGCTGTTATTCAATCTGCAGTAGTAACAAAGCACTAAAAGTTTCAGAGTATGGCAAACAGATCTGGCTCCAAAGGCACATAGCAAGAAGAGCTACCAATTAAGAGAATATGATTTTAAACACAGTTATTTATTGAAGACCCACGATGTTTAATATTCAGTAACACTGTCTTCTCAGGAACTTCCATAGAAGCAAAAGAGCAGCTCTGATCCATACAAACATGACAACTGTCAAAAAGCAATCTCTATAGTAAGTAGGCTTATAGTTCGTAAAACCAGAGTTTGTTTAAAACTGTGGCTGCAATACCTGCCATTAATACAACAGTTGAACTCACCACTAGGTGCCAGGGACAGCCTCAAACAACACTGTAACACAGTCATTGATGACACCGTCTGCATAACGCCACTCCCATTTAAATAAGTATTTAAAAATTACTTGTTTTAATTCGGTTTCCACTTTCTTCATTTTTTGCAGTTGATGTTCCAAATGGCATACAGTCTTTGAGACTTCAGTACCGCTGTGCTCCAGTTCTCGTATCTGTGCCACCAGTTTTTCTATCTCTTTATCACGAGCTGTAATTTCTTGGTGGTTTTGCTCCTTTTCTAATAACAGCTTATTGTAATCGTCCATCTTCTCTTTTATTTCTGCTTGCAAAGATTCTACCTATACAGAAATCACATTATGCAGATGTACAGATAATATAACAAAACTTCCAACTGGAAGCAAGAGTAATTTCATGGCAAAGCAGGTGGAGTCTTACTATGGACTAAACCGTGCTAAAATCCCAGATGAAAGTAAAACCAGATGTGGACAGAAAAGATGAAAAAGTAACTTCGTGAAATCTTGTTTTCCAAATGCAGCAGCTCTTAAATACACATTTGATTACTTTCTCTTAATATTTGCAGTATTCTAGCAAAGTGCTGGATGAAGGCATACTCTCAAGGCCCAGTGGTCATCAAAAGGGGCCTTGTGGTACGTGGGGTTTTTTTGGTTGGGTTTTTTTGTTTGTTCGTTTGAGACTAAAAAACCCCAGGATTACATGAATTATTACTAATAACATTAGACATATTTCTGTAACCTCAGAACCCTCTTCCATTACTTCAAGCAATTCCGGTTTAAAGGAAGATACCAAGAATTGAAAGATAAATATGCAATGTAACATACTCAATGCCTGCAAATCAGAGAGATTCACAGTAGTCAACATAGAACAGGTACTCTTTTTCCAAAAATCACTTAAATATGAAGAGGATAACAATTTTGCATTTTAGCTCACTGAGATCCAATCATGCACAGAGCTGCAGGAAAATGGTCACTCATTCATCCCAGTAATGAAAGTGAAGGCAAGGCTAGGAGCTTTGGCAGGTAAGAGAGGCAGGAGAGAACCAAGCGTGACAGACAGGCTACATCGGAAGTGGTAAAGTCATTAAGCACATTGAAAGCAAGCTCATATAGGAAAGCAATGGGAAACCTTCTAAAGGAGAAATAATTTGATCAATACCAATGAGCAAGGAAGATGGGATTTTACAAAATAAATGCTTTGTTCATCTATAGGTGTCTGAATTTATGCAAATTCCACTGCAATGTTATAAAAATTCTTTGTATTAATATAGAACTTTACATCTTCAAAGTATTGTACAGATATTACTAAAGCAGGAAAACACCCTCTAGCAAAATACAGAAGAATAGAGTTAATTTAGTCAAATTAATAAGCATGGAGAGTATCACAGACTAGTTAAGAATACCAAAAGTGATTAACATTACTTTTTCAACTGCTTACATGCACATATACATTTCCTTAATTATGTGTATATCTTATTCCCTTCTCATCTCATCAGCAATTAATTAACTGTTAAGCATAACACAGGCCTTACAGTAAAGCTTTTCATTATAGAAAAATCTTTTAGAAGTCTAATACTTTCTAATGCTATAAAATTTTGGCATCAGAATCCCAGACACTATGACACTTTACATGTGAAAAGCGTGTTTTTTAACACCACGTTGCTAGAAAGATAGTGCTGCAATTCTGTAGCTAAGGAAACACTTTCACAACCCTCACCCTCATGGCATACTCTCACATGGTAGCTCCCAGTACCAGTCAGCACTCTTTTCACAAAATAATCCCACTCACCTATACCTTGAGCCTAGAGAACAGCAGAGAGAACAACTATGAACTTGTTATAACTCCTACATGCAGAAATTAGAAGTTCAAGTGAACGGAATTGTTTTGGAGTGAGTTAAGCAATTACTGACATTACAGCTGCATTAAACAACTGTACAAGAACTGTCTAAATCCTGACAATTTATTTTGGCACAGATTGTGTGCATACCTCACCCTACCCACAAATGTCACTTGCTAAGTTACCTTCCTTGTGTGCCTTTCTCCAATTAAGTTTTAATCCTTTCTGAGAGAGGTTGCAAAGTTACAGCAGCTAGCGTTGGTTTTTTCAGATCTTCCTCTTTACTAAGCCACACGGACACTAGTAAATAGTAACTAACTGTCATCCATCTAACGTCTTGGATAGAAAGCAAGCTGTGGTCTTTACAGTTTGACATATTTTGAATAACCTGACATATATCATTTATGATTCTGTATGCCCAAGATTTAGAGAAAGACTGCCACAGAATTATACCTTTTGGGTACAAATAGATCTTCAACAAGTCACATGGTCTTCAAAACAAAAATCTTTGCCATTCTTCTTCTGATCTTTGCCACAGTCTAACACATAGGCTATGTGTGTGAGGTACTCAGAGAATCTTAATGACAGATAATAGCGTTCATGCAAATGAGAAGCCAAGACTGATGCAGAAGATATGTAATCACTCTACTTCTTAAGAAGCCTAATGAAGTCCTATCAGAGGTTACAGAAGGCAAGCGACAATCAGGTGCCCTCCAGCATGGAAAATTCACTCTATCAAAGATTCAGTTGCTCCTACAAGATTTGCTTCTCTAACACTGAGGTACACAATTTCATAAACTGTACATAAATGAACAGATGGAAATGAAATTAAGTAGTATACACATTGAAGTTTTGTTAAGAGGGGGGCCACAAACAAAAGCTGAAGGCTAAGGCACAGTATATCATTGTAATTCCATTATCTTTGTTTCATACTCCAAAGCTCAACTTCTCCTTTCATGCCAAAAAGCTCTTTTACAGTAAGTAACTGCCTGTAATGCATCTGAGCAATAAGCTAGGAGAATGAAGCACTTACGCACAGGAAATTAAATTGAAAGCAGTTCCTCACTCCCTGCAAGAATTCTGCCAACCTAAAACATGTATCCTTATCTCCAAGTCAAACCGAAACAGATTTGACATATCAAGAACAGGAAAAAAAAGCCAAAGCAGATCTAATTAATAGAAGGAATTGAAAGGAAAGGAAAGAAAGGTTAAAGAGACGTTCATGCTGTTTTCCATACCTGTAGTATCAATTCATAGTTCTGTATAATGTTCATTGGGGGGGACACAACAAAAACAAAAAAGCAAAAGTTAATCTTTGAAACCAAGCATCAAACAAATGAACATGTGAAAAAAAGGACTGATTTATAAACTTAAATAGGACAAGGCACGCAAAGAACATCTCTTATTACAACTGGTTTAGCTGGAAAATTTAAACATATTTAGAACTCAGAAGTCATCCGTCAGAGGGTCTGTATTTTTGTCCTTGTCAGTTAATTTAAACCAGACTCATAGGCTGTGAAACTTTACTGTAATGCACATACAACATTTCTTTCCATCGCCGTAAGAAATAATGCAAGTACACTCTCACTGCCTAGATGCAGTTCAGTCAGCTGGGGGAAAAATCTGCTCTCTGGGTGACATCAGAGAAAAAAAAAAAAGCTGTCTCAAGACCCAGTCCCCCAAGACAATACAGGTTTTGGTATTTAATTGTAGCGAACAAACTCGTGTGATTTTACTCACCCTATACTCTCTGGGCTCTCCTGAAGTCTGCGATTTTGCTGAAAGTTTTAACTGTTCTTCCAGTTTCTGAATTTCCTGCTGAAAATCATCACGTTCATGTTCCCTTTCTATAGCTTGTTCCTGTAAACCGAGCCGGAGATAATGAAAATCTTTAAGAAACTTTGGTTTTCACGAAAATATTGAGTACAACAAAAATTTGGGGTTTGTTTTTGTG
>WAAD01036990.1:0-60401 GCA_013389945.1 Fregata magnificens | reverse complement strand
TTACTTAGCCAGAAGTAGGACTGCCACTGACTTCAACATGGGTAAGTTTCACTGATGATACAGACCCTACTTTAATGCAAATTAACTTCTCATCATTTGTCATTAAAAAAAAAAGTTTTAAACCTATTCATTATATTTTAAGATTATTTAATCCGATCTGTGTCTTTAGGAGGATTTTTTTAAAACTTATAAATAAATCGGTTTCCCATACTAACCATTTATATTGTCTTTTTTCCTGCCAGTTCCAAAATGGTTTCAATGGAGGAAATGTAAATGAAGCATATCCCTCTCAGTTAGATGTGATCAGTAATGCACAGACTGCCGCACATCTTCAGCCTCTTCATCATCCGACAGAACCCAGATCCTTCTCAGATTTGGCATCTAGTGGATTTATGTGATTCAGATCTAGAGCTCCATCTGTGATTTCGTCTGGGCGTTAGGCTGCTCTGAGGAAAAGCTTGATAAGTCTATCTTTGAGCATCAGACTTTAACAGCTAAATTACGTTTTCAGAACATGAGGTTGGTTGCACTATATACTGGTGGATATGTAATCCAAGACCTGGCTTTTTAGTGACAGGTGGAATTAAAACTTCTGACTAAAAGTATGCATGTGCTGTTTTCCATCAGATTGACTGTGTCATTGCAGTGTGGATTATATATGTACTACAGACTATGTCATGCTATACAACATAAGATAAGGCAAATGGTTTTGTTGTTTAGGAAATAATTGGGCACTTTACAAGTAGCATCAATGGCACAAGGCAGATGATTTCACATGTGGATTATTTCCAGACTTTATTTTTTAAAAACTATTAAAAAGCTCTGAATTCATGAGAATCAAAAGCACTTAATTTTAATGCATACTAAGCTCTTTAATCACTTATTTTATATTTAAATCCTTTTGTTTTAAGTCTCCATTTCTAGCACTTTAATAGAAGGCTTAATACAAGGATATGATATGCAACTTCAGGTTTTCTATGAAACAGACCCCTTGCATTCCTCCTTTTCTTGTCAACCTTAAGTGCCTCACAATTTAGCTACCTTGTTTCTGATGGGAGCTTATTTTAGCAAAACTCACGATAAATGTCATCCATATTATGTGAACTTTTATGTAACATCTACAGTGCTACTGGCTGTATCTTTTTTTTTTTTTCCACCCTAAAGATAATTTGTTTAGAGAATTACTTAATTCTTTATCTGTGGATTTGTTACACTATTGTCAGGAGTTATTAATGTTCTGAATTTAGTTCAGCTAAAAAGTTTTGGTTTATTCTATACTGCTTTTCTGCTTTCTTCAGGTAATACAGGGTATATTAAAAAACCAGATTTTGCTGAGGGGGAGGAGCAGATCCTCAGGATTAGTTTTAGATTATCAATGCTGAAAAACATGTGCCTTATCTTGTGTTAAAATGCTCATAATGTTCTTTAGAAATAATACAAGGCTGCTCTATGCAAATACTTTCACTAAAATGGATATTGAAAAGGATTGCATTTTAAATAAGGGGGAAAGGAGTATCAATAGCGATTGGTATTGACGTTTACTTTGACTGCAGTTTTCAATGTTCGTAGTGGGGAAAGGGTCAGTTTTGGTTTAAACTTTATTGCTAGCAAATTGCACTGCAAAGTACAGAGAGGTTATTCTTTTTACGTATGTTGATCCATTTGAAAAGCTTTGTGCAAAACATGAAATTAGGAAAAGAAAAAAAGTCATTAGAGAAATTCTCCTTGTAATAAGTTTTATTTTCAGGAAAAAACACCCACATCCACAAAAACATTCTGGGTTTTTGTTTTCTTTTTATCTGAGAGGATTGTTAGAATTACAGACACCAATGTTTGGTGCAAAATAATAATCTACATGAAAAATACAGAAATGTGTATATGTTCAAAAATATTTCATACTCTTGTGTGTTGTATAGTTCATATATAATAAAATGTCT
This sequence comes from Fregata magnificens, assembly GCA_013389945.1. Taxonomy (NCBI): domain Eukaryota; kingdom Metazoa; phylum Chordata; class Aves; order Suliformes; family Fregatidae; genus Fregata; species Fregata magnificens. Next base: position 58,464 of record WAAD01036990.1, on the reverse strand, counting down.
TTGTAAAAATATTTTAAACCAGTTAATTTTAAAGTGTTACATCATTATATGTTAAGAACAACTTTATTACATTTGTTATATATAATATAAAATGGCAATTTAGCCAGTTTGTTTAAAACGGGCAAAAGTAAATTGGCTCCCTCCGGACGGTTGTTAATATTGTTTAATACACGGACAATCACTTAAAATTTGAATCCTTTCATAGCTGAAACATGCTTTCTTTGAAGAAGAGCATATTTTCTTCTATTCTGTGTGATATGATATGCTAGGCCAAACTTCTAATTCAGTTACAACTTTTCGGATTAATAACTTCAGCAGTTCTTTTAAGTGAAATTACCGTATGTGAAAGGGACATTCAGGAAGCAATCACTATTCAGGAACAGCCCATAAAGACATTGTGGGTTGTATTACAACATTGCTTTTTTTTAATGTTTCAGATTTTGTTTTCAGCACAAGACATCAGTAACAGATTTAATTAATATCATTTGAATTAATTTGTGATTCTGTCTTTTTTTTTTATTGAAGGTCTTGTTTTAAGCCAATGTCTGAAACGTCTTCCATATCTAGCTAGTGTATCATGTTTGCATTTGGACTTGAAAATTAGAAAAATGCTGTAAAACCGGAAGGCTCAAAGGGATAATGTATGTTTTACATCTTACAAACCAGTATATATCCTGTTTATGAATTTAGTTAAACCAAATACATGTTGTCCTATCACTAAGTGCCAAGGATGCAGTACTACAACTGTGCTGCCCTACTTAATGTAAACAAATTAGTTGTTTATATGCATATCAGTGTATTTTGTGCATTATGTTATGTGTACAACATTGACTGTATTCGTGCACTCTTGATCTGCACCAAACTGTACCTACAGTGCACAGATGTTTCTAAATTGGATCTCTATTAGCCCTTCAGGTCTGTTATAAGTAAGATTATGACCCAGTGTTAGTCAGTATTACTATCCATTTTTGTACAAGTTTTCTTAGCTTGTTTTTCTTTCCAGTTCTTATCTCTCCTTTGCTATGCCTGCACATACCATGCAATACACCTCTTGCGTTAAGGTATGGTTTTGTAGCGCTCTTGCTCATCTCCAGTAAAGTTTGTAAGACATAATATATGGTAATAAAATAATCACTTGAATGTAGCTGAAATGTATGTTCTTTTACTGCAAAAATGTTTGATTTCAGCAGTATACAAAAAGATATGTTATCATACAGTTACTAATATTGTTTGAGAGCTCGTCATCTAATAGTTTACAAAACTATTGTTATTTACGTCACTCTAGACTTTGCACTTCTCTGAGTATTAGATGCAAATACAATGTATATAATTTAGAGTGGTGAACAAATGTGTATTTGTCCATGGAATTAGTATTTTATACTTGCATGAAAATGAGTTTATAAATAAACTTTGTAAATAGTAAGCCACAATTAGCAGCTGGAAGGCTTCTATATTCATTGCTTACTGACAGTAAATCCACAGTTGAACAGTACTGCGGCAGGAATAGATTTCTGCATAGATGCTGCTAAAAATAAGAAGCATTTTCTATTTTGAGATTTGTAGCTGGCCATTGGTAACCCTATTTATTGTTTATTGCTATTTCATAAATAGTGATTTTAAGTTAAGAAAACAATTCTTTTAGTTTATTTCTAATTACTGATATTACTGTTTCCTGTGTGCTATATTGGCTTTGCATGATAATCTTTTACAATCAGTTGTAATGCTGAATCAAACGTTTCACTGTAATCCCCTATGCAGTTTACCAAATTTACCATAGTTCTTTGGTTTAATGACATGATGGACAGGAATTTAATTGGTTTCCACTATGCTATTATCTCGTAATGTATTAAGACACGTCTTATCCAGGATCAGTACTAGGCTGTGAAGTCTATATGTAGGTCCTCTTTACTCTTCTTGCATAGCACAAAAAGACAAGCTAAGATACAAGAGTAATTCAACAAGGCTGCAAATCTATGAAGTAACATCTGGAAATAATCAGGCAATAATATGAGCAACACAAGCCCTCCTTTTTTGTAGTCTGTTGCATTTGTTAAAAGGATACCTTCAAGCCATGTTATCAACCTGTTCCCAGAAGTATAAGACTGTACTGTCTAGTTGTGTTTGAAGGAGGGAGATACGTTGTTCTGGACTAAGCCATTTTCTTTGATTTATGGAATTCCACTTGTATTTCTAATTCAACATGAAAGTTAACACCTATGATGGTACCTAACCTGCAGTAGTCCACTGCGTCATAAGCTCAGGCAGTTTGTTGATGGAAGTCATCGTCTTGCTCGAGGCTCTGTCAGAGGGAGGCTTTCCCAAATGGCTCTCTTGGAGATGCATTTTCCTAATGAGGAACCACATTTCCCACTCACACACTTAAACTGGGAGCTGTTTTATTCTCAGGTGATTTTGTTCACCTGAGAATTCGCTTATTAAGTTAGGTTAAAGTTACTATCTAGAATAAGAGCCTGATTCCACTTTTAACATTTTTATTCTGTCCATTGATTTAGTTGACAAATTATCTTCCTGCCTTCTTCCCTCTCTGCCTAGGCATCCTTCCCTGCAAGCTGGCACTTCTAGTGCTAAACAAGTAACGCTAGACCAAAACAGCTTTAGACNATTGTACACTCTGCATAATCTGAATATTTAATGATGGGCCACTGTCCACTTTTGTCCCTTTCATTTCTGTTACCTCCAGTGAGCAATATTCACTTTGCTTGCTCACCAGGGAATCTGAGCCAGCTGTCCAGAAAAACATCCATTCTTCCTCTCAAGCAAGTTCTGGTGTGTTGATTTTTGTGGTGAACCTACATTTTATAAATCCTCTTATCTCTTGAAGTTGATCTTCCTGACAAATAGAGAAGGACCGTAATAGTAAGGCTTCAGCAGCTAAGTGCAAAATTTTCAAAGATTCAACCAAAGATGTGAAATCGAAGATGTGATTAGTCTATAGGATAATGAGGTTTCTTCTTTATAACCTAACCTTTCTAGTCATGGTCCAGCAGGCAATGTTATTAGCATTAAACAAAGCTATACACAATTTAGTTTCCAAAGTAGCCAGTCTTTGAGAAAGGGAGAGGTTCCTCAATATTAAAGTTACTATGGTTTTTATAATTTATGCTGAAGCCAACAGGCTCTTATCTCCTCTTGAATCCAGCCTGGCTACAAATAAAGGTATAAGCAATGTTCAGAAATTAATAAAGTCAACAGATTTTTTTACACTGTTTTGAAGGCTGTGTGTGATCATAATTGTCTGGATGTCGAAGACCCATACAAGTAAGTTTGAAAAGTTTCATTATTAAAAAAAAATATAAAAACAAAAGAGGAAGCCTGAGGGATGTTGAGACTAATTGGAATCCTTCATACTGCATAATAATACTATTCGATATAAAAGTTCCTGCTGTATTTACAGAATGATAAGGGAAAAGAGAAAAATTTTTGATCACATTTTCCCCTTTTCACTGACTATGGGCATCAAGACTTTCCTCTTAACATGGAATAGTGGGCATCTGTTGGTAGGTGGCATGAGCCAGGGGGACTTGGCTCCTTGCTAATAAAAGCAAGAGCTAAATTGGGAGAAACTATTGAATTCACTTTGTGACACTAGTCAGTGAAATTTTGAGAGGGAAGTGCAGGAAGAGAAAGGATGGTCTCACCCTTAATGTACTTGAAAGATGTCTGAGGGTATTTGTATTCTTTTCTAGTTTCTGAGTCATCATCCATACTTTTTCAAAGAGCAAAATTTAAATCTTCAAAGTCTCTACTCAGCTGCCAACTACCTTGATTCTTCCATAACCACTCAGATCCTGGCAACACTGAGTGCCTTGGCTACCAAGCCTTCAAGAAGTTGCATACCAGGTGTTTCCTGCATCTGTGGGGCCCAAACCAGTAAGCGGTTTCAGAACATACTGAACAAATTTGTCCAATAGAAAGCAGCCAGAAAGTCCTCTGTCAAAATGAACTAATGGGCAAGCAAAACACACAAGTTAGCTCCCTCTTCTACTGTGTTTGGAGTTAGGATGTGAATGAAATCAAGGTCTCTTAGTGTGGTTCACAGGATATCCTGAAATGAAACAAACTCTTCTCTTAAATTGTTCCACTTGGTACAAATAGCTCATGAATAACTGAGAGGGTGAGAAAGTACGGGAGGTATCCTTTTGTCTAGGAGCTAGGGCATTCACTTAGGACAACTGGATTCTTGAGTAGGAGGTGCTGGGTGCACAGGGTGGTCTGTGGCCCAGCAATTAGGGCACTCATTCTGCTCTTCACCAGCATCTTTTTTGTTCTCTTGAGGGGAGAAGTGTCATCAGTCTGAATGGAGATGTAAATGTAAAAGCCCCAGAACAAAAAAAACCCGGCTCGACCTTCATACTTGGTTTTACATCTGCAGTAGATGAAGGATCGCTGTAGCTGAAATATGCTATCGATGGTCATATCACAGAGGTTATTCCCTTTGATTTTAGTCATCCATGCTGCCACATATGGTTTTTAAAGCACGTATTTTCCAAGTTCTCATCAACATTATAATCATCAATGTCTCAGACCTCTTTCTACAGAAGCTGCAAATTGCTTTTCCAAGTAATAAATGGAACTGTAGAGAAGAGGAGAGTAATAATAACTGTCTACCAGTAGAGCTTCAAATACAAAGCTAAGAGCTGTTCAGGGCTTCACAGTAGTGCCAATCATTATAAAAAATAGAACAGTCCTTTACTTGCAGAAGTCCCTAAAATTACTGGACAAAATGATATAGCATTTGTGAGTCCATGGTGGGTGGTGGTTAGCATTGCTGTGTAACATGCACGTGCATGCACACAGAGCAGCCTGTGATCGTGAAGGCACATGATCATGTGCCAAAGAATGTTTTAATTACACTGGCATCTAATCAAACCTTGAAAAGCTAATAAGAGCCTGTGACACCTCATTCAATACAAAGAAGGATCGGCATTAAACTTCAGACCTAGACTTATAATCAGCACATAAACTTTTATGTACTTAGCTTTATAGCTCAAGTCTACTTTCAGTCCTTCAATAGTTCTTAATAAAATAAATAAAAGGAAATTCTCAGGCAAAGAGAAGTTTTGCTAACTTAGTGCTTCAATTTTAATATTGCTAGGTAAACCAACAATGGCGGGAACTTCAGACTGAGAATATTATTGTTAAGCCGCAGAAATACGGAAATGGTCAGTTAAAAGAATGTAGAGAAACCTCATTAACGTGCTTCTAAAGTCATGCTTTTCCCCTCAGATATAGCTGTGTGAAGTCACATTCATCAAGTTGGTTCCATTCCCTCCTTGTTTTGGAAACACCTAAAACCAGCATTTAAAATGTTTCTTGCTAAAGACGAGAACGAGACAGATTTTCTGATTCAGCTGTGACTTCAAAACTTGTGGAAGTTCAAAGTGCTTTGAAGTCAGCATGCCAGTTGCTCTCTAATGATAAAATTTGGACAAAAGTGAAACATGGCAAAAGATCCAGGTCTGAGTGGATGCACCACTGGAACATTTTTCAGTGCTTTTATTTATTTTTAAAAGTAGGGTATTTGTGTATTAATGGACATGCTTGCCTACCTACTCTCAGAAGTCATACAAACCTTGTATAGAATCTGCTCCAATAGATACTAACAGAATAAGACCAATTTAAGCTTATCATTTAGATACTATAAATGTTGTTTGTGGCCTCTGCTGCTTCCTAATGAAGACAGCTGTGTAGCTTCTGCAGAAAGGGCCAAAGTGTAGTACGAACATCTGTTCAAATCACTTTGGTAGGTTGCTCCCATATGGCAAAGGCAGACAATGAGTTTAGATAGCCTATGGGAGTTTGTGTAGCAAGAATGGTTGCTTCATGGCTGGAGAAGTTGCTTGTTTCCGTAGGGAACAAGGTAGCTAGACTCCTGCCGCGATGCTGCATAGCGGCTGAAGTTGCTAACAGAACATGCAAAGGAAGATATGGCTCAGAATTGCTGCCAAGGCTCTTAAACCCTTTATAGGTACTGTGGGGAGAGCCATATTGCTAAGCGCCTCTCACGCCACAGAGCCCAGAGCTGACTGTAAGCTCCTAGACCAGACTTGTCTGAGACAATTGTGGAGAAACTGGTGACTCCCTTTTATGCAATAGCCTTGTGGTTCTAGCACAACCCTTCTGCCAGGGCTTGACTGGCAGCAGGAAGGACTGCATTCAAATGTAGAGCATCGCAACAAACGCACCAGTTGAGCTCCCACCCAGGAACTTGGAATAACTAATCTGAATTACTTGATGCTCAAAATGAGCTGACTTCCCTGCTTGCAAATACAGATCACTTAACAGTTGTTTTTTAAGGGGGGGGGAAGAAAATTCCAACAAGTTGGGTAAACAGGATGATTTATAACACCTAATGCCTAAAGCAAATACCAAACTATTTTAGAGTCTGTTTTCCTCTGATGTGGCAACTGTTGGGTCAACTCTTGTCCACTTTGCAATATCACTTAAGTAGCAGCCCTCAATTGATAAAACCTGTTGGGTAACATGACCCAATTTGAACAGCTGCTAAGCTGCTTGTGTTACCTGCTTTTTGAAGCTTTGCCACACTTCTTTGCTACTGTTCTTTGCAACTTCTTGCCGCTCTCCATGCCTCGCTCTGCCAGCCACTCTCTTTACCATGGCACATTGGAGAGTGGTTCTTGCTACAGCAACTCAGAGTGGGTAACACTGAAAATAACATGGACATCTAACATACATGTTTACGTGTGTTAGCTTAAACAGCTTTTCCTACTTTGCAGTATGCAAGGAATTTTTGCATAACAGTCCTTTATTCACCTTTAGTGGAGAGATTGATTTTTTTTTTAGGCCTTGGCCATCAGTCTTACAGCAGAGTTGGCGTAGGATACCTGTCTTGGGTCTGTCCCTTGTCATCACCGTTCCTCCTCTGCCCCCTGCATGCTGGGAACAGGGACCTCACCCCAGTGCCAGACGCAAGGCGATAGTTCAGTGCTCTCATTGCCAGTCGCTTCTGAGTCATGTCTTCCCTCAAAGCAGTCTTTCTCAACTTTTTCGCCTCTCAGTCTTCATGCAGCCCTGAGTCAATTCTTCTGCCTGGGAGGAACCAAGCTGCTGCCAGCAGTGAAAGGTAGGTAGCAATTCCCTGGCTAAGATAAACATACTCAGCCAGGTATTACAGCCCACTCATGTTCCCTTGTCGCTCCCCATGTTAGAGGAATAGAACTTCTACATACTTCTTCCACCCATCACCTCTTTGAAGCCTTTTATTACTTCCTAGTTGTAATCCAAAATTTGAGAAACACTACCTTAAAAATAGCATGCAACAAATGATGAAGGACCTCCTTCCATCCCTCAAGAGCCTGTGTTTGACCTTTCCTTTACCATACTATATTTTTAGTAGTATAATTTCAGATACAATTACCTACACTCAGCTTCTTAAATCATGCATGAAATGCTTTTTCAGAGCCACATTAACAACTAGCTGCTCAGCTTGCTGGAATTAGAAACCAGATATGTTGTTTTATTTACAGTATAAAATCAGACTGTGGTTTTGGTGTAGATCGCTATAATAAAGAGGAAAGGTCCCTTTGGTGTTCTTTAATTTATGACACACTGTAAAATGTCCAGGCACATTTTTCCTAGTAGCAGAAGGAGGAAAAATAGTAACTCTTGGCTGGAGATTAAAAAAGTCTCACCCACCATGAATGTATTTTGGGATCCTGCACATTTGGGAGCAAATCAGCTACTTATCTGCTTCTGGGATCATGCTCATTTGTAACCACAGTGCAGGCTCTGTGGCTTTTAAGATTTTTTTTGTTAGTCTGCCTAAATAAAATCATTCATATCAGATGAATGTCAGTACAGTGCCATTAAGATCACATTAAAGAGATCTTTAGGCTAACATTTTTGGCCTTGCAGGATAAATTGCATCCTGTTCTGATTTTTCTGATTCTTAATGTCTTAAAGCCTGCTTTTTAGGCACACTAGAAACTAAAAATAGTCAAGTGCTGTGAATTGCAGCTATATTGTGCTCATTACCCTGCTCATGTAAAGTCTTGTCATCGTTCTGCTGGGCTGTTTCCTGGGGAGCTGCATAAACAAGCTATGACCTATGGCTTTCTATAGCTTGTGGTCAGACTGTTTAATCTCTGCTTATCAGTCAGGAACCTTCAAAATTGCTATTTCACAGCAAAGCCTTTAGTAGAAGTACATCACCTTATTAACTTTAATCAACTGCATCAGTAAACAGAAATATTACTAGTGAATCCCAGAATGATGCAAAGACTTCTTACATCATCTCTCTCCTCTCACCGACAGAACAGGATTCCTCGTTGTTGTACAAAAGCTTCGTCTGCCTGACTAGGGCAACTGTGGTAAATCCTGTTCGCTCAAGAGCGCGGTCAGCCTATACAAGCTCTCCCTAGGAGAAAGATTTCCCTGTATTGATCCTATCTTTTCCTGCTCTTCATTTCTTCCTACTAGTCTCTTTATGTAGGTATCTCAAGATACTGCCTCCCAGACAGCCACGCAAAAAAATATTTGACTGCTACCCTTAGTCATTTTGTAGTTGGACAGTATGTATTCAGGGGCTGTATTTCCATATAACATGCAATAAAATAGTTGGTATGAAGAGACAATAAAAGAAATAGACCAATCCAGCAGAAGTGGCAGGTGACCAGCTCCTATTTTTTCTTGAAAAGAAAGTAAGTTCTTCAGTAACAATCCTCAATCCTTTCCCTTGTACCAGAAGCCCATTTTTATTATTGTTTCCAAAATCCTTTCATTTTAGCAAGCTGGGGTGTTTTGGGGTTTTTGTTTCTTCTTTTTTTCTGAAACTGAATACAGTCCATTATGTCAGTGCTGGACAAAGAGACATGAGTTGAATCAATTGTTCATCATATTAGAGACATACATACATGGGAAAATCTCTTGCCTCCTTCTTTATATGAGGAAACTCGTTATGCATGCCAGATTTGTATTGGCTTGGGTTTGCTGAACATTATGTTGCAAACTCATGTCAAATGTCCTATCCAGTGTCTCTTTCTCCATCACTAAGAATTCTTTGTTTTCTTCATACTTCGAAGAGGTGACAGTCTGCATTTCCCAAACAATAAAGACAAAAAGGAAAGGGAGAACTGGTCTGACAGAAGAGGATGCAGCAGGGACCTGTTAGATAAAATTGTGAAAGAAAGAAAGACCAAAATATTAAGGAAGGTTGGGGGAGTAATAGGAGATCCAATGACGGTCCCTTGGGGGTTAGTTAGAGGTGCCATTGCGTAGGGCACTCAGACCTAGACTGAGCTAGCTTGTACTCTGGGAACAATCTATACGACTTAATGGATTTCTCCCATCTTTTATTCATGACTCTGCTTACTCCATGACTGGGGCCTTTCATTCTATAGGAAAAACATGTGTGCGCAGCCCAAGAGTGGATGCTTGCCTGTGTGTTTTTAAAGGGCTCCTAGTTGCCTGCTAAATTGCTTTTTCTTTCTGGTTTCACGTATTTTTGAAAATTATGCAAAACTTTTGGAAGTGACTCACCCAAACATTTCAAAATCCATCCAGAAAAATGGGAAAGGGAAGGTGTTTACTCCCTAGCTGACAGCCTTTGTGTGTCATATCTCAGCCTGCAGTGGGTATTCTCCGCTATCATCAAGATGCTCTCATAGCAGCTGAACATACATCTTCCTTTGCTCATGATACTGTTTTATCTCATGGAACTTGACAAACTGCAGCATAAGTTATCTGAGATTCTTTACAAAAATTGCATATAAATCCTATATTTACTGCTTCTAAATGTTTCTGCAACATTTTGTGGAATCCTTTTGGCCTATGGGAAAAACAAACAAACACAGTTAGATTTACCCACTGACTTTCTGTCTTCCCTTCCATTCCTGCCTGTGTCCGTACCCTGACTGTTCTTTCTCACCTGGAGGCCCAGTCACAGTCAATTTAGTTCAGTCTGCAAAGTAAGAAAATTAGCTTGTTTAAAGCTGACAGGTAAGTTTAGAAGTGGCCTACCGTACTTAGAAACTATATGCCTCAGGAAAGAGATCACTTCTGCCTATCCATGTAGAAAAATAGACCATATTTGTGAAAATAACCGTACTCTCCGCATATACCTAAAGCAGTTCTGACAGTCTCTGGCTCTGAATTTCACCTCTGGGTCTCCTAATTTTGCTCCCATTCTGGCAGTAATGGTTACTGCCTCTGAAGCTGGAGACTATTGTCATTCATATAAAACACAGAAAAGCTCTTATGCCCATTTTAAAAATGAATATAGATCAAGCTTGGGAAACACTCACAGTTGTGGGGTTTTTTAACCTTAGTTTTCTGATCTACGCTACAACCTTTTTGGCACCAAAGCGGAGAAGATAGAAAATATCACATTAGGGCAAAAACAGGGCTCTTTCCACATTTCAGTCCTCCCACTACTTGCTCCATTAGACAGATATTTTTCATAAATGATGATATATTATTTGAAGTGGTTGAGGCAATAGAAAGAATTTTGTACTTTATTTTCTAAACACCTTTTGGAAGATGATCTTTTCTACAGGTGGAGAAATCAGCTTTTGTGTTTTTCCTTCTTTCTATTTTTTTCCTCAGCCACTCAGCCTCTCCTCAGCATCTGTGTAGTTGCAAAGAATGTAATCCCTGAAATTGAAACCTTTGCTGTATTAGCAATCTACTGACACAGTCTTACTGGTATGCATCTTTTCCTTCTTGCTCAGCAATAATGTCATCATCCATTTTACTCTTAACTCTGAGGAATGAAGAGTGACTATTTGAAATACTTCACTGTTGCAAAGGGAAAGGATCTGTTATGAGATGTAATGCTAGATGTAGCTTTCTTCTGTATTTTACGGAATATCAAGAACATGACTAAGGTATAAGATCAAGATCAGCCATTTAATTACTCAGGGTATACATAGCTAGTGGTTACACAAATAAGTCTTGAAATTCTGAACTCGTAAATTCAATCTCCTACCCACATCAATGAATGACACACTGGAAGATATTCAGGGACGTAAACACAGGCATCTAGTGCCATTTTAGCTATAGGCTATCCAAAGTATCTACATAAGCAATCTCACAACTTTTTAGAGCAGCAACTGGTAGGCCAGAACAGATTGATGCCTATGCCAAGCATATGAATCATGGCCACGTTGTGGCATCCTCACATTATTGAGGAACACTTAGGAGGGAAAAAAATTAATAAAGAATTACATCCCTTTTACATTCTGACTTGATCAACGTGGATTTGTTTAGCACATTAATAGGCAAACAGTTTGAGTTACCTACCATCTCACAGACCTGGAAATTAGGAGGGCAAAACTGAATTTAGTAACATCTTATCTTTCTAATCCATCACCAGGTCATAGTCCTTTTGTGCTCATAACTGGTTAACATTGTACTGATAAAACTTTTTAAAATTTAAAAAAGTTAATTGTATCACCAAAGCATCTGGAATGCAGAAGCAACTTACATTTTTGTGTAAAAAGCTGCCAATCTCATCTCACTAAAGAAAATGCAGTGCTTTTGTCCAAATGTGACTGCACGATAGCACATCAGTTCTGGCCTCTGGTGCTCAGCCTTCAGTATAAAACCATTTTGATCAATTGTCCAACACATTCAGCTAGGTTGCATCCTGCTTGTAAGTGTTCTGTGAGCAAAAGACCTTGGGAATCATCCATTTGCTGCTGCCAGTGGCATCTTGCCTGTTTCCCTCTCTATGACCAGGGATAAGAAAGTCGACCAGAAAGCTTTTACAGTGACATGGTGCAGGCTGTTTGCCAGTACCGCTGGGTGTTACAGCAATCGGTCCAGGCTGCCTTAGGCAGACACAAAAGCCAGATACAGTGAGCACAGCTCTTCAGCTCTGCTGGAACTGCTGGCACTCAGTTCAGTTTTCTATGCTAATGCTTCTTCCTCCAAGTCTCTGGCCTGGTGCGGGAGGAAGAACATTTCTGAAGAGATATTTTTGAAGCAAAGACTTTTAAAGCTGATTGTGATCCCTCACGCATATGCTTTGCATGTATCTGGGTAGCATCAGCTAGCTGGAACAGTGCTGGGTATTTTTCACAGATGATGCATCCACTTCTCCCATAGAAGCTCTGCCATAACTGCTCCCCTCTTATCTCCTATATCTCATTCTGAAGAGTCTTTCTGTTTGCAGATGAGGTAATGGGCCAAAGACAAGCTTGCTGACCAGGCCAAAAATTCTATGGATGGTTCTGCAGATTTTTACAAACTGGATGATCTGTGGCTCAAAAACTCAGAGAACTGTGTGGAAAGGCTTGCCTGGGACATATGCACAATATAAGCCCTCCTACTAGCTGTTGTAAGTGATTAAATCGTTCAGTGTATCTATCCAAGAGAAGATTTTACTCTAAATAAAATTAAAATATCAGCAGAGAGGTTCCAGTGTAGTGTACCGAGAATCTGCACCTCCCCCATGAAGTGAATGAGGCTAAGAACTCCTACCACTCACCAAGGTCTGGGCTTGTAGGGGAATCAGGCAGTTTTACCTATATATATAAACACACACACACACATACACACATGTACACACTGGAACAAAATTCCCACTGAAATCAGCTTGCTGGAATAGATGCAGTAAAAGTCACCAAAAAAAAAGTACTGTATTTCATAGAGTCCTGATCTTTAGAAAACCTTCCTGTCACTTCTTCCAATAAACCTGCTCCTTTCATAGATTTCCTCCTGGCCAAAAACATGTATTGTCAATAAAAGAGGTATTTTATTTTTAAAAAACATGCAATTTACCTGATGCTTTAAATTGCCTTTGAAAAACTTTTGCTTCAAAGAAGTGCATAATAATTATCCCACACCCATCAATAATAACTTTGCTTTCTCTGAAAAGCAGTGGTACAGCATTTTTCTTTGGCTTTATGCCAAATGCAGAGGCATTCATTAAGGTTTTACTGCATTTTTTTTAAACACAGTCTGATTTACCTGAAATACCAACGTGGTATTTGCCAGAAAGGTCATTTACTTAAGGTTTTTTTTGTACAACACATTTTCCTTGAGGTCCTACACACAGAATGACTGTCCTTTGAAGTCATGCGGCCACTGACCATGTGTGCCAGACTCTCAACATCACAGATATATTCTGACATCTGCGTCCCGACAGATGCTAGGCAGGGTCATGTCTTCGGACTCCTTTGTGTTTAGTGTAATGATAGCATAACATTTTGCTTTCATTCCCTTGACTCACTTAGCAGTCTTTCCCCATCACTTTGATTAGTTTTGCGAAAGCCTCCTCTTCTATTTGAATCTATGTTTATCATGATTTATTCCATTTATTTGGATTCTGCTGTCAGATGAGAGCCACTAACTTATGTTGAGGAAGAAAAGAATATATACAACGTCACATCAGGCAAAGTGCTAGCATAATTTCACTTAGTTTCATAGTCTTCTTTTAGGTACCAAAAAGGGAACTAGAAATGTATGGTCACTTCCTCTGCCTACTGCAGTAAAAGAAGCGTGCATTGTCCACAAAAGGGAAAAATGAAGGTCTAGGGTATAACATGATCTTTATGGGTCCCTTCCAACTTGAGATATTCTATGATTCTATGATCTCCTCATAGAACCTCATTTTCAGTCCCAGGCTAAAAATAAAATGTAAAGTAGTAAATGTAAATGTAGACTAATTTGGGGTCCTATTACCTATATTTCATTTTTTACTAGACATTTCCTGCTTTTTCTGTCTTCACAAATGTGTCAAAACAGATTCAAAGAAATGTAGCTCATTTGATGTACTCACAGAAGTACTCTGGTCCTTTCTCTCTTGACAGAGTCAGGCTCAGCCAGAGAAGCTGCTGGGCAGCAGCAACAAACAGTCATGGGCCAAGCACATGTAATGTCAGGGCACATGGGGCAGCAGTGGGACTTCCAAAAACAGGTAGAAATTGAGCTGCCAAGCACCTGAGACAGTGAGACATGCACAGCAGGACTGGGGCAGGGGTGCTGTGGTGCTTGAGCAAGAAGAGATATTGAGGAGAGGTAAGTGGTGAGAGAAGATGGAAAAAACGGAAAATAATCCTTATCTGTGTTCCGGTGTGCTGGTGTCATCCCCTTATTGCTACCTATCGCCATCCACTTTTTCCTCTTGCAAAGAAGTCAGCATAGACCATCTCTGGCATATCATTACTGAAGTCAGAACTGCTTAAGTTTATTTCTAAATTTTCTGGTTTTCAAGACTCAATAGGCAGACGTTGTCAATGCCACCTCATGAAATCAGGCAGGAGAAGGGGCAGGTATTACTGACCTGAAAAGGCACAGGCACTGAGCAAGCCCACACAATTGCTAGAGATGGACCTTTCTGCTTGGAGCAGGGAGAATGAGTGGGGTCCCGGGGAAAAGGTTGCTTGTTTTTCTTTTACTGCCTTTGCAGGAGCAGATTTCATTCCAAAGTGAGCCGTTCACCTCCCCCCATGATTATGAATAAATCTTGATGGAGATGAGGAACATGCAGTCCTGGCTGCTCTCTTGTGAAGCACTGAGTCATGTAATGGGGCTGACCCAAAGCACTGGAGATTACCCCAGTGATAAAATGTAACTACTCTCTAGTTCCCCACTTAAATATGAGGTCCTTTATTTCAATTAAGGCTGAGTCAAAAAAAAAAAAAGTTTTCATATTCCCTGTATGCAGACCTCAGCATCTGAGACCATTTTACTGAGCATTTAAAACTTCTTTTGGTTTACAGATTCATGGATGAATCAGAATGATCCGTGCCAGCTAGTTTGCATGGTCATAACCTAGTGCTGTCTTGACTCATACAATTGAAAAATGCAACAGAAACAACAGCAGAGTGAAAGGGTAGGGAGTCAGCAGCAGGTGAAGATGCCTAATTTTAGAATCTACATGTGAGCTTGGTGTCAGCATTTCAATTATTGTTGTCAGCAAAGATCTCGACCTACAATCAGTGAAGTCTGGAGAGTGATTCAGATATTGGAGTCTGGTCTAGTGCAAACAGAACAGCTCTCCAATACCAGTTGAGGAGGACTTCTGGGTCACCAGGGCTAGCCCTTCAGTGTTAAAGGAATCTGGTCATATCAACTCACAAAGTTATCAAGCACCATTAAATTTTTCTGATGGTTAGGACAAATTTTCTAATTACTGGCCTAATCATGGTCGGTCAATGATTATTTATCCTCCAAAGGAGGGGAATCCAGATCGTACAGTGATAGAACAACAGGACTTAAGGGCTTGCCCCTCACATCATGCAGTCAGTTAGGTCTGGCTCAGTACTGTTTTGACTGCTACAGAAGTTTCAGGCTCTGATCTGACATATTCTTCTGGATGAGTTCCTGCTGTAATACTATTGCCTTGCACTGCGGGGAGCAACCACACATTCTTCATCAAAGCAGTGGAAAACCATGCTGTTGACTGTATTTGCTTTCACCACTTTACCTCATCCTTCCAACTTTGTTGGTGCTGGCTGGTGACCATAATAACCATGTATGTCACTCTATGCTGTAGATAATGTTTGCACAATGATACAGCTTGTGTAACATTATGCCCATCATCACATTTATTCTGCCTTTTCTGAAAGTTCCAGATAGTTAAGATTTGCTTCTGTGTCAAAAACATGTTACTGACTTCTTTTACAAAAACTTGCAAGCACTGTGCTTTTGGTTTTTTTATTTTGCTCTGGAAGTCCTGCTCCAGAAAGCAACTTGACATCCACTTTTTTTAAACCCAGCTATTTGTAAAGCCTAGCAAATATTTCCTGCCTTAATCTGTTCTTGAAAATGTGAAGTTCTGCTAAATTATTCCTTAATGTTGTAAGTAATAACTTTCTTGTAAAAAAAAAAAAAAAAAAGCACAGGACAGGTCCGGCAGCTTTCATGTTGCAGAAGGTCAATATCTCTTCCCAATATAATACAGTATCTCTAAAATAGGAACAAAGTGAAAGTTTTGAATCAATTTTTTCAGTGACAGCCGAAGATAGCCAACTGTCAAGATGGTGAATAAAAGAAATAGAAGATGACTGAGTCAGTTCTGAAACATGATCCCAAAGTGCATTTTTACAGTTATTCTATTTCATTCTCTTTATATTTTCATACCTTGAAATATTATACCAGTTGTTATATTCTTAAAGAAGTTATTTGAAGAATGGTTCACAGTCCATTTATTGTTATTCTGTACAGAGATGTGATGAAATCAATGTACTCTGCACCGCAGGCATAATATAAAGCAGATGGTTTTTCCTCAAGCAATGAGTACATTAAAATCCAAACTATAATACAATGTATATAGTGCTTCTAGATTAAAGCTCTTGCATGCCAGATTTGTAGCTTTGATTCTCTCTGATTTTAGCGCTTAGCAGGATTTATTCCAGTGATTCTGCCCTTGGGCCAAAATGAATCAGCTTTTATCTAGGATGATCATATATTGGCTAAGCCCTGTAGCTTTTCTTTTAATAAACATGTAACTTTAACCTACCATTACATGTACATAAAACACTACAAATCAAGCTTGCACATAACACTATAGCCAAAACAGAATCCATTAGAGTTCAAAATAGGGTTCATTTGCAAAATGAACACTTCTAATGTGTGTCCTTTTAATTTCTCTGATTGCCTTCTAAGTCCGCTTTCTTGTAATCAAATTCATTCTTGTCCAAGCTTAAGCTTATTTCATAGAATCATAGAATCTTCTGAGCTGGAAGGGACCCACAAGGATCATCAAGTCCAACTCCTGACCCTATATAGGACAACCTCAAAATTCACACTATGTGTTTGAGAGCATTGTCCAAACACTCCTTGAATATTGTCAGGCTTGGTGCCACGATTACTTCCTTGGGGAGCCTGTTCCAGTGCTCCACCACCCTCTGGGTGAAGAATCTTTTCCTAATGTCCAACCTAAACCTCCCCTGGCATGTCTTCTTGCCATTCCCTCGGGTCCTGTCACTGGTCGCCAGGGAGAAGAGATCGGCACCCACCCCTCCTCTTACCCTTGTGAGGAAGCTGTAGACCGTGATGAGGTCTCCCCTCAATCTCCTCTTCTCCAGGCTGAACAGACCACGTGACTTCAGCCGCTCCTCATATGGCTTCCCCTCTAAACCCTTCACCAGCTTTGTGGCTCTCCTCTGGACACTCTCTAGTAGCTTCACATCCTTTTTATACTGTGGTGCCCAGAATTGCACACAGTACTCAAGATGAGGCTGCACCAGTGCAGATAAGTGGGCACCACAGAAAAGCATCTTCAGGCTCCTGCCTTCAGAGTGAAAAGTCTTCACAAAGTTGCAATTTCTGACTAGAAAGTGACATTGTCGTGTGTGCAAAGTGACTCTCTGATTTTCTCATCTTCCTTGGTAGCAAGAGCAGCAACTTTCAAAAAATATTTATGTATCTATTGGGCTTATTTTCTTAAACCTCTTTGTTTTTCAAGACTTTCAGGGCTTTGCTCATACTATAAAAGATTAAATTTCCTGAATCTGGAATCATTATTATTCTTTTCCCAACTCTCCAAAAATACATTTTATACTTTGAAAATGGTCAAGCAGATCCTCTTGTCCAACATATTCTTTTACCACTGTTCAAGAGCAAAAGCAAAAATCTGTCTCTAAGGTTCCTGCCTGTGATTCTTGCAAGAGACATATCGGTTACAGAGTTAACTTCATACGCTCCCCTCTTTTTGGTCCTCAGTGCACATGATGTGACAGGAACATAAAAGCAAGAGGACAAGTTGCCAGTCTGCACTAGAACATTTTCATTTTCCCAGCACACGGGAAATTCCTGCAGGGTTATCTTCAGGCTGTAATTCGAGGGTGGAAGGTCATAAGCAATCCTTGCCACCAGTGATGTTTTCAGTGATTCTTTGAAAGCATCCTGAGATCTCTGGGAATACGGGCTGGTTTTGGTTGGGAAGATATTTACAGAATCTGAAGCTAGAAGAGAATAAATGAGTATTAGGCATGCAGTCCAATCTGCTGTCCAAAAATTTAACTGATTAGTTCCAGGGCAATTAGAAAATAATTCCCTCTCACCCCAAATTGCTTTTACATATCTATCTAGACTACTCAAAGAGGCAGGAGGAGTCTGACCTGAGATATCTCTGTGGCATTAACTATATGCTCTAGTTTCATAAATTTAGCTCGTTAACTCAGCTATTGCCTGAGCAGTCCCACAGGGAAGCTCTCACTCGGAGGAATAACATCTAGATAGGGCTGAGCGATTCAAGACGAGGTGAAAAAATTGTTTCAGCCAGTCTACCATGTTGAAGGCTATATTTTACTCAGGCAAGAGTCCTGCGCCTATTTGCACAAGGATGTGCACTGCTCTTGCCCTCTCACCGGCCATTCCTCTCTTTGCCACCAGTTTTGTAGATCTACTTAGATTCACTACAGGGTGTCATTTCCACAACTAGAACATCAACTCCGCAACAAGACTAACTCAAGCACTGGGCAACATGGTAAAAGAGAAATACTATCATTCATTCAAATAAATTAGAGGGGGTTTCCCTCCCACCTTTTTCTCCTACATGCAAAGCAGAGGCCTACTTGTCATTTCCCGTAAGTCTTGTAGCTCTGAGGTTTGTATTGACTCAGAGTAAAATCATTTACACTAATAAAGAAAGAAGGCAAAGTTTCTCTCTAAATTTAATGCAGACTTTTTCCTGACTGGTTCAAATTCAGAAACAAGCAGTATAAGGTTCTCACTGAGTGTTAATATAGCTCACTTATACAAGACCAACCAACAGAAATAGTGCAGAAGGTGAAGATAAAGCAGTCTTCCTACGCTCTCTGGTTTCACGTTAAGATCTTTCAGCATGTGACTTACAGTACATTTCCTGCAGCCTCTAAAGATGCTCAGCAGGTCTGTAGCGGGTCTCAACATGTCAAATAAAAAAGAATAATTTTTTGAAACAATTTTTATATTTTACATGTTAATTCAGCAAGGGTGACTTTAATGCTCTCTGTCCTTCAGATGTTCCCACAGCAAGCTTTCCCAAACCTGTCCTCCAGGGGAATATTTCTAGGGGTGAGAAGTAAGTGCACAGCCCCAAATGCTAAACTCCTGCTTGGTGTGCTGGGACAGCCCACAAAGCCCCTGAATACAGTGAGAGATTTACTGGTCTGTGGAACTGAAACTGCTGCTTCATTTCACTTAGAAAACAGACTTCAGAAGATCTTTATGGAGGACAATAAAAACTTTTGGTTACTACTGACCTGGGCTGCTTCAAGCCAGCTATAGAAAGATGAAAGACTCTGCCTCGCAGTACTTATCTACTGAAACCTTCCAGTCTTTTTTAGCTCTGGATTGAAATATGATCGTTTTTAATCACCATATTGTTAGAACTTGCTCACCCTGCCACAATTAATGCAACGAGAATGCATCTGCACAGCAAATTGTTTGATCGTTATTTCATTTTAAATGGGGGATATAAAATTACTGCAGTGCAGAAACTCCCATTTTTTTATTGAATAACTCATTGTTCTCCATGAGATTAACTATGACTCTCCCATATTTTCACCAACATTTTCTTCTCCAGTTGGAGCAGTGTTTTTTTGTGACTGGTAGGAATTCTATTAACCTACATTGAGTATTTGGCTTCAAAGGAGTAATAACAAGTAGGATGAATGACTGACATCTGCCTGGACTAATAAATCCCATGTCTAATGTTATTTTAGCTAGAAAAGTATTATCTTCTTAATGTATGGAATTCACTCCTTCACAGAAAGATGATTGCCTTTTTTTTTTTTTTTTTAGACTCTCGGGGGGAATAAAATGTAGGATCATGTATTCTGAACTTGTTTGGAGTCTTTTGTGCCATGTAGTTTGTTTCCAAACAATTCAGAAATATGACTTTTGGACAAAATTATCTGTTTAGTACAAACCTATACTAGAAAATGATAGAAAATAAATGTTTTTTCTGCTTTTGAAAATTTCAACAGCTGTTCAAATCAGTTCAATTGCCTTCCCACAAAGGAATCATTTTTTTAAGAAGAAAAAATCACAACAGAGATAAATGTGAAATACAGCATGGAAAACATGCTTGTTACAGAGGCTACATTTGAGAACATGATAGTATGATTGCCTGTAAGTGGTAGAGCATGGTCCTTCTCTCACTTGTACTGACATAAATCAAAGGTAATGGCTGTGTAATCAAGGATATTATAGAGAGAAATAAAGTTCAAGTGATATTAGCCAATGTTATGTTATACATATGTATGTATATCCAGATATATAAATATATTTGTACAGTCTCCATTGTCGTTTCACTGAAAAATGTTCAGGGAGGTAATTTTCATTTTATCCACCATGCAGGCAATGTAATGATTCTGTGGCGCAGTAATGGTTCCATTTGGAAATATGCTGTGGTTTAGTGCCAAGTTCATTTACTTTTTGTTTAAATTTGCTTTTCATTGTTTTACTATGTAGTTAACCATGTATTTGAATTACAGTACAGCTTAGTTATGGTGGCTTCTATATTCAGGGAAAACAAGGACAGATAAAACTCAAAATAAAATAAAACCATATGCCAAGTATGAATGCTTTGAACCTTCACAACAACAGAGGAAGTGAAATGTGAATTCTTTCCTGTGAAAACATTTGGGGAAAGTATGAAATCTGGGAACTGGCTAGGTTCTGCGCCTTGTTTGTTTACCAGAGCAAACACATAATTGCAGCAGGTTACACAATACACTGTGGCGCGTTACCTGCGGTCCCTTCACAGAGAAGACTTTCAGGAAGGACACACGAAAGGAAAAAAAAAAAGACCCAAAAAATCTGCAGCTGCAACGTAAAATCAGCCCTTTTTTCTGGAAACTAGTGCTTGCTCCACAGCGCTGGGGAAGAGCAGCAGTTGTCGCTGGGACTGGGAGATCATGGAGGGATCCTGACTGCAGCCTTAGAGAAAATTGGGAGATATTTGGGGAATAATCTGAAGCAGATCAGCTGCAGGTGTGGTGCATGGCCGGAGCCAGGAAAGGCCCTGGGGAGGGAGACTGCGAGGAAAAGCCAGGTTTGGACACGGTCCTCGCAGTGAGGAGTGGGACCTGCCAGGGTGGGACCAAGCCTGCGACTCTGAAGAGGAGTTTAAGTTTAGTGTCCAGATGAAGGGATGGAGTCAACAAGACATGAAATAAAGGAATATAAGCAGACAGAGGGGTGAAGACCCATTTTAGAAAGGGAAGGGATGATTCTGTGCACCAGTTAATGCACTCTAAGTGGGTCAGATGCAACCAGACCCTGGATTCAAGCTCAGGGTCTTGAGCAGAATTTGGGTGGTGAATGCAAAATTAAGACACCAAATACCACTGCACAGCTGCCACATAAGCCTGCAGGCACCTAAACACCAGAGACGCTTTCCTCTTTCACTGCCGTTCCCCGGTGCCAGGGTTCACATCTCAGCACATTCCCAGAACAGGCCCATTTCTGACAGGGCCGAGCAGCTGGGAGCTGGGGAACCAGGCATTCCTCTGCCTAAATCCCTGAAGGGGCACGATCGGAGAGGCATTTGCAAAGCACGCTGAACGCACTTGTGACTACCACTCTCCTTTAAACACTGCCATGAGCGGAGGGGCCCCTTTGCAACACTCGCGGGGTTAAAGTGCTTGCCTGGGCTGCAGAAGAGCACCTTTGTTTCCCCAGTGGCTATCTCCAGGAACCCGGCTTAGACCTGCAGTTATCTTTCCTAAGTCAGGCCAGCAGGCAGGCTGCGGTCCCTGGAAGAGGTGCTGGAAATAAGTTTGTATCCAGTTCGTAGGAGTATGTGGGCCCCACCTGGACTAGTATCTGGTACAGATCTGGAGGAATCACATGGCTGCACCACAGGGGAGACAGGGAGGAGGACATTCTTGCAAAAGAGGGGGTGAACCAGCCCTGCAGCATGGCCTGCAAGTGCTGCTGCGAGGCCAGTGTCTCTCCAGGCTGCTGGCCATGCTGGCTGCCGTTGCCAGGTGTCTGCTGGTCCCCATGCACTGCCACGGAGCCCCGGTGCAGATGCCAGGGTGCTGGTAGCTAGATTAACATAAAAAAGGAGACCCTTAGTAAGTGTCAGAGCATAGTTGTGTTGGCAGGGGCAGACCTTGGCAGCGAAGGCAAAGGTGCGGTTACAAGCCTTACCTGCTACTATGTCCCATGCAAGCCAATTCCTATTGCTATTTATTTTTGCAGAAAAAGCACCAAATAAAACTTGACTGGCATTTTACACAATGTTGATTTATAGCTTCACCCTCTAAGACTCATCTCCTTTTTTATCTCTTCTTTATTGATTTTACTCCCCTCAATGGCATACCATAGATGAGAACACCCTAATATTTATTACACCCACATATCTTTATCATACGTCAGTGCATGGCTACAGTAACAGAAGGCAATGACAAAAGAATAGTGTTATAACAACCACTGTGTGTACAGTCACTGCAGTAGCTGCTTGATTATGTTATTAAGTACATGCTTTACTTAACCACATATAAAATTCAGTCTGCATTCCCCATGTGTCATAGTCCTTAAAACCTGTATCCTCACTCAAACCGTTGATACCTCAAGCTCTGAACTTCTGGCCATGTCTCCACCACACTTGGACCATGCTTTCTTCATAGCCAGACTCCTCTCCATGAACTGTGTGCCTGCACATGTGCCCCCAGGCGTACCTGGAGCCCATAATTCGGGGTGCCTGCCCAGACATGCTTGGGGGTGAGCACGCTGCCAGGCACAGCCAGGCAAGCTGCCTGCAAGACATGGCTGTGGTGGGAGGAGGCTGGCTCCTGGGCACCACTCAGCCTCTGCTCACTCTCATGACTATCTTGGAGATAGTATTTTTCCACTAGAAAAATATTTCTCCACTTCCTCTCAACTCACACCTTGGACTACACAGAATGGGAACCCATTCTCTTTGACAAGCAGTTTAATAAGTTAGTCATTTATTTCCTTGTACTTTCACCAGTCTTTCTGTCCTGAGATAAAGTGAACAAAGAACTTTTTATCCCTTTTTAAAGCTGTCAGTTATTTCTTGCTCAAGCTACTGTTCCACTGATAGTGATAAACAAGTGGGAGGAAAAGAGGATGAAAAAGGCACTGAGATGGGTATAAATGGCAGCTCACCATTTTATTTGTAAAGGGGAGGAAACCCAGAAATTTGTGGAACATTCCTCAAACTAAATTTATATATCCCAAGTTAGGGATTACCACTAGGACCATGCTGGGAAATGAAGACCTGACAGAGTTCACACCTCCGCTATAACCTTTGGACTCAAACATCTTATTTCTCCCCTAGTAGTCCTTGGAATCTCACCACACTTGGATTCATTTTGAGCAAAATAGACAAGGAGTCTCCCTATCACCACCCAGCACACTGAGTGCAAGATAAATCCTGATTTATAAACATGAGAGGTAATTAGAACACAATTGTAAGAGATTAAAGTACTGGTGAGAACAACGTGTATGATCCATCAACACCCCACTAGTAACCCCTTCCAGGTCTCCAGGCAAAGCAGGACTCTGGCATGATCTCTGAATGCCCCAGTGTCCATATGTGTAAACCTACTCAACAGCCTTCCCAACCCCAAGTAAGCGTTAAGCTCCAGCTCCAGCCTGACCCTATCCCTCACCAGATCTCTCTGTATATTCAGTGTCCTGAAAAAATAACCTAAGCCGTGTGCCATGGACATTGTGATCCTTCCTCAGTATAAAACCTGGTTTTGTTGTTGCTATTGCAATCCCATCAGAATCAGCCCCCACCGCACACCCCTCACGTCATTTCCCCTTGAATTCCTTTGCTATATTCACCTCTCTCTCCATTTACTGCTTCTGTATGTATCTTGGCATCGGACACTACACACAATAAAAAAAGATTGTGGAATTTCATTCTCTTTTATTTATTCAACAAATCTCAGAAAAGGATATCTTTTTATAGATAGGAGACCTTCTTTAAGGAAAGGTAAGAGCAATACAGATTTAGTTATTAAGTAAGGAATCAAAAACTAATAATAATGCATAAAAAGCAACAGCTCCTGCGGTGGTATAATACATTATTACTAATTTTGTTATGGTATAATACCTAACTCTCCTGATATCATAGGAGTGACTCAAATTAAACCAGCTGAGAGTCTACCTACGCTTTTTAAGGAGCTTTAAAAAGGTACGTAAAAGTCTAACTTATATGAGATGTCTGTAATCCATTGACAAAACAAAAATACAGTGAAAGGGTATGCCTGTAAGAAACACTGTACATGCTCTGCAGACAGCTTCCAAACCACAATATCTTAGCAGCTTTCATTTTCCAAAACAAAAAGCAATAAACTATATAATGCATTGTTACTCTGCCAAAATAGTTTTAACAATTATGGTTAGATAAGCACAAACATATCCAAAATGAATAAGGATTGGGGTTTTTTTTGTGTGTATACGCTTTGCAACAACCATATTCTTTTTTGTCTTATCCACAGGGTAGAAGAATTACTAACACTACAGTACACCACAAGCAGGGTTTACAGCCAAAAACTTAGTCTATTGTATTGCAACTAAACTAGTTCTGTTTTGGCTATTAGGTTTTGTTTGTGGGTTTTCTTCATCTCAAGAAAAATAATAGGGTGAGCCAGCTACTCATTTGAGGCATGCCAATGATTTATTACTTGCTTTTAAAGAAAATGGAAAAAGAGAGGTGTCAGTTCAATTTGAAACATAATCTGAAGTGAGAGTGTGTATGTTAACCATTTTGGTTTTCGCCAAGCATGATCTAAAAATGTGTCTAAAACATTGGTGGTGCCTATTCGTTCTTTCAATCAGTAACACAGACCAGACCAGCTCATAAGATGCTACTGCTAGCAGTCCGTGTTGAGGGAAAATACACTGTGATGGTTGGCACAGCAATCTGGCCTAAGCTGACACATATAAAGTAACCAGAGTCAACCTGAGTGTGGTGTTGATTCCCAGTTCTACGTTCACACCTTGAACATACTGACACTGATGTGTCTGAGGATTTCTGACCATCGCCTGTGACTGAGTGGAGATGGGCACTCAGCTTGCCCTTGTCTGGTGAATGTTGTATTAATAATTTCTTTGTGATCTGGACCCGAACTCCAAGTTAATGCTCTGTAATTATTAGTTACAGCTAAAAATGTTCCCTTTTTATGGGAGAGTGTGAGCTGAATAATCCCATAAATTTACACATGACATCCTATTAAACCTCACCATAAAATTAATGCAGTAAGCAATGCACTGCACAGCTTGTCCACCTCAAAAAATATTGTTGTACTATACAGCAGTGGGAAGACTCAGCTCACACTCCTGTCTCCCATCACCAAACTTATTCTTCGACCAAAGACATTTTTCCCCTCTACTTTAGATCACCATGTTTGATTGAAACGTCGCCTGACCTTGAACTTCACCAAGCAGTTGCTCTTCTTGGCTATCCAGGATTCGGGGGAGCAACTGAAAGAGCTACTTAGTACTTTTCATCTTGTTCATCCATGGGCACTGCTAGCAATCACCAAGTTCAAATACTGGTGCCTAATTGACTTTACAGCTCCCAGTGCCCTGACCAGCGCAGTTGAGGAGAATTCTGTTTTAGAGCTGTGAATGGTATCACAAACTGGCGTGCAGAACTCTGTTGCACACAGTAACGTGCAAGGTAGAAACACCACAGCTTGATTTTCAAAAACTGGTTAAAATTAGCATTAAGAAACACCTTTATTTTTTCTATACCCAAAATACAGGATTATACAGTGCCATGTTTTCAGCTGAAAGCAAGACTTTAAGGGGAAGCGTGAGGATTCAGCAAGGGCATGTCAAATGAAAAAGGAAAGTTGAAGGCCTTTCTATTATATTCTCCCTCGTGTTTAAACTACTATTTTTCTCATTCCCATCTCTTCCTGTGGTTTTGTTGAGGCAGTTCTTGGTGGATGGGAAGAACATCAGTAACGTTTTCTAATAGCTGAGACCATTACACCGTTACTGGGGTGGCGGAAGCTGACACATGCACCCACTAACCTTTACATTGAGTTTGCATCTTCTCAGCTGTCTGTTAAGACAGCATGACATGAAACAAGGAGATTTTCCCTGGCACAGGTTAATGCTTCATACCGCCATGCCTGGCATTTTTGTTAACGGGCTGTGGCTGGAGATCCCAGAAAGACAGTGCTACATACGGGACACGCATTTCTCATTTTCCTGCCTACAGTAGAGGTCTCTGGTGAAAACTTAACTAATAGTTAGCATGACATTTCTAGGAGGAGGTAACTGTGTAACAAAACATCTTTTAGTCATACTATAACTAACCTTTGGGAGCTACATTCCACTGCAAGCTGGGTCTTTAATTCCCCTAAGTTCTTCAAAAGTACTAGGCTTTGTTCATGCGATAATCAACATCATCTCTGTCCTTCAAAAATTTGCAACTAACTAAGCCCCTTAATTCCGAATGAGCTCTCACTAATGCAAACGAAGACACTAGGGAACCTGACCAAATTTGAATCTGGGCCATGTGATAAATTCACAAGTGATCTTTAACTGTTTATTAGAAGATTGCTGCTTGTGTAATTCTTAGAAATTGAATACAGCTATTAGCAGTAGGCATTAATTTCCCATGAAAATAATCTGAGTTTATAGGCCAAAATGTTGTTTTTTAGGAACAAACTAAATATGGTTGCAATAAATTTTATGTTCTTTTAAATTGCTTGATCTCAGACTTGGTATTGCAAGTCCTAGAAATAACTACACATTTAAAGTGCTTTCTTCAACTTTTAAAGCATGGGAAAATTCCAAGTACACTTATTCATTTTCACTTACTCAATCCTTCTTTTGATTTCTTAAAAACAATAAATTGTATTTATGGGCCCAAAGAAATGGGTACACATTGGGCACCTACGTTAACATGCTCTAAATTAATGTGTTATGAATTACTAATGTAGACAAGGAAGTGTAAATATTGACATTTGCCAGCTGGACAAGCTGAGACCTGGCCTTCCATTATCTTACAGTGGGACCCACGAACACACGCTCACAATGTGGAGCCCAATGCAGGATTTCAGAAAACGCTAACTGGCATATTCTGGTGATCCAGTTCACTTCTTCTAGGCAAATCCATAAGTTCCTTGGGAAAATACCTGGCAAAATGTCCAAAACTAGTTACCTATTGCATTTAGAATGGAGTTCTGAATGCTGTGGAATAGAAATATTCATAGCCCTGTGCTCGGTCACAGTTTTGGCGCGCTGCAGGTATAGATGACAACCTCCTTTCACACTGTCTACCTACTATGTGCCAAGTGCTTTATCGATGTGAAAAAGCTGCCCTTCTATGGGTGTGGCAGAGTTTCACAAAGCTTTGGCAGACTGGGCAGATTTTCTTATTCTGGAACTGCTGATGTGAGAGAAATTATATGAACAGAAAGGATGGAGAATTACTGACATAAAAAGATGGGGAAATAAATTAAGAAAAAAATCTATTTTTTCTACATGCTTCATATGATGACATTTCAAAGACAAAGGAAAAAACAGTATAATATTGCCTTTTCTGTTCAGAAGGATGGTGAAGCTGATCTGCTGAAGGTGTTTGACTCCCTGAACATGGAAGAGAATTCCAAATTCCTGAAGCACAGAAAAATTAATGATTTACCACAGATAGCTATGACTCCACAGAGACTCCACCTTCTCTTTTTGGTAGTGGACAATATACTATATACAAATAAAACCAAATAGACATAAAGATCTTGAAAACAATGCAAACAAATATAGACAGCATATTCTTGTTCCTAAATTTATCCTAAGGCTCCAGGTGACAAAAACAGGGAAACATTTGTTTCAAGAGGATTAAAATCATGAATTCTGCTCAAGCATCAACCTGCACCATGTTTCTACTGAAAGCAGAACAAAGTCAGAGAGAGGTCACAGTCACTGCTTATTTATTTACTTTTATATTTTTGGAGGTAAAGAGGAGGATGGGAAAGGGATTGTGAACAAAAGTAGCAAAGAACGATACACACAAAAGAAGCAAAGGGGTAGCTAACTTGACATTAAAAGGACTAGAGGCTGGGTTTAGAGAGACACTGTAAAGACACCATGGGCTAGAGGAATTTTTTCTGTTCCTGAAGTTTGTGGGATTTCCCGTTTGAGCTCTGCATCTTCCCATGGATTGCTGGCAGTCAGTTTTCTGCAATTAGCTGCGATTTGTTCCTCTTCACATCTGGTACAGTTTCTCATTCCTGACTCAAGAGTGTCAATGTTTTTAGCCTTTCTGATGGGTCAGGACTGAATTTCTGCTGCATCCCACCTAAACGAGTAGGACTTCAGAGAGCCCCCAGACTCTCATGGAGTGCAACTGGGGTGAGGAGATAAACAGATGTGCAGCAGACAGCTAGGAGGAGTTTGCTACACAGATCAAAGTACTCAGAAGTAGCATCACTAACTCCAAATTATCATGGCCCTTCAGTATGAAAGAGGTAGACTTTAACAAGTATTTAAGGTACTGTTTTGCAAAAGATTTAAGTGTGTGTTTAACTTACAGTGCTTGAAGTCTCACTTGAATCAACAGGATTTAAGTGTATGTCTTGGCATATGCATTGTGTGGTGTGTTGTGAATATTTTGCAAACGTTGATGTTTTTGTGCCTGTAGAAAGTGGTATAGCAAAAAGTATACTCCAGCTATACAGAGTGTGGGTATCCTTGAAAGTTTCTCATTTGAGATTTGCTTTCACGGACAGAGAAATCAAACATAATATAATCAAGCATAGATATAACAATACATGATAAAACTCTGTGCAAATGGAAATGAAACATGATTTATAATAAACAGTGTGCTTTTGGAAAAGGTCTTTATACTGTGTGAGAAGTGCCGCGTGCCAGTTTTATATATTCCTACAAACCATCATTTCCTAGAGGCAGTCATTGACTGAAGGTCTATAGAGAAGATTTTTTTCCATGCTTTCAGAGAGATGAAATATTTTCCTTGTGGAAACTTCTGGGCACCATAATGTCTTCAGAAAAATCTCTTAAAAATTATTTTCCACGTGGTGGCAAATATATCATGAAGGCTCTGTGACCAGCTAACAGTGATCCTACTGTTGCTGAAGAGGAACAACTGGATGACACACAGATGGTCTGACCCCAGTTTAAGGAAGCACGTTGCAGACAGGCATTCCTGTGCAAAAAGAGCATAGACCATCCATACCAGATAGGCTTGAGGTGATGGGGGCATGCCTTAAGCAAAATTCAAGAAGTACCTACTTCACATTTAGAAAGTATTTTTCTATGTTGTCTTGTGACTGATGCATCTCCAAGCACCCCAACTTCTGCCCACTCCCCATTCCCACAAGTCCCTCTTCCTCAAACCCTTTCAGCCACACACCAGCTCTAACCTTATCACTGCTTATAGCCCTGTGGCATGGTCTTGCTTATCTGTGTCCTACCACAATCTTCAAGTACCTCTTGCAATGCCACAGTGCAAGAACAGGCTCAGAAGCTGTTTCTGTGGGTAGGCTATGGCAGAGGAACTTGCTAAGAGGAGGACGGGATGGGACAGACTAAATAATCCTGGAGCACTCAAAC
This sequence comes from Fregata magnificens, assembly GCA_013389945.1. Classification (NCBI taxonomy): domain Eukaryota; kingdom Metazoa; phylum Chordata; class Aves; order Suliformes; family Fregatidae; genus Fregata; species Fregata magnificens. The sequence continues at coordinate 28,974 of WAAD01036990.1, read as the reverse complement.
ACATGGGGCCTACGCAGCCATTTAAACTGGTGGAGCTTTAGGCCAGCTTTTTGTCAGCATTTCATTTTTCTCATAGAACAGATGCTTGTTTTAAGTTGTATCTTCCATATTCTCTCAGTATCGAGCATTTCGCAATTAACTCCATCCATGACAAATAAAACCTGACAGAATTCAGTGCATGGGAGACAGATGTAAATGAGCAGCATTGCTTTGAGCAGCTGTATCTGGCTGAACCTCAGCAGCAAGCTGTCTGTCAAACTCTGCCATTAAAAAAAAAAACCCTCACATCTTGTGACCTGGTGTGTGTGTGTGCTGCAGAGGCCTGTGCTAGAATAGCAATCATGTTAAACGGGGAAGGAGAGAGCCTGTGATGGAGCAGCTGCTGCAACTCAGCACAGCTTCATTTAGCTTTTCCCCCTCCCACAGCAAATGCTAAATCTGCCCCGCTAAAGAGGAGTTCAAACCATGAAGATATTGCCCACAGAACAGGATTATAAAGCCCTGTGATGAGCCCAGAATGAAATTAAAAATAGCCTGTGAAATGAATGTGCTTTTCTTAGTCTGCTTTGGGAGGTTTTGTGAAGGAGGTTTTGTGAAGGAGGTTTTGCTTCTCAAAGCAGTACGTGTAATCTCTCATGGATAGATCCCAAGTAGTCCGCTGTGTAACAAATGTAGATGGCTGTTCAAAAGGAATGCGGTCGCCTTGTCTGGGGTCTTTTTTTGTGGTGCCGGAGCAAGGGGAGCGTGGGTGTGCATGTGAGTATGTGTGTGTAGGAAAAGGAGGGCTCAGCCAGTCGATCAGATTTCATTAGGTTTCTAACTGCCAGCTTTAGGCTAGTGGTTTTGGAATATTACTTGGGATCATTTCCAGTATTTTCAGCTTTGAAAACCAAGTTGTTGTAGTTTCTAATTAAAAGAGAGGAAAAAAAGACCCCTTTGTCAGTTAATAAATAACGGTCATTGACACTTCAGTTCAAAAAAACAGGAAACTCTGGAGCTTTCCTTTCTCCCATCTCAGCTAAGGGCTCCTGGCAAGAGGCGGTGTCCCCAGCAGAGGACCACCTGCGGCTCGGGAGCAGCCAAGTTCTCAAGCTGAGATAGAGGAATTTTATACATGACCATGATGTCCACTTCCACTCCAGGCCATCTTGAGACCAGATGCATCTCAACTTTCAAGATACAGAAGTGGAGGGTGCCAGATTTACAGTATAAAACACCTTCTTTTAGCATTACTCAGTCTGTGGGATCCCTGGCTGCTTATTTTATCCCTCATAACATTAGAAAAGAATATGGATCCTGCCAAGTTTAGTAGTTTCATGTAAAGCACTGACAAATAACCTTAGATGGTAAATTCCCTGGGAGCTCTCTTATGCCTGCAAAGTACCATGCACACTCCTGCTGAAGTATATATAACATAGTTTCAAGGCTAGGGAGAAGATATGCTTAAAATTTCTTTTAGTTCTTGCCTCGTTTGTGTCACTTACTCCATCATGTTGTGAATCATGCTACCCATCCACAGATGCCAATAAGAAGGATGGATTTTCGAGGATGTCTAAGCACAGACTCCCTTGTTTTGTGGCAACATAGTTGGTATGGGTACATTTTTAAAGGTGCCTACCACAATTTTATTCCCAAAAGTGTGGCAGCTATGTAGATCCAAAGGCTGCTGAGGGCTGTTAAGTCAAGTGAGATAAATTGCCCCATAGATGTTCTTATCTCTTTCTAGTGCCTGCAGAAGAAGTCTAGGCAACCAGCTTATACACAGCGACTATTACTTACATGCCTAAAGTCATATGAGATGAATCCAGCCCCTCCCCCTAAGTTACTATGGAAAATTCTTACCCTTGCCTAATAGTGTCAAAATTATTTCATGTAGCTATTTTAGTATCTTCAGAAAGTTTGGGAAACATATCTTCTCCAGATACATGGCGTTTGAGATCCTACATACTTGACACTGCTAAATTGAAACAATTCATCCTCCGTTTAATCAAGGGAATAGGAAGTTGATAAGACTTGTATCCGTTATGCTAGTGCTATACACTGTCCTAGAACTCACTATATGTAGGTGTCTGGAAGTTTTATGTGTAGAGATTTGCAGAGACTATAGATACAATTAAAACCTAGCTCTAAAATTAACCATGGCTAGAGAGAGCACCACACTCACAGGTTTTTCTGTGGCTCATGTGAGTATGAGCATGGCCAGGAACAGCGAAGCTGAGCCTTGTACCTCAATACGAGAAAGGTGCATTACTAAAAATTCCTCTGGTCTTTCAGACACTTTTCTTCTCTATTCTATTTCTGTGATAATGATCCAAAAAATTTTGGAAGGGTCCCTTCATAGAAGTTTTACATCAGCTTTTCCTGTGACCAGCTCAAAAAAAAACTGTAAGAGGTATATATGGAAACAATAAAGACCTACTATTTTTTATGGAAGTATAATGCCATCCAAATAAAATCCACCATCTATGGAAACTTTCATTAAAAGCATAACTCTGAAAGACTCAGTACTAGTAATTCAACAAAAAGAACCCTTGTTTTCTAATGTAAGTGAGAGTCCTGTAATGTCAGGGTTATCACAGAAAAAAAGAGCTATTCGCAAACACATCAGAGAGAAGCCTGAATGTGAAGATAATGAAGGACAGATGTTATCTCAGGGAAGATGCTGAGCTTAAGATTTTTTGCAATGGAGGCTCAAGAATAGGTGTTTTATGCATCATATGCCACTGCAAAGGTACTTTTTTTTCTTTTTTTATTATATTCAGTAATATGCCTGTACTTTACAGGGAACACAGAACTTCTTGGGCAAGAACAAGCTCTCCATCAGCTGCTGACAATATGGTAAACTGTACCCGCTCTTTTTCCTCTGTCTGAACTTCTTTCAGCTCCCTGTACCCAATCCTCCGCCAGTCCCAGAGCACATTTGTAGGAGTTAGGAGAGGGGAGAGCAAGTCTTCTTGCCTAGTTGACAGGGGGAAGAAAGGAGGTTTCAAGGCACTCTGTGGGTAAAGGGTGACCTGGGGGGAACTCGTTGCACACTGCTGCCAGGGGAATCACAAGCTCACCTATGTGGAGAAATTGAGTACTACTGATGGAATTTAGTCCCGGCACTAAAGGGTTACAAATGTGAGTGGAAGAGGCTCTGACAACTCCTAGGAGAGCTGAAAAGTAATTTTACAAGAGCCCGAACCTCATGCACACCTGGTGTCTGCCCACTGTGGTTAAACTACTCTTTTGTATCTTCCACACATGGAAAATTAAGCTCAATTTATCAGAATTATCTCAGTGAATGTACGAAAATATGATTGCTGAATAAGTGGCCAATAGAAATCCTGGAATAGCCTACAAAGAATTAAGTGTCCTTTGAGAAATATACTTATTGTTAAGATAATGAGGTAATATTAATTCAACAAAGGGGCAACAACATAAATGGTAAAGTTCTATCATGGGTAAGGATTTGGCTATAAAGCAAAAAAAATAGCTTTCAACATGGGAAGTGATTATTAATGTCTATTTTTAATGAGCTGAAAAAAACCTGCAGTGGAAAAAAATTAGATGTCCCAGTGTAATTTAGATCAGAATGAAACGTACTCCTGGAACTCTCTCACTGAGGATCAAAGATGGCTTGCATTCATTTTAGATGAGTAACTTGTTTATTTTTTCTGATGTTTTCAATTATGTTATTGAAGCAAAAGTTTTCATTTCAGTTGCATTGAGTAATAGAATGCCCACTGTGCTTTTAAGTGAAGAATTAGCTTGGGTCTCATAAACCATTATCTTTGGTGCTTTTCAGTGCCCAGACCTGCTAAAAACACAGCCGCTATGGATCATCTGCTGATTTTTTTTTTTTTTTTTTTGAAACTGGTGGGGAACCCTGTGAAAGGGTCTTTAAAACATTTAGCAGGGTTTTAGATAACTAAGTTACAGAGCATGACTATCATGTAAGCACTCACTGCTTACACGATAAGTACACTGGGTTTGATAGATAATACCTTGTACCTACTGTAATTGCTTGTTCTTGCAGATTGCAGAGTAATCCAGAAAGAATTCTATAGTCACTCTACATTAACAGAAAACAGGAGAGGTTGCAATGTGTACATTCCTTCTCTGATAACGCAGGCATAACAAAAAAATTGAGTAGGTGTGCCACAGACTGGTTTATTTCCCACAATACAGGCTGGTTGTTTCACAGCAAAGATGTCAGCCATACTAGTGTGGAGAGCAGCCCTGGAGTAGTACAGCAAGTTCAGACAGGTACAGATAATAGCAAAACTTTTACTGCGTTTCAGGTGCACTAGCTGAAAGCTTAACGTTGACACTACCCAGTCCTTTTTATGGCTATTACAGAATAGGGCTGAAATATATTTTGGCCTGAACAAGGTATTTCAATTTTAATAGTTGGGGTTTTATCTGTGTTTTTTTAACATGTTCTTTTATCAGTTCATTTGTTTAATGTGTGTGTGGTACTTTATCAAAAACTAATCTTTTTTCAGAAATAATTTATCTTAGTTTTTCTGGTTATATAAGCCAAATTCTTAAGTTTGCCCATGGAAGAGAAACATGATTTACTTAAGGAGAATGCATCATTGTTAGCTTTATTCACTGATGATGTACAGTTATCGACTTTAAAAGTTCCAGGTTGGATTCTCAGAAAGATTAGGTGTAACCCACTATTGATTTTTAATTTGTTAGTTAGAAAATGTTAGTTTCATGTATCCCTTGACAATAGCCTTCTTGTGATATATTTACATGTCATAAAACAAACATAGAACAGGAAGCAACATTAAAAAAGCCTGTGCAATTTAAGCACAGGTGAAATCCAATAAGCAGCTCAGCTGCAAAAAATAGTTCAATTAATTGCATGCTTACAATTTACTCCATCCCAAAACATTTTTGTGCTTTGAAGGATGAATGACAATTGCATTCAAAGAAAGAAACTTCTTCATTCATATTTGCAGTATGCATGCAAAGCAAAACATTCACAGACATTTGCAGTGGCTGTGCTTGCAGCTGTGCCATGGACAGCACGCTACCTTTGCCAGCTCTTATTTTGCTTGTAATCACCATAAAAGATGCAAGGCACACTGCCATGACTGATGGGTCAGCAAAGTATTTTGAGAGTAGCTTAGCTGCACTGGTTCAAGTGTACTGGTGGCTTTTTGCTGTACTATGGTGAGCAGATTCACCAGGGCAAGACACATTCCTCTCTCTCTTCAAATAAAGGGAATGAGCAACAGCAAATGGAGCAGGGAGGTAATGTCCTGACAGAGTTTACCTGGGGTGAGCTGAAGCTTCTGCTTGGTACACAGCCTAGGAGACCACACTTTCTTATGGGAATGTGAAGGGATGGGAAGGAGAGAAAAATGTGGATAACAATTTTGAGGAACCCAAACTAATTTTCATTAGTATTTGTCAAGTACAAGAAGTTCTGGAGGCCTAAATTCACACAATTTCTTAAGATTAGGCCTTCTAAAATGAAAATATTGCAAATGTACCAATCTGATATTGGTTAGCCGTAGTATTGCTAACAATCACCTCGTATGTCAAATCTTGGCCAAGGGTTTCTATTTGCACAGAAAAAGGCTGGCAGTACCCATAGCTTTTGCTTCAGGCTAAGCCTTTCAGGTTGTTGTCCGTGTTTTTCATCTTTCTAAATGCAGTCTTTTTATAAGGTTCCCTGATTTCATTCTTTCCATATGTTTTCTACTTGGCTTTTGCACAATCACCTGATGTTGTGGGGTTGGGTTCTGCCCCCGGTGCTGTCAGAGAGAGGGGTGGGCTGTGCCCCACCTGGTGCCCCCCCCAGCCCTGGGGCTCCCAGCACTTTCCCCCTCCGAGCGCTCTACCCCACTGAGGAGGCAGCGTCACCCTTGCTGTCCCTGCAACCTCCAAAGAGCCACTAGAGCCATCACCCTGCCTCCTCTCTGGTCCGAGCACATATGGGAGAATTGAGCTGCAGTTGCACAAATGGGCAACCCTGAACAGCCAAATTAATGCCAGGCAACTGATAGAGTGTATTTAAATATCTGAAGCCCAGGAGGCTCAGAAGAGACAGCCAGATGCATGTGAGGCAATTTAAGCTGGCCAACAGGGAATTGCCAGGCAAGGGCAGGATTTAGCTCTTTTCTAAAAGGTGGTTCATCTCCAAATTTTTTAGTAGAGGGGCAGAGGATTCCTTTAACATATACTTCACAGCCACGAATCATTTTCAGCAGTAGGGTAGATGCAAAAGTGTTGTTTAAAAAAGCCAAGAGAGGAAGGCTGTCATCATAGCTGAAATAAAACCATCTATTCCTTACATTCAAGTCCTCCTTACATCTGATTTAGAGCAAGGCTTTGAAATAAAATTGCATTCCTCCCAAGAGAGCTCCCTTACACTTAGGTTGTAGAATAAGCTGAGCGAAGTCTTAGTCTGTTTGTTGACAGTGATCCACTTTACACCGTTAGTAGCTGTATGAGCAGAGGCTGGGATCTAAATATAGTCATTTTAACACTGTCCAAGCTCAATGAATTTTTAAGTATTTTTTACACAGTGGGACAAGAGAGACTTGAACTGAACATGTCTACCTTTGCAGTGGTTAGAGGATCTGGGTTTAAATCCCACACACAGGTCAGGCAAAGGAAAGATCTGAATTCGGATGTCCCCATCCTGCCTAAGCCCTCTAAATATTGACTTCTCAGTGATGGAGGACAGGGGAAGACATGGGCTTTATTTCATAAAGTTTTTATGCTCAATGTTTTGCTTGAAAAGCACCACATAGGCTCCGTAAAGGAGTCAAGAGGGAAGACATACTAACATATTTCTGCAACATGCTAGAGCTTAGTCATGAGTTACACACTTAGGTGTTTTATGATGTCAGGATTTAGACAGAAACATGCAAGAATTCAGGCCCTGAAGATTTTAAGCATCAAAGGTAAGTCAGGAAGGAGTATGAGCTGAATGGACAGAATGGTAACTTTAACCAGTCTCTCCAAACTTTCCTAGCTTGAATTTGTAAGAGGAAAGATGTCTTGATTTGCAGTCACTTGCTCTAGTGAGAAATCTACACTGAGACAAAAATCCATTTAACCTCTGGCAAGAACTCTTGTGGTTTTCAAGGAAGAGAAAAATTCTCAGCAGGTTTATAGAAAGGCTGGATCTCCTCATTTGAATGCTTTGGTTGCCGTATGTTGAAACTATACACACACAGCCTGTCTTGAAAAAACACAATATTGAAAGCCACATAATTCAGAAGTTAGGAAATGGTAGACTTAAGGGCTGTCTTTGTGACCATAACCCAGCTGGTTTGTGCATATGCATTAAGGTAGGATCCCAGATCATCCTTGCCTTGTCCAGTGTTCAGCATGGATGGGGTGTCCCTAATAAGCCGCTTTTTAAGAGTTTGTTTTCTCTGTGTGTTTAGCCTGTGGTCCCCAGACGTATTTACTGCAAACTGTTTAAATGCTAGTCAAGACAGAATTGGGTTTTTTTCTTGCTTTTTCCTGTGATCCTTAGGACCGTAGTGCCAATGTGGGATAGCGTCTGTATATTTCCCGGCTCACTGGAAGCCGGGAGCACACAGCGGGCTCTGGCATTGTGTCTCCAAGTCTCAGCTGACAGGATATTGGAGGACCTGGCCTTCTTCAGCAGAGCTGTTTTGTCACCATCCTGTACATTTAACAAGTCAGCAGGTCTTGGAAGCAAATAAATTAGTTAGTTAAAATCCCTATTTTCATATATACATGGGGAGGGTGGTTGTTAAGATTACCCTTTTGCATGCTTCAGTTGGCAGCCTTAATAACTTCGTCACAGCTCAGTAATTTTCCAGCTTGCTTGTTTTTCAGGACAAAACTTTGAGACGTAGCTGGTCCAGGATGCCTTCTTTTAGCTATTTGAGGATCCCTTTGGGACAATTTTCAACCCTAAGGTCCCTCGAAGGAAGTGGTCTCCACATCTTCACATGGATAATAAAGCTTTCACAGTTGGCTCTTCCGCAGTGCTACCAACAGCAATGGGGACGGACTCTCTATACATGATTAATTCATAGCTGCCACTCATAGCACCTTCCCTCAGCTTCAGCAAAGAAAGTTTTGTCATCATACAAAATACTTATCAAGCAGCGGTTTTAGATCCCAGCACAGATGAATTTTCTTGTCTTCTCATGCTGCTTCAGATCAGCCACACCCATTCCAGCTATTTAATTCTTGTGAAATACTTTTGTGATCCTTGAGCACATGATAAAAGTAAACTCTATGGTTTCTTTTGTTTCTGATAAATCTTTTCATGTTTGCCCAAAGTACCAGATACATCCTATAAATTTTGCTCAGTACTTTCCTTGACAAATGATGAGTGGACTTCAAAAGGCAAAGAGATTTTGCATCTTTAAGCACCAGTCCAAAGTAAAGATGCTCTGAAGAGCCCACAGTTTCTTCTGAAAAATCTTTCTGAAGGCATTTGGTTTTGCAAAGCTTAAAAAAAAGAGTAGTTAAATTATATGGTGTATCTCATTTTAAAACAGAAGCCTATTGCTTCTTCTTTAGTGTTCTCTCAAAAAGGCATGAAAAGAGTTGTTTCATCAGGGTAGCTGAGCTCAGACTACAGCTGGAGTTCCCTCCTCTGCCTGTGGTTTTTGGTATCTCCTCTGTTCCTGTTTTTAATACGTGGGCAAACTTAAGACAAGGGCATAGTGAATATTGCCTCGCAATTTACCTTAGCTTGTGGAGTCATGGTGTGGTCTGAAGAAGGGATGGCAGCGTGGCCTAACCAGAGATGATTTCTCATGGCATTTCTGGCTGTCTTCTAGCCCGAACTTAGGAACCACAGAGTCATGTAGGAGTTATTAGCACGAGGTTGGAGGGTTTCAGCATTATTTTCTTCAGGTCAAGGGTTTCACCTATTAACTTCAACTTTTCCTGTGGAAAATCTCATGCCGGTGACTCACAGAATAGAAAGTGAAGGGACAGATTAAAAGAAATATCATGTGAACTGTTTGTTATGTACCTGGGCTCTCCTCTGCCACTCTAATTAATGCCCTTGTAATGAAAATGATGGTCAAAGTCACATGGGAGAACATCAGACCCCTGCTGTTATGCGAGGAGAAAGTCAGGTACGCTTAGAGGGTATAAGAACTGTCTGTTGCTTGACAGATCTCAGCTCTGCACTGGTAGATTCATTGGTGCACATTTTGGTTTCTAATTCTTATTAATTCCCTCTTCTGTGTCCTACAACATGTCAGACAGATCAGCCTAAAGTATTGGCAATTGCAGCCAGTTGGTTCTTGCATCTGACTGAAGTGGCTCTGGGGGCTGAGTCCCTTCCTCCATCCCCTCACCAAAGCCCTGAGCACTTAGAGGAGGTTTGCCACCCTTACAGAGACTCTTTCCTGAGAGCTGCCATGAAGCGAAAGAACATCTACTGAGGGTCTCGGTTTACAGACCGTATTGGTTAAGGGGGGTGATTCTCTGTGTTCACCATAAATCACTCATAAGTGCTGCAAATTACTGGCAGTTAAAGCTGAAGTCTTCTTAATTCTTGCTATGAAGATCCAATGAAAAATGAAGCCATGTTTCCTTGCAAATGTATGGGGAATGCAAAACTGAGCCGCAGTTTGGGGCTGAAACAATTGTGTGTCTTACAACAATTTTGGGAAGCTGGGCTTAATCTGGAATTTTCCCCATAGTAATTAAAATTATTTCTCTAAGTGACTTGAGTGACCTTTTTGTGGCAACACTCGCGTTGCTATGGCAAGGTTTGTATTAATATTAAAAGGTGCTGTCAGACCGCATGCCTCCACTGAGACATACAAACACTTGAAGGTGGGAAATCTGCCAAAATATTCTACACAGTTAGGAAAAGGAATGTATGGTTAATCATTGTTTTTCTCAGAAGGAAGCCATGAGAGATACATTTGTACCTTATGTCTGCACCACTCTTCAAGCATCAGAACAGAGCAAGGCCCAAAACTGCACAGGGTTATTTGCAAATATTAGAAAAATATTTGAAAATACAAATGGCTTGACAGGAATTTTTCGTAATTACAGCTATCTAGGTTTATCTAGGAAGCAAGACAAAGCTCAGAAAGATATATTTTCGATCTCAATTATACCTAAGAAACTTCACTGACTTCACTGGTTTTGCAGAACATTTGGAAATGTGTCAAAAGCCTACAAAAGCAGAAAATAGAAAAAAAAAATCATTTTTATAATTATTCTAGAAGGTTCTTCACAATGTTTGAGGACCAAATACTGCTTTCTTAACTCTCTAGGATCCCACATTTAGGAAGAAATATTTTTCAGCATTACTGCTCTTTAATCTGAACACTTTCCATACCCTACTTTCTTTAGGTTTACATGAATGCCACCCAGTATATGTGGTTGATCTATGGATACATTTCATATAAGTTCCATAAGCAATAAAGGGTTAAACAAATACCAGATTGAGTTAATTGTTTTTGAGAGCCACAAAACCTGATTTTGAGTTTGGCCTGGAGGCATAACTCTGAGTATTGCCCAGACCAGTGATGTGATGGATGGCAAACACTTCTGTATTTACAGTGGCACAGTGCCCAGCCTTTATACTGTCTGCTTCCTCCTCTTCACAGCCCATGAGGCCTTCAGTTATTTTTCAAAATTACAGTCCTCAAATGGTACCAGAATGCCAGACTATAGCTGAGACATACATGTCTCCAGCATACCCTCTTATTTTATGGGAAATGTCAGTCTCTAGATAATGAGCCCCAATAAGCTCTAATTAGCAGAAAGCCTCGTTATATCCCTAATAACAGAATGGTCAATTGTAAATCAGTAGATGAGGTCATTATTTTCAATCAGACTCTTCCATCAAACACCAAAACTCCATAGTTAAGAAAGCAGAGACTTCTTACAAACCACTAATTCTCATTCACTTCGTAAGTAGCTTAGCAGAGTTCACATGAACATATGAATCATTCTATTTATCTTCTTTCATCAATTTATTTTATAACTGTTCCAAAGAAAACTCTTTTATAACAATGAATTATAATGTAATAAACTTTCCAGTATATGTTCATGCTATTATTGTTGTAAAATGAAGATATCTTTTTTTTTTTTTCCTTACTGTTTTTGAGGAAGTGAATATTTGGATTGTGAATAACTATTTCAGTCCCATTTCAGTTCAGAATCCCTTTGGCTAATTCAATGAATGATTCAGCAACTTTATGAATCAGTTTTTTCTGCAGACACACTTTTAGGTGGTGACAGAGACGCAAGTAAAGAGAACAAACTTACTTTATGTTTAAGTAACAGAGTTTAGCAACTTCTAACACTTACTGAGCAGTGAGGCTTTTTTGTTTACTTTTACACTATTGGGTTAGAATGGATTTCCTCAAGAATTTACATGCACTTAAAATGTGTACCACCTAGAGCATGCTGAGGATTGAAACTCTTTTTAAATGCACAGAACAGATGCAACAGAGCCACTGACTAGTGTGATTCAGCTGTGGTTTGCGGAGAGCCAAATAGGTCTGTGATAATACTGCTGTTCCCATACTTCTCCTGTCCTTGAGATTTCAAATATAAAGGCCTACTGACATCATCTGCTGCACTGATTTGTTATGTCTCGCTCGGAATTGAAGAGAAATCATGAAAACAGAAATTTTAAAGTTAGTGAAAGACAATATCAATGAAAGAGAATAGAGGGTGAAGTCTACTGGAAGTTTTAATGCCTAGAGAGTGCATGTCTGCATACAAAATAATCCTTGCTGTAAGAGCATTACTATCAGGGCTTAAGCCACTTATGAAATTTGTTGATAAACAATAACTTTTGGTTACCTACAGCCTGTGAGGAATATATATCCTTTTTATAACTTACAAGGATATTCAGTATGAGACAATTGCTTCTAGTATAGGGTTGGGGGGCAGTTCTGCATCAGGATTTTGCATTGATTATTAATAACAATGCTATTCAATGGTACTTCATTAAAGTGACTTCTGCTGGGAGGAAACCTGTGCTATACTTAACTGGAGTTCACTGTGCATTTCTACTGCTGTAATGGTGGAGGAAGCAAACTTACAAATTATTTGTTTTCAATAAGAACAACAATAAAAGTAATATGCAGGAACTCTTTAAACTTTCACTTAAAAACTATTTTTAAATTATATACAAAACATCTGTTACAGATATTCAAATATGTGGGACTGTCTTCCAGATGTGAAATAATGTTTATCAAAGGATGGAACAAAAAGCAGTTATCACCGAAGCAGGTCAAGAGGGAGGTCTCTGAATTACACAGATCTACAAGCGCTTCACAATAGGCAAGAGGTTATGAAACAAACATGTGATCATGGTCAATATAACTTTATTTGCCTTATGACTAGGGTAGTTAACAGGACACATCACTAACTGAGACAGGCTGGGATTCAGTGGAGTACACTGTAAATAACAAGCAGCCTTATCCATACAACTTGTGTTGCGAGTACATTTAACTTGAAGAGTATCTGTCATGTTAACATAGAGATTAATTGTGGTGTTTAGGCACAACTCCATTTGAGTCACACCTTCACTGAAGGAGTTTGGAGAGACGAAAATACTTGCCAGGACTCCTGAGCGTGCGGTGTGAACTTGGTGCATGTACCAGCCACAAGCTTGTGCTTTGGTCCTCTCAGTGGGCTGGTCCCTTCTCAGTGGGACCATCAACACCTTCTGTGAGCAGAAACCAGTAGACCCCAAGACTGAACGCAGCCCCTACTTCATCGCCGTGCTAACTAACGTCACGCTTTCTACAAAGGCTTTCTCTTAAAATTTGGGCTTCCAGCCACATCTTTAAACTGCTTATGTATCCTCTCCTCTGGAATTAACTGTTGCCCTTTGTTTTCTGATTCACTGATGCATCTGTTTCTTCTGTGCTGCTTTTACGGACTTTCAAGTCATCCGGTATATGCAGTTTTCTCATACTGTGTGTGCAGCCATTTATTTTACTGCAATTATTTCTCCCAATAAATGGATGTCAGAATTTTAAAAGGGCCACGGCATCAGAGGCATTTTAGGATTCTGAGATCATCCTGCTTCAATCTTTTCCTGTTCAGAAGATAGTGCAGACCAGGGCTGTCAACTGACCCACTAAAGCTCACAAACTTTTTTCATAATGTATTGGTGGTCCCAAAAGTCATGTGAAGCTGTAAATATTGCATGGTTTCAATGTAACCTTTTCTGATCTTGAAATCAAATGTGAAAGCTAAATGAAAATATCAGGAGTGATGAGATGAAGGTTCCCTTCACCAAAGCTAAAGAAAGTGCTTGTGTGGGATCGTGAAAGGAAAACTTCTGACCATGCACTGTTTAGCAGTGCACTGTAATAACGAACAATGGTAGAACGTTGCATTCCAATCAAAGCCACTTTGATCTTTGCTTGCAAACAGAGATATTCTGTGTCCAGATACATAATGATGAGGTTGTACTAGAATTCCTATAATGCTCCTCCAGAACTTTCAGTCTGCATTACAAGCATCTAAATGAAAGGGTCAGACTTCTGGAATTGCTCACCATTTGACAGTTTCACATCAATTCAATATTTAGATGCCTCTTCTTTTCAGTAAGGTATAATACTTTATGATGGAGAGCCTAATTGACATCAATTAAATAGACGCGAGAAAAATAGACACTGTCCTTCTGATAGATTAATAGATAATGTATGCATTTTTCCAGTTTGAGGTTTCAAGCTTTACTGCTTCCACCTGTGTTGCCACCCAGTTGTTGATTTCATGGCTCTATATTTTTTTATATTCAGCCCACTTTTAAAGCAACATGGTATCTTTAGTCCTACTTCCCATTGTACTCAGTAAATCCAGCCCATGATTTGTCAGAGTAGGATGATTAGGTATTGTTAGTATATTGAAACAGCAAGTAGAGCTGGTTTTAATGTCTGAACAAATCTGCTTTGGCAGAAGGCCAGAAAAAAGGGAAGGAAGCAAGCTCACGACCTCCAGGCAATTGCTGGCAGCTCTTTGGGGAGGCTGCTGGGTCATGATAGTGAAAAAGTCATCACTATAGGTTGTGGTATTTTATCTCTGAGAAAAAATTGTATTTTCAATTTATTAAATTGTTTTACATGTAACAAGAATTCTGTTACACTTCTAAATAGAATTATAAAGCAAATTACAGTCTTCATATATAAAGCAGATTATAATCTATATGCCAGTGCTTCCCATGCAGTGATCCTGATATCTGAATACAAGAAGTACGGGGTATTGCTTCAGATCAGAATGTTTGCTACTGTTTCTTATACAACTGTTGATCTTTTAAAGATGGCTGCTGGACTGTGAAAATACATTCTTGCAAAATAGAATCTGTACACCTTTGCATATAATTAGATAGGCCAAACTTTTATTTACCCAAGGAGAAAGAAAAACAAGTCCCCAAAATGCCCTCCCTCCCCAGTTCAAATGAGTCATATGATTTCTAGCAACATCCTGGTTTTATTCAATGTTCCATCTGTGTTGACTAAGGCACCAAGAGGTCAAGTGACTTCAAGGGTGGCTTTCCCATAAAGGCAGAGCCAGCAGCTGTCTAATGGAGAAAAACATAAAAGCAGAATAATATTGGTTGACACTGGAGCATTTAAATAACTGTGGGCTGGGAGGAGATGACATTTTCCCGTTTCCCCAGGGCAGCTAAGTCTTTAGAGAAGTTGCTAGCGAGATGGTTACAAGCACTGTGCTTTTCACTGAGGTGGCAGCAGTAGTTTTGCATTTCTAGCTCGGATCGCTGATCTCTAAGCAACACAGTTATGTCCATAAACATTTACCTGGTCTGCACCTATCCTCCTGATTCCAAAAGAACTTTAAAATCAGGTTAAAGAGAAGAAGAGGATAGGTTCATCACTCCTCATAAAATGTTAAAATCACACATAAACTGTAAAAAATCCAAGATGGAGCTAAAGACTTTTATTTGAGCTTATTTTCTTTTTGATTCTTAAGAGCAGCGCTAGACACAAAAAAGTCAATATTTGCCAACATCCACTCCGTGGCAGAGGCTGAGGTGACAGTAATCCTTTCAGCCTGAACAGAGGCATAATCTCTGTGTGGTTGGTAACATGCGGAAGGTGTTGGATCAGTCTGGTGCTTAACTCCTGGTCAGAGGGTGAGGGCTCCTGGCACGTACAAAGACAGACACTGGCAGCACTGTTCACATAGACACTGCTCTTCTGCCTTCCTCCATGGCCTGCTGTTGAAACAACGTCCAATGCTACACAGTGCTTTTATCAACACAAATGAGCTAGCCACTGCCTGAGTGAGAGCTAGGAGCAACACTCTTGCTTATATGTCTTGATCAGAATATGCTTTTTTATGTCCATCAGTTGTGGGTCGCATCCTGCTGTGCAGCCAAGACATGGCCGGGAAGCCCAGCAGATCCTGAGTGGGGACATCCTCTTGGTGCAAAGGTAGCCCAAGTGGCCCTTGCAATAAACCTGGCCTTGTCAGCCAAAAAGGCCAATGCTATCCTGAGTTATACAACCATGTTGAACAAAGTAGGGAAGGAGGAAATCAACTGTTAATATCTCTTGCAAAGTGGACTGGTACTGTCACATGAGCAGTCACCTTCCTCCTGTTGCAGACGGGGCATCACATAGGAGCTCAGCACAGCTCTCTCTGTCCTCTGGCCGAACCAGCTGCACTTCTGTCAACTCTGCAAAAACAAACCTCACAAACCCAATTTCACTTTCAATAGATTTCTAGAGGGGTATTTTTTTTTTTTTTATTTTGGCCTTCAGTGCACTCCATGCCCAGGCCTCTGTCCAGCAACAATATCCGAGGCTGTAGCATGAGGCGAGCAAGAATTCAGATACCAGTGAAAGAAATTTCCCCTTGTAAAACAGAGATAGTGAAGGCAATTTATTCAATAGCAATAATACTTAGAAAGTTCCCGTTAATTGGGGCAATTACTGACAGTATTCATAGGCATCAGTCCAAGAATAATACTTTTGATCTGGACAGTTTCACTTCAGAGGGCCAGGAAGGAGAAAAATATTAGGCAGGACAAAGTGGATCTTTGAAGCAGTGCATGAGAAAGGAACTACATGATGTTCCCTGGCATTTCTAATGCTTGCTCCCTGGCTGCTCTGTTCTGAGCCCATTTATATAATTAAGACAAAGAGCAACTTTCTGACAAAAGAAATCAATGCAGCTGACTTGTCTGCTGGAAGTGTGTCTTTATACAGCTGTTGCCTTAGTACCAAAGCTTTCTTGGGTCAATGGGCTCCTCTACCAATGTGGAGTGAACAGACAGGGAAGAGGGAGCCCAAAACCATCTTTGGAAGCTTGTACAGTTACAGAGGGATGTGTCTAAGAAGAAAAGGACTTAAATTTTTAAAGGAGGCATGGATAGAATTTCAGGACCTATACCCAAGATGGCAACCTAGAAACTTCCCAATAAACTTTCCTCTAAATCCACAAATCCTTTACTCTTTAATTTTAACATTCTTCAGGCACTCAAAACCCAGCCATGTTCTGTTTTGAAGAGTGTTTTGCCTAATTTCTCCCAAAATTAATTATATAGAGAGATTTTTCCATATAAGACTCCTGAGAAGAATAATTTCCCAGACCTCCTTCCCTGGCAGGACCAGACTTCAAAAAAAATAGCAGTCATGGTGCCTACTATTAGTTTAGAATGTTTCTGTAAGAAGTGGGAAGAAAGGTAAAATTTGTCCTCAACTTGAGGAATGCCAAATCTGTATCTTCTACCTCTTATAAAAAGGCTGCTCAGCAACTTCAGAAGTTTTTAGGCCAGTATATTAAGGTAAAGTGAAGTCACGGTTAGTTTACACTCATGCTAGACTGCAAAGTGATGTTAGTGCATATGATCAAATATTCTAGTAAAGGGCATTGGGAGGAAATATTCGGTTTTGAGTCCAGTCTTTAGAATATTTGGGTCAAAGGTTCCCATTCCTGAAATATAATCCTGGAAACAAAGACTGTTTATGCACATTGAACATCTCACCTTAGAATATGTATATGCAGCAATATATAAGGGATCCAAAGGTAAGATTCAGCACTTTAATGCTTTTGCTGTTCTCTCCCCATGGAACAGCAATCCTTTTGTGATGTTATCAGAGCATAAAACAAGAGGACTGGGAAGTTCCCTCACTCAGAATATCCCATATCTGGTTGCAGAGTTGCTCTCCTGATTTTGAAATCTTTCATCCAGGTGGGAGATCTGATTTACTTCAGCTCTTAGTTCCTGTTTGTAAGCTTTAGCTACAGGGTCATTTAACAGGCTGAAGGTACCCATTCATCCTTTCAAAGAATACTTTCACTGCCATACTTTTTAGTGTCTGCATCCTTTATCAGGCTGAGCACAGAATTTTTAACATGAAGGTCTAAGGAATAGTAGTCAACTACTGTTGATGCAACTTTCCTTCTGCCATTTCCCTTACCTCTCTAACAGAGCTTTCTTGCGCTGTCTATTAATTAGGAGTTCTGATTAAAATAGACCCACTAGCCTGAACCAGACAGATGTTTACAATGTGAGGTATTCTGAGCAAGAACTATGTGAAAGCTGTGATTTTCATTCAATTGTTCCTGTTTCATTCATTTTATATCTTCTAAATTAATCAAATATCTGGTAAGCAATATTGGAATATTTAAATTAGCATATAAAATAGTCTAAGTTAGACACTGGAGTTAAACACTTAAAATGTTTATGAACACATTTTATGATATCACACGTATACAAAGAGTTTGGGCACCGAGAATAAGAAGCTTTTCTAATTCCCTCGCAAATTCTCTTGCTTTTTATATCTGCTCTTGGACACTGCAGAGGAAGTTTCCCCTCATTTACAGTTTAATATATATGAGATTGACCTACGGTAACCAGGTATTATGTAAATGGGCAAATCCGGGGAGCTGGGGTGAGATTGTCTATTCAGACCTTGCTGATTTTGTACTCTTTCTATTCCCCCCCTCCTTTTTTTTTTAACTGAAATCACTGCTTAAGAGGCATTCAGTGAGCAAAATAACATAATTCCACTACCATTCTTTCTTATTCTGAATGTATCTCTTTCTCAGAAGGGTTGAAATGAAAATTTCTTTAATTTTTAGAGATTTGGGAAACAGTTTTCTTCAAAGTACTGGTAAACTTGAACACTGGTGAACAGATGTGTTAACAGTTGTGGTTGTTACAAGACATGCAGTGTGGTCAGTCATCAGGGAAAGGGTTAAATGACATTCAAAATCAAAGTTTTATTGGTTTCTGGTCTGGTTAAATCACCATAAATGCCTACATTTAACAGCACCACGAGACAATGAGATCTGAGTATCAGCTGGTGTCTGCGCTTCACCTTCCATATGATGCAGATACACCCCAGAAAACAATTTAGAGCGTACTGCACATGGAGAGCCAGAAGTGACATGGGGTTCCAATTACAGTAAAATGAACCATATGTCTAATTAAATATATATGTTTTCTATTGATCTCCACACTAATTGCTGAAAACAGATGCACATGTTTCATCTAAACAGCAATTAGCTATGGGTAGCTATAATCTGCTATTCTCCCCCATACATCTTTTTCTCACCTGCTGCTCATCTTACCCGTTGTGGAAATACTTTTTTTTTCAGGCTATAGGTTTCTTCTAACTTGGAATATGCATGATTTCTCATGCTTGTTCATATGTTGCATATAATTAGCTTTCCCTGGTAGAAAGAAATAAGCAAGTATTTTAAATAATAGTGATATGACATTTCTCCAGTTTTATGGGAGACATCTTAAAGACTTCCTGAGGGCGGTGCTAAGCACGTTATGAAAATCACCCCTGCAAGATCTGCCAAAATAGGAATACACAGAAATGCTGCAGATGTTTGAATGGCATTAATTTTCTTGGGTATTTCTTGATGAGGAAGATTTCTATAAAATTATTTCCCTAAAGCTGTACAGAAGTAGGAGCGACAAAAGTTTTCAATGCATTTCCAGTTTTAACAAAACATACATAAAATGATCATCTAAATAAACTGCCTTTTTTCCCAAGGAAATATAAAAATACAGCAGCAATTCTTTTCGTTATGCTAATCTAAGAAAAGTTATATCTCATTGGTAGACACAAAGACAATGAAAAAAAGACTTTTCAGAAAGAAATTCCTGAAGTAAGAATATGACTTACAGATTTTTACAGAGTTGAATAAATGAACTCTGAAATCATCCTGCCCAGCTACACTCTTAAATGCAATGGTTTGCAAACAGAATTTAAACAGCAGTGTAAAGTACATTCTGAATAGCATAGTGTCTTTAGCTGCAGTACTCCAGCTTAAAGCAAAGACAACTTGTCAGAGTTTTTCTGCTTTTAAACATGACTGTACATTAATGATTTGCCATATAGTTTTTTGCCATATAGAGTTTTTTCCCATAATTTTTAAAATTATCCTTGTAGACATTATGCTGTTGAACATCCTCATTCACAGAAAACATTTGGAAATATAAACAGCAAAAATGAAGTACATTCTTTAAAAAATTTTCTGTTAAATTTTCAGTGAGGTCTTTCTATAAGAAAAAAATTGCTGCTTGGAAACATTCCCCCAGTAAAAGATTTCTCTTTCAGTGGACCATGAGATATGTGTGTAAATTCTTAGTAGTGTATTTTTCCAAAGGGATTGCTCTGCATTGCTTCTACACTAGGTGTAGTTACACATGAATGGGTGTTTTAACCATCTGCATTGTCTCATTTTAGGCGTGGGGCTTAGGTGTGTTTCAATGAACTGAGAGACTTATCTTTTCCTCATAGTCAAAGGGAGAAGGGTGGAAGCCTTCAGAAGGTGGGGAGAGGAAAAAGGGAGGAAGAGAAATGGTACCTAAGTTAGATGTCTGAAACGGTTTAACCAGTGTCCGTGTTCAACATGAAGTCAACCACATTCTCTGTATTTGTAAATATTCCCAAATATGCAACTTAAATAAGGTGAAAGACAGATTGAAAGCCAATTTAAGTTTATTATGAGAATATTGTGATCAACAAAAAGCAGTTTATGAAAGCCTGTAACTTGCACATTTGCTGAGAAGGTTCCTGACCTTCAGGAAGAGATCAGAACATCGAGGAATGATTCACAAAGGGACTAATGACTTCACTTGTTGAGTAACCTACGTAACTGGGGATTTGGTTGGTTATACATTTTCCTTGTCTCTCTTTCAAGGTCCACAAGCTGTTTTATCCAGTGTAGGCAGAGGTGAGACACACTGTTTTAATCCTGATTTGAATGCAATCTTTCATGCAGTTCAGATGCCATTCTGTTTCTGGTCTTTGCTTTGGTCTGCTTTTGGGGAATTAACATATTCATAAAACCTCTATCAGTATTGCTGAAAAGAACAAAAGCCCCCAAAAGATTATCTCTCTCACCTCACATGGTCATTCCCGATTGATAATCAGAATTATTTTTGAATTTTTGAAGAAGGAACGAATTCTACCCACATCATTATCAGGAGAAGTAGTCACATACATTTCATCAGGTTTATTCATATAGTGAGACATTTGTAACGTGAGTGAGGATGGCGAAACTAGTCATTAGCCTGGTAAGCTGGATTCTTTAATATTACCTTTTTAATGGAATAGGCTCTTTTATTTGGTAATGCATATTCATTTCAACAGCAGAATCTTTTATTACAGCCCTGAGAGATGGAATTTTGAGAGGTTTTGTTACATTTACACTTCAAGGAAAGATCTGAGTTAAATACCGCACTTGCAATTCATATTTCTTCTAGAAAATTAGTTTCTTGCTTCACATTATGTAATGCTTTAAGGGATATATTTGAGAACCATTTTATTCTCTTTTGATTAACTTTCAGAGTGGAATTTCCAAAATGAAAATAGATGAGCCTGGAGAAGAGAAGGCTCTGGGGACACCTTAGAGCAGCCTACCAGTAACTGAAGGGGGCCTACAAGAAAGCTGGAGAGGGACTTTTTACAAGAGCATGTAGTGATAGGGCAAGGGATAATGGCTTTAAACTGAAAGAGGGTAGATTTAGATTAGATACAAGGAAGAAATTCTTCACTGTGAGGGTGGTGAGGCACTGGAACAGGTTGCCCAGAGAAGTTGTGGATGCCCCATCCCTGGAAGCGTTCAAGGCCAGGTTGGATGGGGCTTTGAGCAACCCGGTCTAGTGGAAGGTGTCCGTGCCCATGGCAGCGTGGTTGGAACTAGATGATCTTTAAGGTCCATTCCAACCCAAACCATTCTATGATTCTATCATTCTATACTTTGTTATCACACTCTGATGAAGACTTCCTTTTCTGAAACAATCAACTTCCTTTTGTTCTGTTTACGTTCATGGGTCATATTGAGTAATGCCATCTGCTGACAGAAATACAGACGGGTGAGTCATACAATGCAAAAGCTAGGACAGAAGGTAAGAAATACTTATGTTAAAAACAGACTAAAGGCCAAAGATCGTGCCTCTGTCAAAGGTCTGAAGCTGATATTTGGGGAAAGAATGCATGAAAACTGTAAGAATATATGTCTCAAGTATCTGCAACAGTCTGTCTTTGAGGCACTTAATAGTGCTTAATAGTCCTTGATGGATTTTTCTTTCAAAATTCTTCTGTAGGATAAATCTTTTTGATTTAGATAAATCTGGTAGCAATTTAGGATTCAGTACCAAGTGCATCTTGTGTGACTGAGTACCACACTGTAATCATGTGTGTGAAAAATAATGGCTTTAGCTTTTTTTACACCTATTATCTTTTCTTTGAGTGCCCCCGCCCCATCCTTTCTTATGAGAAACGGTTAATTATTTATTGCTCAATCATTCATGAATTTCCAGGACATATGTAAAACTTTTCACCATGTAGAAATTATATCCATACTTAGGAAAATCTCCCAGGTCCTTCTGTAGAATAATAACTGTTAAGACTATGAATTCAATAGGGATCAAAACTGCCCTTTTGCCTTATGCTAAATGAAAATACTACTTACTTCTCTACATATGGGTGGGCAGTGCAATGACGCAGTAATGGTGTGAGAAGGATGAGGACAAAAGCAAGTTCAGTTAAAACTGCAAAGACATATACAAAGGTTTTTTTAGCAGTGGTTGCCTTATCTCTAACTAGATGTGCAGTCTTGCATAAGTAAAACAGCAGAGTTTTGGTTGATAACATCTGACCTTAAAAGAATGGTTGGGATTTTTATTGATTTTTCTGCCTAGACTGCATTTACAGTTGGGATGATTAATTAATGAATTTCTAGTTCCAGAAAGAGATTATTGCTACTTAAACTGATTAGCACAGAAGTATTTTTTGGCTTTCCAGCAATTAATCTTTGTAACTAAACTGGTGTAGGAGTATCTTTTTCATTCTAGCATTTCTAGTTTGTACAGAAACAGTAGTTGACTGTTACTGATGTCAACAAAACAATAATACAGTTATATCAGAAATGCAATATATAGATTGTCATGGGACATTTGTATCATTTATTAATAGGAAAACATATTAATGGCACTGTGAGTTACATATGGACCTCTTTGTCATACACTGTACAGATACAACTTTGTGCACGTTGTTGTGTAGATAGTAAGGTGGCTTGCTGCCACAATGTACTCATTTAGACAGTGAAAAAGTACTTAACTGAGCTGCAATACACGATCTCCTCATCACTGAGAAAAGTTCCATGGATGGCTGGTAGCAATACAGAACAAGAATATCTTCAAAAAAAAGAAGCTCTTCGAGTCCTGAAAAAATGAGAGGAAAGAGGAAATTGGGAGAGACATCGAAACGTTGCCAGGTTTAGTTTGAATAATCATGACTTGCTGTGGTGCTGTGTTATATATAAAGATTAAAAGTGCATTACACAACATTGTAAGAACCGTGCTATATTGGATAACATCTCTCCATTTAAGAAAGAACAAAACATTCCAAAAGGCTGTGCCCTTGGGAAACTGCCTCACACTGACCTAATTACTTCATTAAGCTTGGATTGAATGGTTGATCCTAAAGTAGATAAAGCTGGAAGCAGGAAAACAGAAAATTCTCCCTCTCCTCCTCTGTCTCTCTCTCCTTCTGGGAAGAAATGTCATTAGGATGATGTTTTGTATCATAAAAAAACAATCTTGCTGTACTTCTCTGTTCAGGAAATCGGCATAGGTAACAAATGCATTACACTGTACAGAGCTGTGATAATTCATGAAAAAAGAAACAGCCATAATCTTCACTTTGAATAAGGTGGCTGCAAACAGGAAGAAGGTTTGTGTTTTGTGGGGTTTTTTCTCTTTAAATACAAAGGCAAACATGGAGAAAAGGAGAGAGCTGAAACAGGAGAAAAGGAAAGAGAAGACAGGAGGCAGTGCTTGGGCTGTCAAAAAATGTGAAGTGTGAGGGAAGGAGGACGGAAATTGGGAGCTTTCAAGGAAAAACTAAAATTTGAATCCCGTCATAAACGACATAGGAAGGCAGTGAACAAATCTGATGAGAAAAAAATATATTTTCCTCCTTTAGGGACAAAAATTGAAGAGCAAAGCAGGGGAAAACATGATATTTCTGTTGTCACTAGCTATAGTGCAAGCCAGTCCCCAATGAAAACAAATTCTTTCTGTGACCACTCCAGTATCCCCTGAGTGATCTGAAATCCCGCGTCAATTTTGGTATTAGCAGGATAGCAAAGGCTCTCAGCTTTCTCTCAGTGGGCCTGCAATGTACCCAGAGGGTGCAGAATCTCTTTCAAGAAGAATTCCAAATCTTTTTTAAAGATTACTGGGGCTGCACCAAAAATGAAATTGTGCCAGTGACATAACTAGTCTTAGCTACAAAATTCTTCACCTTATCTCTGAATTGTTCAAGCTTCCCCTTGCAGCTATGTGACCTTGATAAGCTTTCTTCAGCTGTATTGGAGATCCCCATACTGTAAAACCTGATTTTCACAGATATGTGTAACTACATGAACTGTTAACCTTTGCTTTGAACTAAATCAATAGATTGCTATGATTATGGTCCTCACAAGAAGCACTTTTCTGAACTCTGTCTCATAAGATCTATAAAAACAAAGGTTATAGCACTGCAGTCCTAATCTTCCTAATACTGTTGCCTGTAATTTAAAATAACTCCTGCAACACACAAAGTATGTTTAGAGAGAAGACATTGTTTTATTCTGCACAGTGTGCAAGGTGGAATATTTCCACAAATCAAGCACATCTACTGAAGTTCATTCTGACATTCACACATAACGGTTAACACACCACGCCTATCTAATACATGATCATTAACCTGACTAAGCATCCTCTTCTTCCATTGGCCTGTATATATTTCACTTAGTTTTAAAGATACAGTCTGATTTTAATTAACTGCCCATGCTCAAAAGGAGTGGGGGGGTAGTCCTTTCGTCCCTCAATTGGGTCGGTGGTCACCATCTGCCCCTGCCANTTCTCATGTGTCAGTTTCTACTCCTAACTGTGATCCTTTCTTAACTGCTAATAACTCTGATGCTATTTACATTTCATCCAAGGCAAATATATGTTTGAGGTAACAACACCACAGCAACTTGATATTCCTTTGCTTGTGTGTCCATATTTGCTCTCTTACTTACACTGTTGAAGTGGGAGCTGACATTTAGCTGTCTATCTGTCATGATTCCCAAGCACATCTGGTCAAAATTTGGAATTTTTATCTCGTGGGAAACTTTGAAGTTTGCATAATTTTTGTTCAAAAATTGAAGTTTCATGAGAAATAAGAATACCAAAAATAAGTTTTCACAAGGGTTGTTGCAGAATAAAGATTCTTTTCAAAATCTCCAAGCTTCATCTCAGATGATGTTTTTGTTTCTGTACTGAGAGAAATGTTTTAACTTCACCTCATACCATACTATACATCTTACAGTCACTGCTTACCGCTCCTAATAATGAGATGTTAAAAGATGACACTATATAATAGTTGAAATAGTCTATTCTATCTTTAAAGCCATTAAAACCAGCTGCTATTCAGTGCTGATTGAAACATCTTATCTCCTTTTATAGATCAAAGTGTATACTGTGACACTGACATAGCACGGCATTTGGATATTCTAAATAGATGGTCTTCAGATGATCCCTACGGATCTCAGATTTAGATTCCACTGGGAATTAAATCACACGACCCTGACTTTTTCTGGTTTTCAAATAATTGTAATACTCCATTCAGAGGATAGGATCTTCCAGAGAAATGTGAAGGATTTTAGTGTAAGGGCTTCCTAACACCTGAACTGACATTTTACTGGTAGTTGGAGACCCCAGTGAAATAACAGCTTGTACATAGCCTTGCAGAAAGCTTGCAAATGTGGAGAAAAAAATGGACAATAAAATAAAAAGAGTCTGGATCAGTGGCTGAATTTTCATGTAGAGGCTTTGCAACAATAGTCCTCAGGCTGGACAAAGCTGCCTTGACTGAATTTCCCCCTTAAGTGTGGTACTTTTGAAAGATCCAGGAAAAAAGAATTTAAGTCCTACAGGTGGACAATAAGCTTCAGTTTTGCTTCCAAGTAAAATTAACATTTTGAACACAGGTTGTATTTAGAAAAGTCCATGGGGTTAAAAATTGAAGGAATATAAGAATACCTTCAAACCATTGCTGTGCTAGCCACCTTCCTACTATATTTAGTATACCTAACAAGGACACAGATAATTCAAGGTTAAATAGACTTTAAATCACATTATTTACATCTCAGATGCAAGTAAAGAGGAATGATACTGTATTTTAATTTTTTTATTCAGGAGTTTGCTTAGGGATCTGCGTAAGAATAACCAGTCACCAGACTCCAGCCTGGCTGGGTGTAATATTATTGCAAAGGCCTGATGGCTGAAAATGCTCCGGAAGAATGTGAGTAAACAACCATATTAATTCAACTTGTATAACTGTATATTCAGGATCCAGATGCTTGAGAGTGAACTATTAATGGCTGACTTGGCTTGTATATTTAATTGTATGTTGGATGTTTCATTCGCTGTACTCTGCTATCCATTTGGACTTGAGGCACAAACAAAAATGGGATAGTTATTTTAATGTAATAAATGGAGACAATGAGTAATAAACATGCTACAGTCTCCTGCTTCCCCACTGTTTTCCAAGAACAGAAGTTTCCTGAGAGTAGGACACTTTTCTCTAATTTTCTAATCAGCCACATTTGTGGTTAGTTGAGCTGTTTCCATTTGCTGCCATTTATTTTTATTATCCTTGCTCCCCCATATAAGAGAGATATTCTGTGGGGGGAGGGCAGGAAGAGAGAGAGAGAGAGAGTTAAGGAGGAGAGACAGACAGACAAAAATTAGACAACATCATATTGCAGAAATCCTGGCTCCCTGATGTCACAGCTTTAGCTCCAAACTGGTACCATATCCTGAAAACAGACCTACTATTTTTTACTACATGAGTTGAGTAGAGTAAGGAATTTAGCTCAATTGAGAAATAAAAAGCTTTCCACTGTGATAAGCATTAATGTTGCATCGAAATATGCCAATGCGTCCAATGCTACTTCATAAGATAAAGGCATTGTCATTGACACAAGCTTTTGTGTTTCAAAAGTCAATGAACCACCCTGAAATACATTTTAAAACCATGCCTTGTAAGATTTAGCCACAATAAGAACATTTAATTGCATTACTTCAGTACAAAAGGACATTAGCCAATGCACTTTCCAGTACTGTGT
This sequence comes from Fregata magnificens, assembly GCA_013389945.1. Classification (NCBI taxonomy): domain Eukaryota; kingdom Metazoa; phylum Chordata; class Aves; order Suliformes; family Fregatidae; genus Fregata; species Fregata magnificens. The sequence goes on along the minus strand of WAAD01036990.1, from coordinate 2,382 downwards.
GTAGACATGGACATTTGCAACTTCGTAACATTCGAGCTCTTGCAGAAGTAAGTTGGTTCTGCATGATCCTTGTATAATTGTTTTAGTGCTCTGTAGGTAGCAAACATCATAAATAAATAGTTGTGGAAATTTGGTTGGATACAGGCTGCAATTGAGTCATTTGGACTGAAAGTCGCTTTTCATTCACTTCCTGTGAAACTTCACGTTCATTTTATCTGCAAAGTTATTTATGGGATGAGAAGCTGTCATGATTATCTGCTCACAGAAGTGCTCATGCCAGAGGTATGCAGTGGTCATTAGAAGCACTTCTGTGGGTTTGGGAACCATCCAGTGGGGACCAATAGGTAACTCACAAAGAGAAAATAGAGATACGTTTGCTGAGTGAATTGCTTGCTAATAATAGTTCTCCCTGCTCTAGCAGCTTATTCCTTCCTTTGCACGTATTGCTGGTTAGGCTTGGGTTACACATAAACACAAATGTCATGACCCATGTGTGTCAAAAAACTGAGAAGGTACTATCCTTGGAAAAGTAGCTTTAAGCTCTATTTTCATAAATACAGGGAAGCAAAAATAGAATCACTGCGGATAAACATGTGGAGATGTGAAATCCTCACTAAGCACGATGGGGCCCTGAGGCTGTAGCATCAGCCAAACCCTGCCTCTTGGTGTTTTGAATGGTTGGTTACCACCTGGGCTCAAAACCCTGTGGCTGCCTGGGCATTTGTGTAGATTTACCTGATTGTAGCCTGTTTCCATGTGATCTGGTTACATTCTTAGCTCTCAGGAGAAAGGAGATTACATATTTCTGCTCTGAATTTCTAGTCAAGGATCAGTGTCCGAATGAATTGGGAATGACTGACAAAAATATGGGTAGATAGATCATTGATGCTTTGACTGATTGATCACTGCCACATCTGAGCACCCAGAAGAAAATCATACAAACACCCACTGCATAGGTATACAAATACCACACAAGTCTGATCATGAGTTCTCTGAGGCAGTAATCTTATTTTAGGTAGCACACAACAAGATGCATAACCTGGAGGAGAGACAGGTTGAATGGGAGTTTGGGAGGTCAAGAGTAATAATGAAATTAATAGATTGTCCTCAAAGAATGTCAGACACAATTGATGCAACTCAAATAATACAACCTCATGTTCTAAGAAGCACAAGACACCTTTGTATACAAATAGTGCAATCCTGCCACGTTACAAGAAAATCTAGCTGTATAGAGGCAGACCTAAAGAAAATTTAACACAGCTCTTACGTCTAAGGAGTATTGAACTAAGGCAGATGTTGATGGGGCATAGGACTGAGCTGTCTGAGAGACAAGTGTTGAACAGAAACTGTGTTGAGCTGATTACTGTTATTGCATCTGCAGAGACGTTACTGTTTTCCTTCCAGCTACTACTATGCAGACAATTGCACAGAGTTTATTAAACAGTTTTCTAAGTAAATCCCAATTTATTAGTGTAAATGCTTTCATTTGGATTCCGTTAGCTTTCATCTGATTCAAAGCAAATCTTTGTCATCTGGGAAAAAGCAACAATTCTCAAAGAGGGTCAGAACTTCGGTTATGGACATATAAATGAGCAGTAGTATTCAATATTGATTTTTTTTTTTTCAGGAGGCAGGGGTGGACATGGTGGAAGCTCTGCCTTTGAGTTGAAATCAAGATAGATACTATTTTATAGCATCTTGCTTTCTTTAAAACATACTACTATCCAAAGAGATGTCTCTGATAGTCGCACAGGCACTTCATGCATAGCAAAGATTGCAATTTATTGGAATACTATCAGGAGTCTCCCTGGCTCTTCAGTAGATGTTCTATGTAATCCTGTGCACATCAGTTCATCCCATTGATTTCTTTCTTCTGCTATGATTTTTCCGCCATTCTATTTAGATTGAAGGTACTGATACAGGAATTGTTTAATTATGGGGTCCTGATTACTATTGCAACTCCAGGAATTTCAGCTGCATCCTGAATGTAGTCTGCTAGCCAACTAAAATGGAAGTCACTCTTTCTGTAGAAGTTATGAATTTATGTTTATTCTATATCAATTCAGGTAACATTAGAGTCTCGTAAGGGACATATTGACTATGCCAACACTAGGAAATACTACAGATCGATAGGAGTGGATCTGTTGTGTAATTGGTCCCCTCATCTGGTGCTAAAGAGGTTACGTGCTCATGTTACATATAATAGGATATCTATCTATCTATCTATCTATATATATATATATAGGATAGGCAGGGCAGGTGAGGCGGGGAGGTGGCATTGTATGCAGTGGAGGGGTTGGAATGCATGGAGCTAGCAGTTGGTGACAGCACAGTTGAGACCCTCTGAGTAAGGATTAAGGGACAGACAAGTAAAGCGGATGT
>WAAD01036988.1:16067-27335 GCA_013389945.1 Fregata magnificens | reverse complement strand
AAAAACTACCCCCCATTAAAAAAAAAAAAAAAAAAAAAAAAAAAAAAAAAAAACCCCCAACCCCCCCCCCCCCACAAAACAACAAAAAAACCCCCAACCAAACTGTACCTATACACATATGTTTTGTAGAAGCTGAAAGCTGTGTGCACATGTAAACATATATACAAAGGTGAAGCCTATGTTGTTGTGGAGAAAAGAGGTCTAGGGACTGATCCATAGCTCCGAAGTTGAATGGCACTGACTGTCTCACATCTACACACTGCAGAGTGCTTGTGGAACAGAGGGTCCACCCCTCTTTCCTCACACCCATACCTCCTGTTATTGTTCCCACCACAAAACCTTGTTCTAAGTCATTTACTAGGTCTCCTCTTATACCCTTTTCCTTCTCCTATATTCTACAGGTTTAATTCTGCTACCCACCTTCCTCTGTTCACAGTCCTGTGTTGTTTTTCATATGGTTTCCCTTCACATACCCTAGTCAGAGCTGATCTACTGAGCTTTAAATGTTTCACACATCCCCTTGATTCCTTTCTTGTTGATCCTTCCTCATTAGCTCACTAGGTTCCCATATAGCATTGCATCCTTTTCCTGTCATTCCTCCTTCAGTGCAGCCAGAGGAGCCAGTATCCATTTTCCTTCTCCCTATACCTTCATTGTTATAACTACCTTAAATAATTCTTTATCATCATCAGACTGAATTATCTCACTAGTCATTCCTTTTTTTCCAGATTATTTATTTGATAACACTTTATCAGTGACCTTTCCCCTTTTGGAAAATTTGTTATTCCTGTTCTTCACTTCTTAATCTTGTAACCTCTCCCAAAGAGTAAATTCCATTTTATCTGATAGCAGCTTAGTTTTTTGAAAGAGCTTTCAGTTAACAATCAGGTCAAAAGTTTGTTTGAACTCCATGTACGCTGTGTAACAGGATGATCTTTATTTATGCATTTGTTGATTTCTTCAAAGTTACAAATCTAGAAGACATGATACACTAATGTGAAAGAGAAGAATCAGTCTGGGTTTTGTAGAGGGAGGTTAAGGTTGGGGAAAAGAACTAAGACGGGGGAAAAAAAGAATGTGAAGAGAGATTTACTGACAAATTTTGGAAGACTAACAATGGATCATGCAAGACCTGCTGTCATAGAGATGTTGACTTGCAGTTGATCCTGGGGCAGGTAGGGATGCCTAGGTAAGTGCAGGGGTAGGGCTATCCAGGTCTTGAGACAGAAGAGTCCGGAAAACTAGCTTTAATGCTGACTGTTTGTCGTAGTATCCTACATTGTCCATAGAAGTAGTGTAAGAGTCAGAGCTGGTAAAAAGTAATGATTTTTGGTTATTTTTGAGGCAGGCCATGTTTGCTGGACTATGGCTTTAACTCTAGCCTTAAGCAGAAACTCAGTAATGATTTGGGATAGGAGGAACTGGAGATCTGTTATTTGTTGGTGGGATATACACATCAGAGAATAGAGAATAGAGAATGGCATATTGATAGTTTTTGCCTTAATCCTAGCCAAGAAAACCTGAGATTGTTAGTTTGCGAGGTTAGGCTTTTATAAGGTTGCAATGGAAGCATTAAATTTCCTAGGGAATCATCCACAGCTCACAGAGCTAAGACGACTTACAGCACCAACAGGGACAGCTAACTCTGGGCAGATAAGTCCATCTGGTCACAGTAGTTGTACTCAAGGAACAGTTAGGAACCTGCTGCAACCTCTGAGGATAACCCAGAAAGAGGATAATGTAAATGCCTTATGCAAGGTTCTTCAGAGGATTGCAGAATTAGGATATAAAGATTACAAAACCAGGATATTCACATTAAGGTCCGGATTGTGGCTAGGATTAGTGTTTGGGCCAGCAAGGGGAAAGCTAGACTTCCTGCACATCGTTAATCTGGGCCAGGGAGCAGTCAGGAGTCTGTATAATTAGAGAAAGGTTCTAGCCAGAAATCTAGCTAGAATTAAGTAAAACTGGGATTAGGAATCAGGCCACTGGGAGTAAAAAAAGGGGTTAGGTCTTCCAAGAGCAACATGGCTAGGATGAAAGAAGGTGCTGGCTGAAACAAGGCTATGGTTATTGATGTCCTCATCTGAGGTTAGCAGGTATTTCGAGTATGATTAGTCTAGGGGTTCAGCTGAATGAAGATGAGAGATAGAGACCAATCACCTAGGTTTTTTTACTGAATCATGCAGACCTTGAAGCTGAAAGCTGCTGCCAGGGAGGGAGAATAGCTGAGATGACTCCTGAGGCAGGGAAGGCACAATAGACCCTAGCGTTAAACCCTGGAGTCAAGATTAAGTGTATACTTAACCTTCAAGCCATTTGGGGGTCTGTGGTAGTTATCACCAAATTTCACAGGGGTCAGAATGAACTTGAGCACAGTATATTGCTGGGCTGTTTCAAACCTAATTTAGGTAACTCCTAATTTCCAGCCTACATGTATTCATAGCCACTTTATATTAATTTGTTGTTGCATTCAGTTAATGATCCAGTGATATAGGAATCACTATGCCCATGTTCAAATTATTATGCAATTAAAATCAACTTCTCACACAAATAACCCTGCCGAACTTTTCAAACCAGGTGGAGGGTCTGCGTGGGTCTTACAGTCTGGGAAGTTTATTTTGCAACTGAGCCACAGAGAGGCCACTCACTGGTCGCTGCCAAAGGCTGCAGGCAAGAGCCCATATCCAGCAGCACAGTTTCTGCCTTGCTTTCTCTGATCATCCTCTTCCCATAGGCAACAGGGCAAGAATACGAAAGGACTTGACTTTGTAGAGCCAGGCAAAGCATACCGAATTGCCCTTCACTTCAGAACAACAGCAAAGAGAAATAGATACTGAATCTAAGCCTTCTCCTAGCCCAAAGGCATCACTTAACTAAGTGGATCTTTCTTAAAAACAAACAACCAAACAAAACAAAAAAATAAAACCAAAAATCTTCAGTTCTTCCAAATCCCAACACAAGCAGAAAAAACATAGGGGTCAGTACCTGCAAGCAAGAACAGCTTCTGCGACAGTTCATAGAGAACGAAGTCCTCTCTGAGAAATGGAGTACAAAATAAAGACCAGAACAGTTGGAAGATAAATACAGGAGTCCTTGCCCAAACATGAGAGATTGAACTTGAGTCTGTACATGAGACTGACTCTTTTTTGAACACTTTTTTTTCTTTCCTAAATGGGCAATTGAAGCTTGTAAAATAAGTATTTACCCATCTATATTCTCCCCACTATCTATCATCGGTTATGCTTATTTATGTTATCCAGCAACTCCAAATATTTTCCTGGATTTTTAAAGGACCATGTACTCTATTATGTATATCCTAGAGGCTTCTTTCCCTCCTCAAACAGAATTGGAGCATACGCTTCCTCTACTATGCTTAGACAAGCAACATTGCTTTACAAGGAGTATCTTGGGGGTATTTAAATTTATACTGCAACATACAAGGAGGATACGCAGCTTCACCAACCAGGAATTTTTCCTCATGGTATTGATTAAAAGCTAACAAAAGCAATTATACACTTTCAGGTTCACTTCTGTCAAGAACACCTGAAGCGCTTATGTCCTGATGTGATGGAACCACCTGGCCACAGCACACTTCACAAGCTTTCCAAAGTTTCATATGAATGGGACCTTTTCTGTTTCTCCATCTTGACACATTCAAAAAGGGTGTTTAGTAGTTGAAAAGAAACATAACATGCGAGAAGTGGGTTTAGGATTCACCAACTGTCACTTTTGACAGAGCCAAAATAATTCTCTATGTCCAAAAAAAGGCTGCTCTCTCAAGTTTTATTTGCATACAGATGCCCAGGCACAAATTGCCTGCCTCAATGCCTTTCAGCCAGGCCTGTGTCCACAGCTACAAGTTGTTGCTCTCAAATAGCCCCAAGATTAAGCTGTTCTTGAAGAAACACCCACCTGCAGTTCATCAACTGTAGAGCCTAAATTCCTCCTGCTACGCTGGGCCATGTCACCTTGCAGGCTCACCACTCCTCTCCTGGTTTCTGAGGTAGGAACAAAAGCATGATCAGGTTATGGCAGGGTTAGCTTCTAAACTTCTGGATCTCCTTACCAAAGGTAAAACAAATTATGGACTCTTCCTTTTCTGCCATGAATCTTGCCCTTCGTGGTGAGAAGATATCTCTGAACTCACTTCCAGCAACCATATGGGAAAGAGATGGTTCAGCTTAGCTGTGGAAGAAAAAAGCAGATAAGGAGGTCTCAATGTGGAAATGTCCCCTTTTCTACGAGTGAAATGCTTTAGGGTCTGGATTCTTCTGGTGGTCTGGAGCCTAGGTACACTTTCAGCTGAATTTCTACCAGTACTGCTGCCACCTCTAGGCCCAGCATCCAGTTGTAACAAACCCATTTCCAGATTCCCCTTAGGAACACATAGAAGAATTGTTCTAGGGTCACTTGTTTTGCTCTCCCTTGAGTGAAAATTCATTTCTGGTTTCAGCCATAGGGTTCAGGAACTCTCAGTCTCCTTAGCCACTCCTGTAGGGCTAAAATCTGAGACAACCACATCTCCTGCTTAATCATCTCCAGCCTTCACAAAGGCTTCTTATCTTAATTCAAACCAAACTAGAATAGTTATATAGTCTTAAACATCTCATGCTTCTCATTAGTTAATGATGTATCCCCAGATGAATAATCCATTCCAAGGCTAGTTATAGATATCACAGCAGGAAGATTTTAAATTACCCACTGCTGTGAACACTCCCCCATCTATTGCAGGTTCCTGCATCCTTGCACCCATTTAAGGTCTCTCTTTCCCAGGAGTTGTTAGGCAGAACAAGAACTGCTTCTGTAATTGTTATATAGGTCAAGAGCTGCTACTATTCCTGTCACCAGACACTCATTATTCACTACTTTTTGGCCATTTTGATTGCATTTTACTCTGCATAAACTGGTTCTATTTCCTGCTAACCACCTCAATAAGAAAAGTTCTAAGACACTGGTTTTTTCCACTCAAACAAAAAAAGCGAAAAATGAAAGAAGAAAAAAACCCAGGACATTTCTACCAATTTCATCTTAAGAGAAAATAACTCTACTTCCACAAAATCACAGAATGGTTGAGGTTGGAAGACACCTCTGGAAGTCATCTGGCCCAACACCCCTACTCAAGCATGGCCACCTAGAGCTGGTTGCCCAGGGCCATGTCCAGGCAGCTTTTGAATATCTTCAAGGATGGAGACTCAACAACTTCCCTGGACAACCTGTGCCAGTTGTCAGTCACCCTCACAGGAAAAAGGCATTTCCTGATATTCAGAGGGAGCCTCCTGTGTTTCAGTTTGTGCCCATTGCTTCTTGCCTTGTCACCGAGTACCACTGAAAAGAGCTTGGCCCTGTCCTCTCTGCACCCTCTCTTCAAGTGTTTATATACATTGAGAAGATCCCCCCTGAGCCTTCTCTTCTCCAGGGTGAACAGTCCCAGCTCTCTCAGCCTTTCCTCATATGTGAGATGCTCCAGTCCCTTCATCAGCTTCTTGGCCCTTAGCTGAACTCTCTCCAGTATGTCCATGTCTCTCTTGTACTGGGGAGCCCAGAACGGGACACAGTACTCTAGGTGTGGCCTCACCAGGGCTGAAGACAGGGGAAGGATCACCTGCCTTCACCTGCTGGCAATGCCTTGCCTAATGTAGCCCAGGATACCACCAGCCTTCTTTGCAGCAAGGGCACATTGCTTTGCTTCAAATGACACAACAATGCATTTCAGATCCCCCTTCTCCACTGACAGCCACCTTTATCCCAAGAATTATTTTATCTACAGCTTTCCTCACCTAACATGGAGAACTCTGAAACTTCTAAATTGAAAATAAGCTCCTCCAGGCTGATTGCCATCAACTGTACCTATTTATGTCAGTCAGCAGAGCCATTCACCTTTCCAAGACTTTAAAGGTTCACACACTCTATTGCATAACCCTAATTCCTTTCTGTCATACCTCTGAGGAACAGACCTATAACAATCTCCTCCCCAGCATCACCCCATTCTTACTAAACATCTGTATCTTCTGGGTAATTCAACAGGAATGCACCTTCCTCTTCAATATGCTGTTCCACTCATTACCGTTTGCCATACTTATATTAAATTTGCCCTTGTCTCTCCATTAGAATTGGAAAACTTGACAAACTAGAAAAAAAAAATAACTAGAAGAGGGCTCTAAGCCCGGGTGTACATCCAAAGGAAAGCCACCACCACCGAGCTCCCAGCTTGCACCCAATCTACTGACTCACAGCCATGCTGGCTGAAACTGAAGGTCAGATCTGAAGCTGCAAGGGTTAAACAGTAAGGTTTTGCCCAGCCATGCCAAAGGGCATGCTTGGGCAGCAGCTGTTAGCAATAAAGAAGAGTAGATGGGCTTGATCAGCAGTCAATCTCAAATGCTTCTGAATTAATTGTGGGCTTTCTGTGCTAGCTCAGTTATGGCAATACCTATGATGGACCTGGAATGGGAATGCATGATCATGCAATTCTCCTTCCAAGCACAATACTATAGCCTCCTTCTGTGGACAACTGCCAGTACCTAGAAAGAGCTGTGAAGAGCTGGTAGCTCTTGATGATCCTGCTCTCGAAAGGATTTCCAAGGTAATGGCTCTCTGGAACCTTCCTTTTTTTCCTGGGGGAAGAAGCCATATGCCACCCTCCTGACTCAGCCCAGGATTGGCTTTTATTCTCTGCTGGTACTGTCCCAAACAGAGCTTGCAAGTTAAGAGCTCCTTTTTGTTAGCACAGGTGAATCTGACAAGACTACATAAGAATCACAGTAAGTTTTTTCACACAAATATGGAGTTTGCACATAGCAAAAGGGGCCAGGGGAGAGAGAGAAAGAAGCAGAAGAAAAGAATAAAGGATGGAAAGCAAGGAGCTCCAAGCCCAGGGCCAGGGACCTTGACTCCACTCACCACAGAACTTAAGGACAGGTGTAATCCTCGCTTTATTCATATGAGAAAGTGAACCTGTCTCTCTCACACACATACTCTCTTTCATGCTATTTCTTTTTTTCCTAATGTTCTCAGAAACTTCTACTTTTAGTCAGTCATCCTTCCTGTAAGTTTCTTTAAATTGTAAATGATCTCCCAGTTCTGGGGGACCCCTTTGTCACAGGAATTCCTGGGGATATGGCTCCTATCTGATGAAATTCTTTGTACATTCATGTTCCTGTATTTTATTTTCTGTCAAATTAGACTCTGAATTTATTTATGAATACTGTGATCTCTGTGTGTGTCACATTGAGAATTTGGATCTTAGCCTGCGTATTTGCCACCCTCAACCTTAGAGATCCCAAACGTCTAGGCACCATTTGAACTAATTTCCCCAATCCGTTTCTTTTTTTCACTTTCTTGGTGTACATGTGACCCTTAGTCATGCTCAAGTGTGACTCAAGTCACAGCCCTACATGTACAAAACAACGCACTACTGAAGTCACCAGCACTGTATAAATCTGGGTAGTTTCAAACTAGTATAGCTGCATGGAGAAAATGCAAAATTACTGTAGAATTTTCATGAAATGCATATGTCATTTGATTTTCACTGTTGTATTTTGCATTGTTATCTACCATAGCTGCAGGGGTGAACAGCTCTGCTGCAAGGTGTGTGGCCTAGTCCCTTCTGCGGGTGCCTCTATCAGGAAGAGACAATGTGTGCAAGGAGCTACTTTGGAGATGTGATACAGAGCAGCAATTGAGCCATTAATGTGTAGGAATACTACTGAGCTAAAAAATCCTCACCTGTCTGCAGGTGCTTTTCTGTTCTTGAGAAGAGAACACAGAAGTTATTCCCATGAACTCACTGACATTTTGAGCCAAAGAGTGAAAGCAAGCATTAGTTGTGATAAGCATAGTGCTGCCTGGGGCAAGGAAAAATTTCTCTGGAAACACTCAAAACCCGCCTGGACGCGGTCTTGTGCACCCTGCTCTAGGTGTACCTGCTCAAGCAGGGGGGTTGGATGAGATGATCTCCAGAGGTCCCTTCCAACCCCTACCATTCTGTGATTCCGTGAAACGAAATCATGTATGTCTGTGGTACGTTAAGCAGCAGGGTGATCAAAATGCATCTTGGTCTTCTGTTGTAACTGAAGAACTCTACGTACTGTGTTCCCCAGACTAACAAATATTGCCATATGCAGGTTGATACACCTGCTGGTTGCCTTGCTCCCAAGATGGTTGTGTTTCTGAAAAGAAGCCAAATTATCTGGTAGGGGAGAACCCTGGTGAGAAAGAGAGGAGCTGAAGCTGAGCTCCATCTCATGGCAGTGGAGCTGCTACAGCCACTTCTCAGAGCAGAATACTATGCTTAGAGCTGAAAAGAGTATGCTGCTAGAGGTACTAATTAAATGTCTGGAAACCCATAGCAATTTGTGATAGTCACATTAATACAATCAACTTAGCAAATCTTTTCTTAGGATTATTCAGTTCCATTTGCATGACTTGGTTTAACTCAAAAATTTATTAAATTTTGTCCCTTTGAATGCAGACAAAAAAGGCAAATTAAAAAGAAGGTAAGGTTTTCCCTTCAATATAAAAGAAAATTTGAACAGGGAAACAACTTTCAGACAAAAACAAGAGAGACAATGGGAAAAGCAGTCCTTCGTTGTTGAACTTCACTCTATTTTATAAACCAATAAAAATACAGATTAATAGATTCCTTGTGCAATAAAAATGGAAATAAGACAGATCTATTTTCTCCTTGCAACCCATTTAACCAGAAAATTCTGCACTGTTCTGCAAGAAGTACCTTCTCTCTGAGGACAGAAAGAAAAGGAATGTAGAGAAAGGCAAAATTTTGTGTAACAGAAAACCAGCAAATTTTCCAAATTGTATATGGTTCCTGGAACTAATAATACCAAAGAAAGATAAATATACTCTTGGAGTAAGAGGTACTGCTCTATTACTAGAAAAGACAGTGATCTTACATACAGGACTGATAAAGCAACTAGCAATTACATTGGACTACAATTCCTTTCCATAACTTCACAAATAGAATCAGTGTTTAAAAAAAAAAGAAAAAAAAAACCCCACAAACCCCAAAAAAACAAAATGAAGGAAAATAAAATGTTCTATGGAAATACATAATGACCACTCAACCTGAGAGCCTAAAGCAGTATTATAAACCTCAGCTGGAGATAAAGACGTTGCATCACAAGTATTTATTCACTATTTTGTCAATTATTGCCTGCAACTACAGTCTTGCCTTTCACAGTAAGGTACATCACTTTCCAAGGTTAAACCATGCTGGAAAGTCATTTAGCCTCCACAGCCTGGTCTCAGCTTTCAGACAAACAACAGGCCCAGTGACAAGAACATGGGGAGTGGGAAGCAGAAAATTCCCAGAAATCTCTTGTAAGACCTGCCTCGTGGACATCCACCAGGACATTCTGCCCCACAACAGAAATGGCCAGGAAATGTATGGCCTCCAAATGCCACCCACCTTGAGTTCCCATGGTAAGGTCTGTACCAGCAGCAGAAGTCACAAACCACCATACGCTTCTAGTGTCCCTGGCTGGACAGTCAACGTAAACCACACTGCTAGAGCTTCTTCTACCTGGAAATTCACAGACCTCCATTTTAAAAGTTGGAAAACTTTGCTTGGTCAATATCAGGTTATGATAGATTTATCTGTGAAAAACCAAGCTCTTCTCCCAAAACTTACACACCCTACAATCAATCACCTCCATGTGGATGCTTTGAGGATTGTTTCTTTGTTGTCAGGAAGATCTAAAATACTGGCTTGCATTCTTAGTTTTCCCTCCCTGGGATAGGAGGCAGGGAGGAAGAAGTGGTGGCCCTCCAGGTAGCCATGCAGTCATGCTCTGTAGCCCCGCAATTCCAACTCACCTTTGCAAACAAACTTAAATTTGCTTACTAAATGCAGGTCTGTTAATCAACAGCAATCTGTTTATTAATGACAACAAAGAATACAAAATTTCCATGAAAATAAAAGGTTGAAATCAAAACCAATTAAAAAAAGACAAGTACTGTATTTTAAGTGATGCGGTGGGGACAATGACTATGTTTAGATAAACCATAAACATAAACTACAAGGATCTGGGAGGAGCTTTCTAATACAGCAACAGACACAAGCCTACTAAGGTCACAGATTGAACCGTGAGCTTCACTGGTTAAAATATAACGCAGTGCAATTTCAGCCAGTGTGGACAGAGGTGTAACATTTTGCACTTATTAATGAAGACAAACATAACTGAAATTGGAAATAAATCTAGTTGGTTTTTTTTTTTTTCATGTTTTTGTACCTTCCATTTCAAAGAAGTTTGCTCTAGAAGTCAGATGCTTTTACAGAAGCCATTACAGAAACATAACGTTGGAGGTAAAAAGGTATTTGCCTGAACAGAAGTGCTTTCTACCCAAACAAACATGATTACCACCTTCTTTTACCCTGAAAACGTGGGCTATCCTAAGCTCTCACATTAATGTGATTAGCTGTCAAGGGCAAAGGGATTTTTCTCATTACATGCAGATTCAATGGTATTCATTATGCAGCATTCAAGTGCTCTGTAACAAGGAATTTTAGGTCTGGATCCCTCAAAGGGATCCAGGATTACAATAATTTTTTGGGTTATGAAATCTTCCAATGTAATAGGGAATGATTAAGCATTTATAAAATGGAGCTTTGCTGAAGAAGCTTCCAAATAATGAAACCTTAACCATGTGAGGAAAGTAATTCATGCAACCTGTAAAAGACACTGCAGTTAGCTTCACTCAGTTGTTTCAGGGGTGTTAATAGGAACAGGCAAGATTCCTTTCCAGTTCCTGGAAACCATACTTTTTGGCAGTAGAAAATGGATACATAAACGCATATATTTAGTCATCTTAGTTATTTATAATTATTCTAGTCTTTAATACATACAGACAGAGAATGGTTATTGGGAACCAGGATGAGCAATATTTTCTCAATTTCCCATGTAGTTCGGGGAAAAAATAAAGGAATTTTGTATGTTTAGATTAAGAACTTCCTAATTAAATATTTATAAAGAAATTGTCATACAGTGCTTCTCCTCATATGAACAGTAATTTTGAATATTATTTTGTAAGAAAAATACTGGAGATAAAGATAAAATATTTTTGTATTTTATAAGTTTATTTAGAGAAGCTGTGTGCATTCATAATCAGTGACACCTTTTCACAGTGTTTTGGGCACAGCAGAAACAGAAAGCTCATTTCAAATGTTTTATTAGAACATATATTTTTAAAAACCACAAAGGCAAGGAGAAGCCAACAAAAGGACAATGCAGGAATTTTTTTTTTTTTTTT